>ML058519.1:169293-583558 GCA_003013855.2 Liriodendron chinense | reverse complement strand
ATTGCACTTATCATTTACTAGTCTTTTAATTGGACCCACTTAGGCTTGGAAGCCGAAGTCGTTACTAGCTTACGTAGTTTAATTTGCTTGAATTGTTTAAGTTAGGCGAAAGAGTTTTAAAAAGCGTCCTAATAACCCCCTCCTATAGGTTTAGCCCATTAATTCTAGTTGCTCTTTAAGCTTTCCGCACGGTATAGTAGGCGTTAGGGTGTCGCTTGTTATGATACCCGACGCAATTTCAGGCCACAGTTTCACTATCATCCCCTTTCCTCCAATTATCACCATGTTCAGTCATTGTCGTGTTACCACCTGTGTAGAGGGAAAAGGGCAGGAAAAAGAATTCCTTCTCCATTTTCAACTTCTTCTTCCCTCTTCTTCTTTCCATCATCACAATTGTGGTATTTGTCCACCTGTGTGAAACTGCTTGTGTCCCCCTTTTCTCCTACTAGAGTATTTGACGGTTGCTCTCTTGGCTCTCTTGACCTGAAATAGTTCGAGGAGAGATTTCCTTGATTTAGAGGATCGATATCAGACTCTTCATCTAAGGAATTTGTTCACGCAATTGTGATTGTGTCCAGATAAGATCTTAACCATCCATATTTAGATCATTAATGTTAGAAATCTAATCTTGTCCTACATGGGTGTTTATGGAATCAAACACCAATTCACCCCCACTTATAAGAAAGTTAGATTTCCCCGAAATCATGCCAATTGAACCATCAAGTGGGCCACAATTTGAATTTGGAGGGTTACGTTGTGGCCCACTTAATGATTAGATTAGCCTGTCCAATTTTTATGGTGGAGGATCCTCCTAGACTATTTAGATGCCATACAAACACCATAATGGTCCTATTCTATCTCCCTTAACCGATAGAGGACATTTGGATCATTTGGTACATATTCTTCTAATCTCATCTAATGGTGCGCCCCAGATGGAAAAACGACTGTGATCATTTACTTACTCGTTTATTCAATCTTAAATTATTTCAATTGATGTCAATTGTACATCCAAATGCAGTCTTAGCTAATAGCAGTATTGATCTTGATGGTTAATTACCTATACGACTTCGTTTCTTTTACCATGGAGCGGATTGGGTGAGACCCCAGATCCACCAAGGTGAGTGGGACCCTGATTGTGGGGCCCACATTGATGTATGTACCTTAAATCCACCAAAGTTTTGTGGCCCACAGGATTTTTTTTATAGCGAGTTACCACTGTTTCCTGTACTATGGTCCATCTGCTATTTGAATCTGCTTCATTTCTTATCATGCCCTAAAATGAGTTTTCAATACTAGACGGGGTGGATGTGGTCAGATACATCACGTTGGGCCCTACAGTCTAGGGGTCCCACCCACCTCGGTGGAGTGATCAGGTCTTACCTAATCAGCTCTCCTAATTTTAAAAGATCTCTGTGATGACACGTGCACGTGGTATAAGATAATTCATGTACACACCACCCCATGTGCCAGCATAGCACATGGCCACGAAATCTAATCCATCCATTAGAAGAGGGAAATGGTTTAAAGTAGAGGCTATCCTTAGTGCAATACTGATGAGAGAACCCTAGCTGCTTGATATTCTCTATTGAATGTGGACTTTAGGCAGATTTTTATCATTATGCATTTGTTTGAAGCATGTTGCTTGGATGGATAGGATCATCCAATCTGGTCATATTTATCCAATTGCCCAAGATTGACGGATCAGATGGATCCACTAATGAACCATGCGAGCGTGGTCAAACAGTAGATGCTCAAACATAAGGGCATGTTTGAAATAGAAAAATTATTGGCTAATAACCTATTAAGCGTCTTAAAACGATGGATATTTCCAATTTCCACTGCCTTTTGTGCTAATAACCTATTAAGCCCCACCTTGATGTATGTATATTATATCCACGATCATTTATTTATTTTTCTAAAGCCCAAAACTGAAGAAGATCCAAATCTAAAGTGAACCATATATTACTTGAAACAGTGGTGATTGAACGCCTTACCATTAAAAACTTCCTAAGGCGCACTGTAAGGTTTCCATAATGTTTATTTTCCATCCAACTCGTTGATAAGGTCATATAGGCCTGGATGAAGGGATGAAACAAATATCAGCTTGTTCCAAAACTTTGGGTCCCATTAATGGTGAATTCACCACTGTTTACTATGGTATGGTCCACCTTAGAATTAGATCTGCTTTATTTTCTGGCTCATGCCCTAAAATGATCTGGTAAAACAGATGGACAGTATGGATTTATAAGAGGGCTGCAGCCAATCCGCTCCCAGTGTTTTCACAGTTACGTCAGACTTTAGAGGGAGAGGATTAGATGCGACCCCAGTCTCACCAAGGACGGTGTGGCCCTTACTATGGGGCCACCTTGATACATGTATTTTATATCCATGCCATCCTTAGCTTTGCCAGATCAGTCTAGAGCATGAGCCCAAAAACGAAGCAGATATAAGGTGTACCATGCCAAAAGGAACAGTGGTAATTGAATGTCTTACCATTAAAAATTCTTAGGGCCCACAGTAATGTTTCCGTAATATTTAATTTCAATCCAATCTCTTGATTAGGTCAAATAAACCTGAATGAAGTGAAAAAGAAAATATCAGCTTGATCCAAGACTTTTGTGGCCCCTAATGCTTCAATGACTATTGTTTCTTATGGCATGGTGCACCTGTATAATGATCTGAAAAAACACATGTACAGCTTGGATATAAACTATATGCATCAAGGTGGACCCATGATTAGGGATGCACCATCTCAGGCTATGCTGGGCCTAATCCACTCCCTAGGTTAAACAACAGCTGATTCTTTGGCGAGCGTGGCTTGAACCAGCGGGGGAGTGGGACCCTGACAATAGGGCCATGTATGCATTGTATACCTATGATATCCATTTGTTTCCGGATTATTTTATTACATGGTCCCAAAATGAAGCAAATACAAATTTTAGGTAAACCGCACCTCAAGAAACAATGGTTCTTAACTATTAAAAACTTTTGTGGGCTACAAAAGTTTGTATTAAGTGGTATTTGTTTTTTTTTTTTTCTCTCTCTCTCTCTCTTTTTCTTTTCCTTTTCATTCAAGTAATATGGCCTTATCAACAGGTTGGATGGTCAATAAACATCACCATGAACCCTAAGATTTAAAATGGTAGGCATTCAATGACCACTGTTTCCTGCTGTGTGGTCCACATGAAATTTGCTCGTGCTTCATTTCTGTGACCTTGCTCTGCAATCATCTGGAAAAACAGATGGCAACGTGGATATACACTACATGTATTGAGGTGGGCCACAGCCAAGTCCCACTTCCTTTAAGAGGGCGCCTGTTAGATCTAAATCGTGAAATTGGGAGAACCGTGCAATGCATCAAATATGGGGATTGAATAATCTGAATAATGGGTGTACCTGATTGGGCCATCTTTCATCTAGATCTTCCACGCTTGGAACTGCTTCAGAGAAAATCTAAAGATAAGAATGCAATTTTCTGTGTATTTTGAATTGGGGACCTAGCATTCCTTTTATAGGAATTGATAGATAGGTATTGGTTAAAGTTTATGTTCTATTATAATACTGCAACAGTATAGTTTAGACGCACCACCCCTTTTATCCTTTACGAGATCACAACTGTAGTGGGGTCTACCGGTCCGTCCACATATATTCTCCTAACATTTGTATTAGATCTGGGCCACTGATCAGTTGAGTCCACTGTATAGAAAACTTACAACGTCTGGATCTTAAGTTTCTTAAGATAAGCTACTTACGCCTCGAGTAGCTTATTTTGGTTTCTACTTACTAAGTGTAGATAAGTATGTTTGGTGAACAATATACTTATTAGTTTCTCCTCTCTTTCATCTTTCCGGATGCTTCTCCTAGCAACTTATGAAAAGTAGAAAAGTAAAAAGAATTTACTAAAGTTATTAAGTAATTTTAAGTAAAAAGGTTACTTATATATAACTTGTCATAAACTAAACTTATTTAAAATAAGTTACTCATCTACTGAAGTAACTTATTTGGTAGTATCCAAATGGGCCTAAGGGCCTGTTTGTTAAATCTAAAGTCTTAAGCTTGAATATGAAAGCTGAATTTGAAGTCTGAAAACTATTTGGTAATGATTGTTGAAGTCTGAAAATTAAGTATTGAATCTAAGATAACCTATTTGTTTAGAGTCGTCTTAAATGTTTGAAATCTACTAATTTGACACATTTTTCCCCATCTCTTGTTTAGAGATGTTTTACCTTATGAATGGTTTTTTTTTTTTTAATTAAATGAAAACAAAACCATTAAGTTAACATCCCTTTAATTCAAATAAGGCATGGGCTAAAAAAATGAAGCCGATCATAATCTCTGTTGAACCACATCATAGGAAATGATGGTCATTGAACGCCCACCACTACCGCTCTCGCAAATCCAACTTCAATGATTGGCGTTTAATCCCCACTACTTTAGTGCAGTCCATTTCCTCTTTAGATCCACGTCATTTTTTTTTCTTATTCCATAAAATGATCTTGCAAGATGGATGGACAGTATCAAATGGACCATAGTACAGGAAACAGTGGTAATTGACCATTAAAAACTTCTTGTTGGCAACAAAAGCTTTGGATGAAAATGATATTCAGTGTGTTCTCTTCATCTAGACCTTACCAACATGTTGAACAACAAATAAACATTATGGTCAAGTCCATAAATCTTTTAATGGTGGAGATTCAATCACAACGGTTTTTGTGGTGTGGTCAACCTAAGATTTAGGTCAACTTCATTTTTGGATCATGACCTAAAATGAGTTGTCAAAATGGTTGGACGGTGTGGATTTAAGGTACATAGATCATTGTGAGCTCCACGGGCAAGGGTCCCACCCACCTTGTGGATCCGGGGACACCGAGTGCCTGGTGACAATGTCAATAGTTGCTAGATGGTGATGTGTGGCCCCTACCATGATGTATATGTTTTATCCACACCGTACATCCATTTTTCCGGTTCACAATTTACTGTAGGGAATGATCCAAAAATTGAGGAAGATCCAAATCTCACGGGTACCACACCAAGGAAAACTGTGGTGATTTACCGCCCACCATTAAAAGGACTTCGGGGCCACAAAATTTTTGAATGAATATGATATTTGTGTTTTCCTTTCATTCATGTCTTTGTGACCTAATCAAGAGTTTAGATGGTAAATAAACATTACAGTGGGCCCTATGAAGTTTTAATGGTGGGCATTTAATCACCACTGTTATCTTGTGGTGTGGTCCACTTGAGATTTGGATCTTCCTAATTTTTGGGCTCATGCCATAAAATTATCTATAAAAAATATAGTCGACGTGGATAAAACACATACTTCATGGTGGGTCCACAGAGCACTATGCAGTAACCACCTTGCTACTACCGCCTCATAGGCAATCCGCCTTCGGATAGGGAGCGGAGTAGGTGTTACGCGGGCAACACCTTAGTGGTGTTATCTTTACTGTGGGCCCCACCTTGATGATGTCTTATATATCCACTCTGTCCAACCGTTTCTCCAGTCCATTTTAGAAAACAATGTAAAAGATTAAGTAGATCCAAATCTCAGGTGGACCACACCACACAGGAAACAATGGTGATTGAGTGCCTCACCATTAAAAATACCAAAGGGCCCATGGTAAGGTTTTGGTGATGTTTATTTCCCATCCAACCTGTTGATAATGTCAATAAGATTTAGATAAAGGGAAAGATAAAGATCAGCTTGATACAAAAATTTTGTAGCTAACAAAAAGTTTTTAATGGTCACTTATCACTATTTCCAGTGGTATGGTCCACCTAAGATTTGGATCCTTTTAAGGTTTTGGATCTCATCCTAAAATGAGATGGAAAAACAGATTGACTGGGTGGATATAAAACAAATACATCAAGTTGGGCCTCACACGGTTGGGGTAACATCCACCAAACCCGCATATCCGGGTACCACCCCATCAAGCCTAGTTAGGGGCTCTGTGCAGCCCACCGTGATGCATATTTTTTATCCATACCATCCATTGGTTTTTCCATACCAATTTCAGGCATAAGATTCAAAATAAAGAAAATTTAAGGCTCAAGTGAGCCACACTATAGTAAACGATGGGAATTAGACACTTATAGTTGAAAACTTCTTGGGGCCACATAAGGCTTTGATCAAGTTGGCATCTGGGTTTTCCCTTCATCTAGGCCATTGTGACCTTATTAAAAGGTTAGATAGCAAATAAACCTTACAGTGGATCTTAGGAAGGTTTCAACAGTATTTGTTTAATTCACGTTGCTTCCTGTGGTGTGGTCCACTTGAGCTTACATGTGCCTCATTTTTTTGGGCTCATGCTCTTGAATGATCTGAAAAAGTTGATGGACGGTGTGGATCCAACACATAAAGTCATGGTGGGACTAGAAGAGCACCACATGTTAAAAGTTGGGTGGTGAATGCCAATATACTTGGGAGAGCGTGTGAAAGGGTATTTTTGGAAGGAAAATTTATTTTTCTTTTTTTTTTTCTTTTTATATAAAGAATCACTGAGCACGCGCTTTCCGTATTCGGCGCTAACAAGCACTACTCAACGAAGTGAAACACTACTCATTATTTTATTTTTTTTTAAGTGTTCATAAACAGGATTATAGTGAAATTCAATTTTAATTGGTGTGTTCGGCGGCAAATTCTAGCCAAACAGGATTCCATCCGTAAACCTAAATTGGCTTGAATCAAAATTAGTAGAAACGGTGCTGGGGACCGTTTCTAAGTGAGCATCATTCAATATTGCCGATAATACCCCTAGGGTGGTGCCGACCTCTATGTATGCATTATACATATGCGTTTTATATCCACGCAGTCCATCTGTTTTGAGAGTTCAATTATGGGCATTAGACAAAACATGAGGTAAATCTAAATCTCAAGTGGAACACACCACAGGAAAATAATGTTGATTGAATGTCCATCATTAAAAACTTCCAAAGGCCCATTATAATGTTTATTTTCCATCCAACCTGGCCATCTGTCTTGGTTGTCAAGGGTCAAGTTCTTAGGCGGATCCGAATCTTAAGTGGGCCATGCAGCAAGCAATGGTTGAATTACATAGTTTTCAACCAAACAACAAACTTCATATGGAATCTAGGTTTCCATTCAGTTTCTGCAATTTGGATTCCAACACTAGAATTTGAATTTTCTCAAGAATCTAGCCTTAACAGGCTTTGCTCCAGAGTTTCTGTAATTGTACTCTTCTTTTTACAGAGACTTGTTGTTATTAAAGTACTTGCTTTGAAGAGATTGGTTTTGTTGGACTCCGCACCTTAGCCTTGTTAATGACGTTGTACCCGCATGAATGTTACCACGGCCTTGTGGGGCCGCGTGATGTATGTGTTTTATCCATACAGTCGATCCTTTTTGCCAGCACATTTTACGGCATGGGCCTAAAATTTAGGCTGATCCAAACCTCAAGTAGAGCACACCAATGGAAACAGTGGGGATAATGATGCCCAACTGGATGTAGGTAGGGCTCACCATGATGCATGTTGAGAAATCCAGCCCAGCCATCCGTTTTTTTTTTCGGTCATGTTAGTAGGTGGACCCAAAAATGAACTAGATCAAAAGCTTAAGTGGGCCACATTAAAATAAACAGTGGAGATTGAACGACCACCATAGAAATCTTCCCTGGGACCACCGTGCTGTTTATATGCCATCTAAACTGGTCATAACGTCATTCCTACCCCCATAAAATCATATGGAGAAATTGGTGGCTAGGTTGGATATTTTAAGATCAATATCGGCCTAGTGGCTATTTTAGCCAGAGGCATTCAATACCACCATTTCAAGCTGTGTGGCCCACTTTATTATTGGATTTCTTCATCATTCGGTTAACTCCATAAAATGAACTGAAAAAAATGATGGGCGAGGTGGATTCTCAAGAATATCAAGGTGGGCCACAAATATTTCAACCGTTGGTTGGCATAATTTCAACGGTGGGAGTTCAGTACCATTGTTTTAAGCCGTGTGGCCCACTTGAGTGTTAGATCTATCTCATATTTGGTCCTACCCCCTAAAATAAGCTAGCAAAAATGGTGGACGGGATATATTTATCAAAAACATCACAGTGGACCACAAAAGTTTTTGGAGCTCTCCTCCATTCTATGTTGGTATGGCCCACTTGAGTTTTGGATCTTCATCACATTTGGCCTACCAACTAAAATGAGCTGGTAAAACTAATGGATGGGATGAATTTCTTAAAAACATCACAGTTGGCCACATGAGTTTCAATGGCCCACTGGTGTTGTTTTAATATCAAGCACTGGTGTTGTTATTTTTATATCAGACATTCAATACCACTGTTGCAAGTCGTTTGATCAACTTTAGCGTTTGATCTGCCTCATATTTAGGCCCACTGGCTAAAATGAGCTGACAAAAAATGGTGGACAAGGTGGATTTCTCAAAAAATCATGGCGGGCCTCAAATTTTCAACTGTGGGTAGTGTCTTTAAACCGTGGGAGTTTAATACCATTATTTTAAGTCATGTGGCCCACTTGAGTGTAGGATCTGCTTATATTTGGGCTCACCACTTAAAATGAGCTAACAAAAATAGTGGATTGTGGATTTTTTAAAAACATCATGTGGGCACTGGGAGTTTTTGGAGCTCCTCTATTCTAAGGATAGGCATTCAAAACACTGTTTCAAGTCATGCTGCCCACTTGAGTTTTGGATCTTCATCATATTTGGGCCCACCAAGTAAAAAATAAGTTGAAAAAAAAAATTTGGTGGATGGATTGGATTTCTAAAAAAACATAACAATAGGCAGTGTGTCTGCGCTACTTTAATAATGTGTGTTCAACACCACTATTGCAAGCAGTCTGACACACTTTTTTTTTGTTAGTACACACACCCACACTGTTAATCACACTTCAATGGGGCAGGCTGGCGTTGTTTCAATTGTGGGCAATCAATAGCCATGGTTTCCTGCAGTTTGGCCCACTTGATTTTTGTATCTGCCTCATCTTTAGGTTCATGCCCTAAATTGATTTAACAAAATTGATGGCTGGAGTGGATTTCTCCCAAACATCACATAGGCCTCGACTGTGCCAATGGTGAGCGGACATTGTTTCATAGTGGGTATACGGTACCAACTGTTTCCTATCGTCTAGCTACTTATCGCTCTCATTTTGGCTCCCGCCTAAAAATTATCTAGTGAAACTGATGAACTGCATGGATCCTAGCTTTTGATTGAAACTGCCTAAATCATCATGCCTTAAAATTTAAACTGCCTAAATTTTGGAAGAATAAGACCATAGTCCCAAAATCAGATTGGTAGAATAATCACGGCTACTCTTTCATGGACATTGCTTTCTACACACCGACCTAGATATTTTTCATTTCAACAATCTAATAAATGGCAATCAATCATTGCCTAATATCTTCCAGTTGGGTTCATAAGGTCAAATGGTCTGGATCACTAAACCTTGGGTAGCGCATGTACAAAGTGAAGCAATTAAAACCACTACCGTCCACTTGATGCCACTAAAACTACCACTCAAGCGACATGCGACCAAAATCAAACACCATTTGATTCCAATGACACACGGAATATGCAAGGATCGTGTACATTAAATAAAAGGAAGATAGTGAAAAAAAAAAAAAAAGCTCAAAACTACAACCATACAAAAACATAAGATATATATGGTTCACCTTTTTCAGTCATTGAGTATTTTCATGATACTAAGAAAAGATGACATAAGCAATTATCTCTGCTTTCATTAAAAGAATTAATGCTAGGGAACTTCAAACAATGTAAATAAAAAAATAAAAATAAAAGAAAGCACTTAGTTTAACCAATGGCATTAAAAACGTGTGTGGAAAAGGAAGAACACACTTCTTTGGAGAAAGTGTTTGAATCCCCAACCTACTCCATGACATGTGGATTATAATATGTTGTTTCGTGTATAAAGATTTAAGCCATGAAAGAAGAACACTAGTGCTCCTCCATGTGAGGAGAAGACCGAGCTCTTCGTGTAAACTATAATACTATATGCGGAATTGAAAGGATTGAACAGTGCAACGAACTTTGTACCTGGTTGGAATGCCAACATTGTGAATCAATTGCCAAAGTCTTATGCACCTTACACCCTTAAATAAGCAGAGGGATGGGAAGTGGATGCTTTAGACATAAGTTTGGAGACCCGATCAAGTTTAAATAGTTGAGGAGGTTTCACACATCAAAACTCTTCTCCTTTGATGCTCCATACAAATTTAGCATTCTTAGTCCAATTAGGATATTATATTTGTAACATAGTTGAAGTGTATCACCCCTATACGAATTTATACTGATTACATATTTAGTGGGGTCCATCGATATACCCAATCACAATATCCAACCTATAAGAAGATCTAAACCATTGATCAATTAGGTTCACCTTATAGAATTCTTACACTTCTGAATCCTACTCTTAGGACACTAGAAAGGTTTTATGGGATAGGCTAGTAGATTGTATTGCAGGCTTGAGGTGTTGGGATTGTTGATTTGGATGTATGGAATATATGGGATGAATAAGATTACTAGGATGAATGAGATGGATGGGTTGGATGGCTAGGATGGTTTGAATGTATGGGTTGGATAGGATGGATAACTATGATAGCTAAGATTGATGATTGGGTTGGATGGATGGCTAGGATGGCTAGGATTGTTAGGATGGATGGGATGGACAACTAGGATGGATGGATGGATGGGATGGATGGGTTTGATGGGATAGATGGCTAGGATGGATAGTTGGGTTAATTTAAAAAAAAATATATCAATTGTGTCTGCATTCTCCGAGGAGTATGATAATTTGAGGCACCTCTCTCCTATTTTTAATTTTTGTGAATTCTTCTTAGGGCTCTCAAAGGGTCGGATCTGGATCGGATCCAGTTGGATCTGGCTCCAAGTTCGAATATCTGTAGACAGATTCGGATCAGATTTCGATCCAACTCGGATCCAAAAGGTGATATCCATATCCGATCCATTTATAAATAGTTAGATCCATTTCCTCATTGGTAGACTCTGTAGAGTTTCAACAAGGGGTCTTGGTTTCAAAACCCATCAGTGGTGAAATATCAATGCTGCTGACAGCACAGTGGGTGCGTTGCATGACTGACTGGGTAGGTGGGTTGCATGACTGACCCAAAAAAAAAAAAAAAAGATCCATTTCTGATCCAAAATCCATATAACCATCGGATTCGGGTTGATATGGCCGACTTGCGAGTGGCATGTCTCAATTTTGAGACATGGCCTAAAATAATTTGGAAAACGGATGGCAGCATGAATATAACTAACACATACACTAAGATGACAATGAGTTGGATCTGGATCGAACTCGGATATGTTTTTGTGAATCCAAATCTGGTCCATCTAAGTAATCGGAGCTATTTTAATATTCAAATTCGATCCATTTAAATAATCGGACCTATTTTAAGATCTAAATCCGCATTATACGGATTTGAAGCGAATCAGATCTCAGATCTGATCCGCTCCATTGAGAGCCCTAATTCTTCTCCAGGTTTCATAGATGTATCCGTAGATTACCTCCTCCTTATTAACGCCATTTATATTTGAAAAAATAACCAATTTACCCCTGTATCATAGGACAACTGGTTGTGCATGTGTTTGGGGCTATTGGTGTGGGTTTATGCATGCTTATGTGACCCCTCCATGAAAATGAGATGCTCCAAAAATCATGCCAATCTAACCATCAATTGGGCCATCATGTGAATTTGGAGGCTTATGTTGTGGCCCACTTAGGGCCCGTTTGGATTGTAAGTTACTTAAGATAAGCTACTTATTAGATAAGTTATCTTCGTTTTTACTTATTAAGTAGATAAGTATGTATGGTACACAACATACTTATCAGCCAATAAGTAATTAAGTATGTTTGGTAATAACACATTGATAAGTAACCTTTCAAAAGAAAATTTCAAATCTACATATAATAAGCAACATATTGACATGAAAAGAAAAAGTTACGCGTTGAAGCAATTTTACTAATAGAATGAGCTTTTCTAATCCCACGTGCGTGCAATAAAGCTCATGTACATGCCATGCATGTGCTAGCATAGCACAATTGGTCCGAGATGCATTCCATCCATCAGAATAGGACCACTATATGGATGCCCTGGCACAAGAATCAGCTTGATCCACTGGTCAGGTGGGGCCACAGTCTGCAAAACAAATGTACGGCTCTGGAAGACTTGGCTGAAGTTTTCTAACCCATCCACTTGTTTCCAATGGTCAGTCCGCATGGTGAGTGGACTAGAACCATTTTTGTGGATTGGATCTTGCACCAATTAATGTAAGGCCCATCTTTGATGTGGGCTGTCCAGTGTGAGCCCCACCTTTGATGGGACAGTCCATCATGTGGGGCCTCCTTTGATATGGACGGTATGAGAGAGCAGTAATTGAGTGAATCATGAGAGAAAACTTTGATATGTAGCGTGACCTAAGAGAGATAAGTAGAAAAGTCAAATTGGAGGGTGGTTAATTAACATTGGAGGGTAATTAACAGTGTGGGTGTGTACTAACCCATAAAAACAAAAACAAAAAAAAAAACAAAAAACAAAAAAAAAAAGTGACATGAGACAGATAAGTAGAAAAGTCAAAAGTCAAAAAGCTAAAAAAAATACTTACTAAGATAAGTAATTTTTAAAAGATAAGTTACTTTTCAATTACACTTACCAAACGAACTTAAGTGCCAAAAGTAACTTAACTTCTTAAGTTCAGTCGAAAAGTAACTTACTTGCTAGTATCCAAACGGCCCTTAATGATTAGATCAGCCTAATCTTTTAAGTGTCCAATTTTGGTGGAGTATACTCCTGGATAGCTTAGATACTATACATGCAATGTGATTATCTGATTCTTATTTAGTGTCCTTGTACCCGGCAAGGGGGTATTAGGGTCGGTTGGTTCTCATTCCTCTGGTCCCTCCAAATGCAGTGTACCTGATGGAGGATGGGTTCACACAAATAGTGGCTAACGAGTAGTTGAAAATTAGTTTTTTCAGACAACAATGATTTCTTTCCTTTCCATGAATTTAAACGGATTTAGATTAGGTAGTGACCCTTCATGTACTGGTCGGTGCTGGAAAAGCTCCATGGCCCCACCATGATTTATGTGTTTTATCCGTGCCGTCCATTTCTTTTATCAGCTCATTTTAGGGCACAGCCTAAAAATGAGGCAGATCTAAATCTCAGGTGGACCACACCACAGGAAATACTGGTGATTGACCGCCCACCATTATGAAAAGTTCATAGGGCCCACTGTAATGTCTATTTAATTTGCAATCTAGTTGATAAGGTCACATGGACTTGAACAAAGGGAAAAAAGCAAATATCAGCTTGATCCAAAACTTTTGTGGCCCCAAGGGGTTTCTAATAGTGGGCATTCAATCACCCACTGTTTCCTGTGGCTTGGTCCACCTGATATTTGGATCCTCCTTATTTTGTGATAAGGCCCTAAAATGAACTAAGAAAATGGATGGACAGCATAGATGAAACACATACATCATTGTGGGGCCCCCATCACCCGCCCACTGCCAACGTCGTACTAGAGGGGTCACTACCGAATTGGAGTCCAATCCAAACAAGCCCTTAAAAATAAATAGCACAGATTTGTCAAGGTCATCAAGTCAAGTCAGTACTAGAGAAAATCACCGGGCCCTTCGTTAGGGTGTGTTGTGTAGCCACTCAAAAATGAGTTAATCTTATTTTAGATAACAGTCCCTATGCATTAGAGACAGATTATTTTGGTAACAACTAAAATAATTCTCATAACCAACACTCAAATACATAATTAATATTGACCAAAACGAGATGGACTAAATTTTCAGTGGCTACCAAACAGGCCCTCTAAATTAAAAATAGTAATAATAAATAAATAAAATGCACATATCCAGCAATTAGGACCATCTACATAGTGGCCCACCAAACCAACAATCCTAATCAAAGTAGATGTCAACCAATTATGTCAACTCACATGTTGGGCTTCATTGGCTTACTATGTGGTGAAGAATCTAAGATAGATGGAACATATATAGACAATAATAGAGGAGGATAACATAGATGGATCATATATATGCAATAATAGAGGAGGATAATCTTGTTTGTGATCTTCAGATCCTTCTCTTTCCCTTTTACTTTGAACATCTCTTAATTATTTTTTCCTGTGATTTCCCTGTTAGGAACAAGGAATGGCAGAAGCAGTTGGATCCGCCCTTCTTCAAGTAGTCATTGGAAAACTAGCATCCCCAATCCTAGAACGGTGTGGATTGTTGTGGGGCCTTGACAAGGAGATTGAAAATCTAAAGAGTACGTTGTCTTCGGTACAAGCTGTGCTTGAAGATGCAGAGGAGCGGCCAGTAAAGAGCAAGGAGCTGCAGAATTGGCTGGGAAAGCTTAAAGACGTGGCTTATGATACAGAAGACATATTGGATGAGTTCGCAATAGAAGTTGAAGAGGAAGTGAAAGTGGAAGCTAAACGCAGAAAAGTAGAGATTGGGGATTTCATTACAAAGACGTGCACCTTCTTTTCGGCATCCAATCCCCTGGTGTCCCGTTTAAATATGGGGGATAAGATGAAGGAGATAGGACGGAGGTTAGATGCGATTGCTGAGGAAAAGTCTAAATTCCATTTGGGAGGGGGAGAACGGGTGCTGGAGGTCAGAGGCCGAGAACCAACTGACTCGTTTGTATTCGAGTCAGAAGTTTATGGAAGGGAGGAAGATATAAAAAAGGTAATGGAATTACTGATTAGTGAGAACAACGGAGAGGATGTTACAGTCATCCCCATAGTCGGTATGGGCGGTCTTGGAAAGACCACACTTGCTCAGTTGGCTTACAATGATGAGAGGGCAGCGAAGCATTTCGGGCTAAGAATGTGGGTTTGTGTGTCAGATGATTTCAGTTGAGTAGGGTAACAAAAGATATCATAGAGTCAGCAACTGGTAGCAAATGCGATTTCGAAAACATGGAGCTACTGCAGCGTTGCCTCCGAGAACAGCTTAGTGGGAAGAAGTTTTTACTTGTGTTGGATGATGTGTGGGATGAAGATCCTAGCAACTGGAATCGTTTGAAACAGTTTCTCAGAGGAGGTGCAAGGGGTAGTAAAATCATAGTAACTACCCGTAGTGAAGGTGTTGCTTCAATCATGGGCACTCTCGATTCACAGCATTTGCCAACATTATCCGGCGATCATTGTTGGTCTTTGTTCAAGCAACAAGTGTTTGGGCATGGAAGGCATGAAAGTCCAAATCCAAACCTTGAAATGTTTGGACGGGAAATACTGAAGAAGTGCGGGGGCATCCCTTTGGCGGTGAAGACGCTCGGAAGCTTGATGCGCAATAAAACAGAGGAACAGTGGTTGTTTATCAAAGACAGTGAAATTTGGAATCTAACTGAGAAAGAGAATCCCATTTTACCCGCTCTAAGGTTGAGTTATCATCATCTGCCATCACATTTGAAGCAATGCTTTGTATACTGCTCAATATTTCCAAAAGATCATCAAATTGAAAAGAAGAAACTGATCCAACTTTGGATGGCCGAAGGTTTCATTCAATCGTCAAACGGAAATATACAAATGGAAGATATCGGTGGAGAGTATTTCGATAATCTGTTATCACGGTCCTTCTTTCAGGATGCTAAGAAAGATGACGATGGGAACATAGTATGGTGCAAGATGCATGACCTCATGCATGATCTTGCATGCTCTGTTGCAGGGAATGAATGTTTAATTCTGCCAGTTAAGAATGCAGTGAATATCCTGAACATATCTTGCCGCCGTTTGTCCTTGGATCGTGAGCTTAGTGAACGTGTCTTAACAGTCCCAAGGGCCTCAAGGAAAGAAAACCATCTGCGAACACTGCTTCTGCTTCTGCTTCTGCTTCAAAGATATACTCGGAACCCTGAAAGCATCTCTCCTAATATTTTGGTACATTTTAGGTACTTGCGTGTGTTGGATTTACACGGGCAAATGTCAGTATGCAGTTATTGGATTCAATTGGGAAGTTGAAACACTTAAGATTCCTTGACCTGTCTTATAGTAAGATAACAGCCCTTCCTGAATCCTTCAGCAGCCTTCACCATTTGGAAACATTGATACTCTGGGGGTGTAGTTATCTCGTAAAGTTACCTAGGGACATGAGCAAAATGACTAGCCTAAGACATCTTGAATTCAGTGACTATTCAAATCTTCAATGGATCCAGATGCCAGCTAATATGGGAGAATTAAAGTTCCTTCAGACCTTGCCAATATTCAACGTTGGTCAGGATAGAGGATGTGGTATAACAGAGCTGAAAGACCTAAACCTTCGAGGAAGCTTGATTATTCAAAACCTTGAGAACGTGATGTGTGCAGCAGATGCCCAAGAAGCAAACTTAAAGGAGAAGCAACACCTTCGTAAGTTACAATTCTCATGGGGTGAGGATATTGATCTTCAGTTGGAAGGAAACGTTGAGCAAACCCTCACAGGTCTCCAACCGCATCAGAATCTCAAAAAGTTGGTGGTGGAAGGGTATTCGGGTGTCAGATTTCCGCATTGGATGTGTTCTTCGTCACTTTCGAATCTGGTTAAAATCTCACTGATTAATTGCAGAAGATGTGAACAGCTCCCCTCGCTTGACCAATTTAGGTCCCTTAAGGTTCTTATGGTAGGTGGAATGGATGCTGTGGAACGCATTGACAACCATTTCTATGGCAATGTTATTACACAGGGATTCCCATCACTGGAAAAACTCACCTTGAAAGAAATGCCTAATTTAGAGGAGTGGTCAGGATTCAGTGGAAGAGAAGTACTCCCCTGCCTTAAACAATTACACGTCAACAGTTGCCCAAAGTTGAGGACGCTTCCAGTACTAGAAAACCTAACCTCACTTTTCTCCCTTGAGATTGAAGGTTTAAAGGAGCTAAGGTTGCTGCCAGATGGGTTATTCCGAAACAATACACATCTATGGAGGCTATCAATTAGGGATTGCACAAAGCTTGAGTCTCTGTCGGGGGAGCTTGGAAACCTTGCTGCTCTAGAGTCTCTGGATATTTGGAACTGTGATGAGCTGGTATCATTGCCAGAGGAGTTACAAAACCTTACATCTCTCCGTTCGCTGTGTATTCAAAATTGCAGTAGTCTAACGTCCTTGAGACTACAAGGCTTGAGCTCTCTTCAATGTCTTACCATTCATCAATGTCAAAGCCAAACGAGTTTGATGGAGGGGATGCAACACTTAACTGCCTTACAATCCTTGTGGATTTATTCATGTCTAGAGCTAGCTTCTTTACTAGAGGACATGCAACACCTATCCTCCCTTCAAACCTTAAGAATCAGTGAATGTAAGAAGATTACATCTTTGCCAGAAGGGTTACAGCATTCCACAACACAGAGAGAGCTAAGCTTGGGTGAATGCCCAACTCTAACGGCTCTACCAGAGTGGATAGGAAACCTGTCCTCGCTCCGAAGTTTGGACATCAGCGGTTGTGATAAATTGGAGTGTTTGCCATCCAGCTTGCAACTCCTAACAAGCCTCGAAAGTCTATCAATCTATGATTTGAAAAGTCTAACGGCTCTGCCGGAGTGGATAGGAAACCTCTCCTCGCTTCGATCTTTGCATATTCGCGAATGTCCTCAATTGGAGTGTTTGCCATCGGGGTTGCAACTCCTAACAAACCTCGAATTTCTACAAATCATGGGTTGTCCCCCATTAAAGAACCGATGCGAGAAGGAGAAAGGCGAGGATTGGCACTTCATATCACACATCCCACATATCACGATTTTTTGATACTAGAAGAGAGGAGGCTAAGGGGGTGGACGTCTGTTGGAGTTGGAAATCCAGATGCATCAACGCCCTCCTTCAATACTCCCATTGTAAGTACGACTCACTCAATCCTATCTCTGCTTTATCATTTCAGGATTTTTACCCCCAACCTTTTTTTTTTTTTTTCCCAACCTTGCCTTAACTGGACGGGGTTTGGCTGCTGACGCTAGCTGATGTCAGAGCTATGTGGGCCCTACCATGATGTATGTGTTTTATCCACGCCACCCATTCATTTTTCCAATTCATTTCAGGGGATGAGCCCAAAATTGAGGCAGATCCAAAAATCAAGTGAACCACACCAAAGAAAACAGTGTGAATAATGACATCCACCACTATTGAAGCTTTCCTAGGGCCCACAGTGATGTTTATTTGTCATCCAACCTGTTCATAAGGTCATACAGACCTAGACAAAGGGAAATCACAAATATCAGCTTGATCCAATCATCACTGAGGTGATGTGGCCCACTTGAGCTTTGGATCTTTCTAGGGCCCACTTGAGCTTTGGATCTGTCAAAATGGATGGACAGCATGGATAAAAACACACACATTATGGTGTGGCCCACAGAACTTTGACACCAGCTAGCTGGCTGGTGTCCGATCACCAACCAAACCGCCTCCGCCTTAACTAGCTATAACTACTCTGTGGACTAAAATGGCCCAACTACTACATCGATCATTTGTTTTTTAAAGGAAAGAGTGGTGATGTCCAGTCTTTTTGGGCCGCCCACATGGAATTGCATATCACATCCAATCCATCCAATAGTTGTATCGCACTGTTTTTATTGCACAAACCAGATATCGGGCCATTCCAACCATCCAGTGGGCCTTGCCATGGAAAAATGCACACGACCTCCCCCAAATTTATGCGCGGGCCACCTGAATGATTGTATTAGCATGCATTATTTCTTGTTTGCAGATCATTATGGTGGGATTCACTTATTGTATGCCCTGGATGTCATACACACACCATACGGACTCTACAATGCTTGAATTCACTATTATATATACTTTTAGTCATTTTAGCTCACTAAAGGGCAATCTTGTGTTACTCTCCTCTAATCAAGGCATTGTCTAATAAAATTAGAAATCTTGAGGAACTCTACAGTAAATAAATGCCTAACCTAATCTTTGTAGACTTGAATCATTTGGATGAATTGTACTTCAGGTCCTTGAGGTCCTTCCGTAGACAATTCAGAAGCTCGTGATAAAGCAGGACGAATACTGCCTCAAATGCTTACATGGTTGAAGTTACACTGCAGACAATCAACTCACATCTAAGGTAATTGACTTTAAGATTGTTACTTTTTAGATTGAAATTATGTCACAATTGCCCAGGTATGATATAAACAAATTTGTGGAAAATCATGCAGGTTATATTATTTGAACTGACCTTCAAGAACGCTAATCATAGCTTTATGGGTAGCATTTGTATTTTAGGGATCGTTTAGATTAGTGGAATCCAAAAGGCAGATTTGAAAAGAAAAATGCTACATGTCAGAAAAAACATAGTTAAAGAAACTTGTGGAAAAGACTTCTAAAATTAAAAGTTGTTCCTTTTAGTTTTTGCAACTTCCAAAGAAATGAAGATTGATAAATGATTAAAAAAAAAGTGATATTTGTGGATTATCAAAGTTTTTGGTAGAAATGGAAAATGTCTATTTTAGAAAAAAATGTAGAAAGGAAAATAGTTTTCCACATGTTACTTTATTGTACCAATCAGCGAAAAATGTCACGTCAGCGAAAAACTTTTTTTCCCCACGGTAGCTTTTGGATTCCACCAATATAACCAGACAGGTAGATCATCCTTTTATGGACATTGGCTCACTTGAATAATCGGATCAACCAAGTTCTATACTCAACAATCAAATATTGAAGGATGTTATTATCTAATAATAAACTTACCAAAGGAACTATGGGTCCGTTTATGCAAACTGAAAATTGAACTTGCCATACAATTTTTTTGCCTGTGCATTGTCAGCTACCTCATTTTTGGTAGATGCATTGCTTGGTTTTTTATTTTCTTTCTATGGTTAACTAATTTTTTTTGGCAAACAGAACATTTAAACAGCATCATTTAATTCCTTCAGCAATGTGAGTAGTACATGTGCAAATGAGATGGAAAAGGAGCCTAGCAACATACGTGCCAACATGGTACACTTGTGGGAGATTGAGTAAGACGGCTGGTGATTGGATCAAAAGTGATCAGGCCGATCTGCTTGTCAGGTGAGTGATAAGCATACGTTGAATGTGAACCAATAGTTGTTTTCTTTGCAAACTTTTCATTTTTCTAGTACTATCGTGGCGCAACCAATGTGTGGAACACTGACTTTTGGAAGTTCATATCCACAGAGGAATGCCATGTTTACATAATTTGAGGTTTGCTAACAGGCCACCCTCCCCTTCTGCTCCACTATACGATGATTCAAATTGTTCATCTAGAAGTTTGCACCGAAGATGGTCCACACAGAGAAAATCTTACTCAACTGAAAGTAACTTGAAATACTAGTCCACATGTTATGGGACCTAGAAGATGTTATATAACAGTGAGATTAATTTTTCTTGTGTAGGCCATATATATGCTAATCCAGGCCATTTGTTATGGGACCTTCTAGATGTATGGTTTGGTTCATGGAAGATGATTGAGAATTGATCACCTACCAGCAATAGTACCACAACTTGTTGTATTGAAACATCTTTCCTGCCAACATGCCACTTGTGTAGGAAATCAGCACCATGAAAAGCTATGGGGCCCCTTCTCAAAAATTAGGCTGATCAAATCACTAGGTGGGACACACCTATATGTGGAGTCAAATTGTTGTCCATCCATTGATTCCAATGATGTGACCCACATTCATGGTGACGTTACTATGTTGGCAGAATACAAGATAAGTTGCAGTACCCTGCGTGTTGGTGATTGATTCTCAGATTGATTTCTTAAATTGTTATATGATGGTTTCTTAATACTGACACGAGTTCTTTTGTAACCCTTGGCCTTTCGAGATTAGAGGCATGCTTAAGGATGGAAGTGGTTAGTGAGGGATCCTCAAAGAGAGAAGAATTCTTGGGTATTATAGCCGGTGTGAAGATTTCCGTGAACTGGTATAATGCAATCATTTGGGCCTTTGGAAACTACATTCCTGCTTTGAAGCCGAGCTTTATTTTGAATGAGTTAAGGTTGTGATCTTGCTTCTTGAAAATCTCATGTGTATATTCGCAGTACTTGGTTTAATTGTATTGTTGACTCTCTTGCAAAGAGCTCCATAGATCTTCTCTTTGGATTTGCCTTAATGAATTTTGTTTCTCACTTGCCTTTCTAGTGTTTAATAAGATTTCATTCTCCACGTATAAAAATAAAATAATTATGTAGGAAATGAATTAGTTTGATTCATTTGAAATGTATTTCTTTTAAACGATTATGTTTTTTGGTTTTTGTGGTAAGAAAAAATCTATTATGTAATGTGATATATACATAGCCATTTCATTCTTAAACTGATTAGAAGAAAAGGTGGGATTGCAGGTGAGAATGTTAAATAATCAAAACACACTTATAGTGCTGATTTTGGTAAAATGAGTTTTGATAATCCATGCGTGTTTACAACTGTGCTTGTATACATGCCTTAGCACATGCAATTATAGCATGAGTACAAGATTAAGCTTTCCATGAGATGGGCCAGATTTCCATGAAAATGTCACATATGAGGGAGGAAAACGATGGATAAGAAAACTCTTGGAAAAGAATTCAGAAAAGGTTATTTCTTTTAGTTTCCTTGATTTTCATGGAAATATGGAATGGTTAATGGTCACAAAGTGATATTTCTCTCTAAAAGAAGTGTGAAAATGTTGGTCATCAAGGTTTTAGAAGAAAAAGAAAACATTCTTTTTTTAAAAAAAATATGTGGAAAGGAAAATAGCTTCCCATATGTTACTTTATTGTTCCAACCGGCAGGAAACATCACATCAGCATAAAATTCTTTCTTGTCCACAGTTGCCTTTTGGATTCCACCAATGCAAATAGACAGGTAGATCATCATTTTATGGACATTAGCTTGTTCAGTAATTGGATCAGCTAAAATACCATGCTCAACAATCAGATATTGAAGGATGTTAAATGCACTTATCCAAGGGTCTCAGAGTCATATTAATGCAAACTGAAAAAAAAACATATGCCATACAAATTCTCTCTCGGTGCATTGTCAACTACCTCCTTTTTTGGTAGGTGCATTGTGTAAGTTCCTGAATTGCTTTTTGTAGTTGACTGATTTTTTATTTATTTTTTCCTTTTGGCAAACGGAACATTTCAGCACCATCAACTCGTCGAGGAATGCACATGTGACTAGTGCAAATGAGATAGAGAAGGGGCCTAGCAGCGCACATGCCAACGTGGTGCACTTGTGGGAGACTGGGTAAGGCAGCTAGTGATTTTGCAAAAAAAAATCAGGCCAATCTGCTCATCAGGTGGGTGACAACTGACAAACATACATTGAATGTGAACCAATAGTTATTTTCTTTGCAAACTTTCTATTTTTCTATTAATAGTGTGGTGCAACCAATACGTGGACCATAGTGAGTTTTGGAAGCTTATATTTGTGGTGGATGTCGTGTTTACATACTTGAGCTTGCTAATGGGGTTCTCTCTCCTTCTGCCCCACTAGAAGTTTATTTAGAAGTTCACCCTGAAGATGATCCACAAAGAAAATCTTACTCATCTGAATGCAACTTGAAACAATGGTTCATATGTTATAGGACCTTGAAGATGTTATATCAGTGAGATTTCTCTCATGTGGGCCATATGTTATCGGAACTTCCATATGTATGGTTTGGATCATCATATCATGGACTGAACAGGCAAGTTGATTGAGTGATCCTTGCTAGTATATCTCACTTAGAACTAAATTGTCATTAGATTAATAATCAACTTGCCTATTTTTTTTCTATTTGAACTCCATTTTTTTTATGATATGTTCTTATGCTAGTCGCATTCTCTTTGTAAGAAACTTTGGTTTTGATCATCACATCCTATTGAACATTGTGCAGCAGATGATTGAGAATTGATCACCTACCAGCAACGGTACCACAACTTCTTGTTCCTAAACATATTTCGTGCCAACATGCCACTTGTTTAGGAAATCACTCAAATCAGTACCTTGAAAAACTATAGGCACCCCTTCTCAAAAATCAGGCTGATCAAATCACTAAGTGAGCCACACCTGTAAGTTGAGTTGGATCATCATCTGTCCATTGATTCCAATGATGTGGCCCAACGAGTGTTGCATATACTATATTGTCAGGACACAACACCATTGGTTGTGGTACCTTGTTGTAGGTGATCGATTCTCGGGATGATTTCTTAAGTTGTTATATAATGGTTTCTTAATACTGACATAAGTTCTTTTTTAATCCTCGGCCTTTCAAGATTAGAGGCATGCTTAAGGATGGAAGTGCGGCTAGTGGGGGAGGTGATCCTCAAAGTTCGGAGATTTTCGTCACGGATGGAGACTAATACAATCGCTTTGGCCTTTGAGAAGTGCATTCCTACTTCGAAGCCAAGCTCTATTTTGAATAAGTTAAGGTTGTGATCTTGCAGCTTGGAAATCTCACATGTGGATTTACAGTATTTGGTTTAATTGAAATGCTCTCTTGCAAAAGGGACCATAGATCTTCTCTTTGTAATTGGGATTCTAACCCATTGTCTCCTAGAAGGATTTGTGTCTTTCTTGCCTTCTTCATGTTTAATAAGATTTCGATGCCCACATAGATACGTGGGAAATGAATTATTTTGATTAATTGGAAATGTACTTAAGAGATCAAAATGATTATTTTTCAGTTTTTATGATTAAAAAAAAAAAATCTATTGTGATGTGATATTTATGGAAGTGATTGTGTCCGATTCCGCTCGAACCTAGCAAGGTCCGAACAAATCCGTGTGGGGGCACCGTGATGTATCTGTTTATCCATGCCATCCATCACTTTTCTCAGATCGTGTTAAAGTATGGTCCCAAAAATGAGGCAGATCCAACACTCTCGTGGGCCACGCCAAATATCGGTTACTATTTGGTGTGGCCCACTTGAGTGTTAGATCTGCCTCATGTTTAGGCACATTCCTTAACATGATTTGAGAACAGGGGAAGGACATCGTGGATAAACACATACATCATGGTGGAGCCCCACATAGATATGGTGCGTCCCCTTCCGATATTTCCATAGCTATTTTCAATTTTTCATGCCTCGAACTGATTAAGAGAAAAGGTGAGATTGCAGGCGAGAAAGTTTTTGGTTAACGTGGCAAATGTGTTTGAGATCCAATCCATCCATCGGTTGGGTCCAATGCTCGAATGATAACCAAAATGATAGCCATCCAATGCTCAAATTATTTTGGACCGCCGACCATCTCCTTTAAAAAGGGTTGCTATGGTCAGATTCCTCACAAATTTTAATTTTGTTATCTAATCCACTGTATACATTTGCATACAATGACAACAGTTATCCAAATCACTGATTATATTAGGACCATGTAATTCCCTAAGTTTAAGTCTTATAATCACGAGTTGAAGGGTTAGGAACCGTCGATCTGTGTTGGCTTTCAGGCCATGATCCATCCCAAACGGGCCATACGACCTGGCTGGTTTGGATTGAATTGCAAGAGTGCCACATGGATTGGATGAGACACCATAACCTAGGATAAGGTGGGGAAATTATCGCTTAGTTTTCTTAAATTTAAAACAGAAAACCGATATTTTTATCCATAAAAAAAACTGTTCCTTATATATATATATATATATATATATATATATATATATATATATATATATATATATATACACAGGAAAGAAAGTGTCTGCTATCACAAAGACACAGAAAGAAATGGTTCCTAAAAGTGATAATAGCAGTGTAAATAAGAGAATTGTAGAGATATTCGAGTGAACGTTGAGAAAATACAAGCATACATCTAAGTTCAGAGCAAATCAATACTGTGATAAAACGAGGGGGTGTTAAAGCACGCTCTGTTTTAAGAAAGAATCAACAACCCACAATTCCAAGATATCAGGTGATGTATATATGAAACATAATTTTGACATGTGATATTTTGATCCATTCTCTTAACCACGTAGTGTTGCTCGAGGAACAGCTGGCAAACCTAGTTCGTCTTCTGCCTGTAACAGCAAAGAAAATTTCAGTAAAAAAAATGTCCCAAAAACTCTAAAATGAAAAAAGCCTAAACACTATCTTTGGTCAAGAACATGAGAGTGTGTGTGTGTGTGTGTCTGTGTAAACTCTTAAGGGCCTGTTTGGATTCATGGAAAGGAAATAGTGTTTCCCATGAAACACACTTTCCATTATTTGTTAAGCCTTTCTTTGTGGGAAATTATGGTAAACACTTTTTCTTTTTCTTTTTTTCTTTTTTTGAAATTATGGGAAACACTATTTCCCACTATCTTAGCTGAAAAATAAATAAATTTATTTTCCCACCTTCACCCTTAAGAAACGTATTTTCTCACGGTGGAAGAAAAATGGGTTTCTTAATGGTTAAAGCCCAAATACGCCACCAGCCATGTTCAATCACCTCACATGTGCCACATTGTGCCAACTGAGACATTGTCCATCTTCGATCATGCCCCACACGTGCCACGTGCCACCATCCATCTTATATTGTGCCTCATGTGTAAAGAGCCTTCAGTGTGCTAATGTGCCACATGTGTCATCATCCATCTTCCATTGTGCCCCACATGTGCTATTGTGCCACATGTAACATAATTCATCTTACTTATGCCCCACGTGCTATTGTGCCACATGTAACATAATTCATCTTACTTGTGCCCCACAAAAGTGCAAAGCACCCCACATGCACCAATGTGCCACACGTGCTACTGTCCATCTTCAATCCTCCAAATATGCCACATGGCCCATGGTATCCCAAAACGTTACGTATCGGCCGTATCGGCCGATACATAACGGAAACGGTCATAACCGTTACGGTCGTTACGACCCGTTACTGGGTTGCAACGGCCGTTACTGAAAAAACAGGTCGTAACGGACCGTTACGGCCCCGTATCGGACCGTTACGGTTTTTTTCAGAAAATAAAAAAGGGCCATATCATAACGGTAACGGTGGTGGCCGTTAAGGCCACCGTTACCGTTATGGAACACCTTGCGGCACGTGCCAATATGATGCCAATGTGCACAAGGGCCATCATCTAGCTTTAGCGCCAACATGTTAAATGTGCCAATGCATGTCTTGTGCCACATGCCACCGTACAACTTCAAGCAGCTCACATACACCATGCGTGCCACAGTTCAGCCTCAGGTACCCACATATGCCGTGTATGCCACATGTGCCACTGTTCATCTCTAAGCATCCCACATGTGCCATGTGCTAATCTGGCACATGCTAGTGACTACCTAATACTCTTTCCAAGAAAAGTTTTCGTTTTACCAAACAGCAAACTTGAAAATAAATCCTAAATTTCTATAAAAATCTTGTTGAAAAACAAATGACGGAAACAATATTTCTTCTCCCACAGTTTCTGAATATAAGTTTTCCCAAGAAACACTATTTACTTTCTCATGCTTCTCATGAATCCAAACAGGCCCTAAAATAAAATAAAATTTAAAAAAAAAAAAAAAAAAAAAGCCTTGACACTTTCAGCTTTGATCAAGAACATGAGAACGTGTGTGTGTGTGTGTGTGTGTGTGCGTGTGCAAGTGTGTGTGCGTGAGAGACTCAATTTGGTCAAGGCCCATTTGCTTAATCAATTCAATTCAACTTGATATACACTTGCCGAGACTACTAATTGTTTTGAAACCAGGACCACACCTCGACCCTATTTTTGTGGGTGGTTCAGTCAAGTGGCCACACCTGCAGTGGGCCGGTTTTGGCCTGGAAATCTACTTCATTTTCTTTTTTTGAAGGATGACAATTTATTGAAAACGCGGCCGAAGCCGAAAAAATACAAGATGAAAAAAAGGAAAGCAAGAGAACCCAAAACACAACCCTGGCGCAGCGAGGAGGCCCGCCACAATCCTCCTAAAACACCCTAAAAGAGAGCCACCCGCCACTCAAAAACAAAAGATCGAGCACAACGAAAAACCCCCAGCAGGCTGCCAGAAAAAATCATTAAAGGCAGAGAAAACTAACAGCCAATCTGCCTTTAGCCTGGTGGTTAAAAGCAATTGATTTCAAGTAGTAAGTTCTGGTTCTGAGCTTTTACAGATGTAGTTGCTTATATTTATTTATTTAAAACATTGGCAAATAGCTGACAGGGTTTTAAGGTGACCTGGACCATTTTAGTGTCAGCCAAATGGTCCGACAGACTACGACCCCAGTCCATCTGGGCTTTAAAACATTTACAATATTAAATTTTACCAAGTCTTTGTATTAGGGGGGAAAAAAAGGTAGCCCATCTACAGGTCAACACACATGCCAATATTGGCCATGGGCGAGATCCCAGCCATCTACCAAGCAGGTCCAACCATGTAGATGCCCTGGTCCAAAAATCAGGCTGGTCCACTGATAAGAGGTGTGTCAGTCTATGAAACAAATGGACAGCTGAATAATCTTGACCCAGTTTTTCTAAGCCACCCATCTGTTTAAAACATTGTGGTTCTCATTACGAGTGGACCATCCTAGTACAACACTGTGGGGGCCATGGGATCAATTTGTCTTGGATTTCTCACGTGTACCAGATAGGCACAAATGCGTGGCATGTGGATGAATTGTCATTATACACATGGATTGGCAAACCTCCTTGCACAAAATTCTCAGATTTCAGTGAATAAGTGGGGCATACGGTTCAGTAATCCAGACCATTGGCAAATTTGGCCCCATGATGAGGGAAGCATGCCCAAAAAATCCGTAGGTCAGAAGATCCTAGCCACCAATCCTGGGGCTTTTTTCAGTTGGATGTGGGCCTTTGCAGTATTTTTTTTCTCCATCACCACCTACTGACAGGGCACAGTTCAAAGGTTAGGAATTCAAATTGTCCTGTAGAGGAGATTTTAAGGTATGATCCATCAATGATGGGACCCACAAACAAATTATCTGGATCACTAAATCATACTGTGCATATCCTCTGCTCAATGTTCGTATATTGCCTCTTCCCATATTTGATTACCTACACCTAGAGGTAGCCATCAGCAAAATCTCCTTCAATTTATGAAGACAATGATGTACATAAAATTACTGACAATGAATTTACCTGGGCATTCTGTCTGTTGGGCCCCGCTGCATGCCCTGATGGCGCCGAAGGCAAATTGAGTTCAGCATCCAAATCTGGTTCCTTATCAGGTTGAAGATACGCCGGCACACCTTCAGATTCGGTCTCTGTTCCCATGTCCGCTTCCAAAGCATCAAGCTCTTTGTGACGTTAAGAGAAGAGAACCAGAAACAAAAGAAAGAAAAATCAACAGTGCAGAATTCATAGGATTTGGTCAGAAACACGAGGAATGAAAAAGAAAATTCCACATAATACAAGCCAACTGAAGAGAGTAATATCTTAAATGACAGTATCTCATACCACCCAAAAGTTCATCCTCGTCAATGTCATCGGGTACACTGTAGCTTCTTCCAAGAGATTCTTGGATTTCGCTGCTTACATCCATCAGATCCATCATCTCATCTTGCATGTTCTGCATCATCAAATCCATCAAAGTGAGTCTTTTTAGAACATCATGGATCATGATTAAGACAGCCATATGCCGACTTTTCTAAAGGTTAGACCAAAAAGGAAAAGGACTAGATCAGTTTAGGATCTTAACCGCCAGATAGAATCTAGTTGGATTTGGCTCAGGCCAGGACAAAAATAATTCATGATTCGTGGGATTTCCACCCAGTAGAATTTCCAAAAATCATTAAACAATGCTCATGTGATTCGAAAGGGCTCTTTCTTTCCAATACAACAAAAAAGAGCCCGAGTACACTGTTTTTCTTTTTCTTTTTTTTTATCTGTGAAATACTTCTACGAGAAGAAATCCCCAAAATCATAAATTATTTTGTCTGCTCCTGAAATGACCTTGAGCCAAAAGCAGCATAAGAGCTACATAACTTGTACACTGATGTGTGAATCCATGTCCGACAAATACAAGGTGCCAGAGATGGTCCTTTTAAATGTCATATCAACAAAGGCTGTACAAATATATTAAATAATAAATAAATTATTACATTTTAATAGTATATTGTAAAATTTACAATATACTATTACTTTTAAATAGTGTAATTATTTGTGCAATTAGCAAATAGATCTTTAAAATTAGCCATGTCCAAGAACGTCATTCACACAGATACAAACACGCATGTCCTGAGAAAAGAGTAAGGGGGAATCATACATCTATGTCCTGAATCTTCACAGTTTTCATCATTCCTTTCAACTCCTTGTTTGCAGATTTCAAAGCTGACATCTGAAAAGCAAATGCAGCAGTTAGTTCAGTACAGAGTCCCACTGAAAATGTTATTAAGATATGGACATTTCACCAAGAGTAGTAAGCCTAAATCTCTCAACAGTCAACATTTAAAGATGGTTGGCAGGAATCTAGCAGTGTTTTCACAATCAGAATTTTCATCAGTTTTAGAATACATGTCACGATTCCCACCTACCATTTACAGGTGGTGGGAGATACTCTCAGTGAATGCTTGACACACAATTATATCACCAACTTTTACCAGGAGAAGCTTTAAAACGTACCGTCTGTTGAGCATCTTTAATTCCCTCAGATGCAAATGCAACCTGATCAAGGTTAAATGTCTGGTTATAGAGCATATCACGCTGTCCCTCGTACCTGACCAAAAGGCGCATGATTGTTAGAAGAAAGACAATAGAAACACAATGGTATTCAGCTAATGAGCATATATAGAGAAACACGATGGTATTCAGAAATGTATTAGCTGTTGTATGGCTTACAATAGATATGGCAGGAACATGAAGCTTGCAGATCAGTTAACAAGCAGTGCACCTATACGTCACGGTTCCCAAGATTTCCCAATACAGTTCTCATGGACTGGTACAGAATGCCACTTCTTTCTTCGGAAAACATTACCAATTAGTCACTTTTTTACCTTTTTGTAATCTCATTTCTACAACCCCTAAGTGCTCCTAACATCTTAAAACTGCAAGTAGACCTCTTTCTTGCTCCCTTCTTCACGTGTCTTTCTAAAATTCAAGGATAAATGTCATTGATAAAGAGTATTTCACCGAAGTTCGATGATGTGTTAGGCCCCACCATTCACAGCAAATGTGCGTCATCATTGGGACCATTGACCTGCTAGGCCATAGCCCAAAAGTTATGGTGATTGAATGGTCCTAACCATTTGATCATTTGCAAGTTTGAACCATTAAATTTGGACTTCTGCTCATTCTTAGCTCATCTTTGTGTAGATGTCCAAGGCAGCCCACTAAGCATGTTTGGCTCATCCACAAGTGAACAACTAGGACGATGGCTGTTCTTAAAATACACTTGCTGCAAGCAGGCTACATGTGCCAGCATAGAAAATGCATCTGAGATCTAACCCATCCAACCAGCAAGTCCCACTACCATTGCCTCAGCCAAAAATCACGCCACTCCATGTAATTGTTTTTTATTATTTTTGGAAGGCCCGCTCAATTTTTTTTTTTTTTTTTAAATTACCACACATACAGAGAAATTCATTTAAGTGGGCAATCAGGAATGTCAAACTGATGCAGTTTTGTGCGTTGTAGCCATCCATTGCAGTGTGTAGGGGGGCCCATTTGGAAAGAAAAAAGTTGTAATGAGAAAAAATACGTGTTCATTGCAACAAACCCAAACATACACTACATGTTTTTAGAAGGCAAAGGCTGGTGAAAATTCACCACCATTTTCAAATACACTACGTATTTTCAAAACAAAAATACTGTTGATAGTTCACCACTTTTCAAAATGCTGTGGCTCATCCATCGTACAAGTGACATTATTCTCCTCGAGGGATCACAATTTTACACAACTTGCAAAAGTTTTAAGAACCTAGCTCATCTAATCACCATCCTCTTCGCCTTTAACAAAAACATCAATTGGCGAGCTTTCTTCGCTACGGACTATTTTGTGGTTGCATTCAGACCATATTGTCCAGATACCCACTAGTAAGGCAAGTGTCCACAGCACCTTTTCATAGACACCAAAAATACCCATGCCAAACCTGGATCAGATCTATCCACCAGGCAATTGTGCATCCAACTCTAGACAAACCAAAGAATCTCTCCCGCAGATCGTCCAAAATCATAGTGAATAAATAAGTAGTTCACCAACTCCTCATTTCTTAGCAACAGAATGCACATATTAGGATGATCATCTGTCTGCTTCTAAGATGGTCCCTTGTAAGAACTTTGTGTTTCCAACTAACCAACCAAGCATGATCACCCTAGGTGGAGCCATATACTTCCATAGCATCATAGTTGGGGCTAGAGCTACACCCGATTGACCCAAACCAAGTTTGGGTTGGGTTTGGTTCAGGTTGTCAAGGTCCTCGGGTTGGGTTCGGATTGGAAAATGCCAACCCAATTTGAATTTGGGTTGGGTTCGGGTTGTACAAATCAGATCTAGTCAGGTTGGGAACAATCACGTGTATTTGGGTCAGGTTGGGTTGGGAACAATCACATGTATTTGGGTCGGGTTGGGTTGATTATAGAGTACTTCTGGTTGGGCACCTTGGGTTGCAATTCAGGTTGGGTCCTCTTGAGATTGGGTTGGGCTCAAGTGACCCTCAACCCGACCTAACCCACCTGAGTTACACACGTAAACGGGGCCCTTCCCCCATCTCCTTCCCTCACTAATCATCAGTGAGTAAATTGAGTTCACAGAAAAAATCCCAACCTCCCACTTCTATAGATCCACTGATCCTTTTCTTCCGGAGAAGCCTCTAAGCCGATAGTGCTCCATGAGCCTAACAAATTCTCTGATCTCATCTTTGCCAAGATTCATCCAAAGACTTGGTGTCCACAGCACTCAATCCCCCAACAGTGAATAGCATTGTGAAATCAGCACCCCTTTTTTTCTAGACGACCCAATAAAGCCAGTGTGAGTATTAGAAAAAAGGTCCCATCCCTACATAAAATATGGTTAAGATTTTTAGATCATTGTGAATTTCAGTCAATGCACCATCAATCCATGTCTCCTAAAGAAGGCTTTAAGTTGTATTAGCAGCTCCATGAGCCTAACAAATTCTTCAATAGCATCTTCCCAAAGTCGAAGATTTGGTGTCGACACTACTCAATCCACATTAGTGACCTGCATTGTAGAACCAACACCCTTTTTTCTTATACCAGTCCACCAGATAAAGCCTGAGTGTGGTTCAAAAGTAGGGTCCTCTCCTTCCACTAGACGTAATTAAGATCTTTCGATCATTGTGATTTTCAGTTTATGCACTATCAACAATGGGCCCACAATTTGGATAGTTTGGTGCTTGTACCATGTGTAGGGTAAGGAAAAGTCACTTCCACATAACTAATTTTCATACGTTTGTGAAGATCTCACTGTGCAAGAAATGCATTTTTCCACAGCAGGAATTTTCTTGGAAAATGGGCCATTTGTTTTCTCACCTCCCCCTTTAGAAACAAGGGTTCCTACACTTGTCAAGAGGATTTCCAATGTGCCAATATGTCACATGTGTGACATTTTCCACCATCCATCTCCAAGTGCTCCACATGTGCGACACTTGCCAATGTGCCGCAAGCCAGATGTGCCATTGTCCATCTTCCAGGGTCAAACAACAGTGAAACAAACAAGCAAAATGCAATGATTTACTAGTAGGTCCAAGGTTTACATAATCCACCCAATGTTGTCAAAATCCTACAGTTTAAGATTTCCAATTTCCGATTTGAGTCAAATCTTGAATCCCTTCTTACATGAATCCTACGATGTACAATTCAAATCCCAATTTATGATTCAAATTACACTTGTTGTCTTTTATTTTATGCTTCACTTGGCTTTCATTTTATGTTTTTAAATTGATGGGAGCTTTCAAAATCGTTTAGCAAAAACCTTTCATTAAAATAAATAAATAATCCTTTAGAAAAGGAAAATTATTTTAATTTGTTCTTTATAAGAGATTAAATGATATATATTCTCTTCAGCATTAAATCATAGAGCTTCTTTTTTATGATTCTTACTTCTTAATTGGTTGAAAGATCAAATCGATGTATGACTTATTTGGAATGTTTTTGTGGGAATGTTTTTGTAGATGGTTATGATCATGTTAACTTAGATGTACTGTGGAATGATGGTTAGAAATCAAAACATCTTTTTCCGTCAATCTAAAGAATCAAATGCCTTTTTCCAACATGATTCTACATTCAAGCAAGGTAACAAGAACATAAACTATTAAGGGATCCTTGTATTTTTTTTTTAAGGAACATTTCTTGAAAGACGATAAAAAAAGGAAAGATAAGAAATCCTTTAACACTATCATGACATGGTATTAATTGGTGCATATTGATGGCAAAAGGATGATTGATGAGTTTTTAATTTTTATTCTAATTTATTTATATTTTTCAATTTTTTAAGAAAATCATTAAAAAAAAATCTTACGATTTGCAATTCGATACAATTCAACCCCTATTACAATTTGTGATAAGATAATGATTTCAACAACATTGAATCCACCTAAATAGTGGATGAGAGCAAAATAAGCACAGTAGCAAGCTTTCGATCTAGAATTATTGTTTTCGTAAATTAGAGATCTCAAAAAAGGGTAATGAAGATGGTGCACTTGGGAGACATCTACATATAGAGTGTCGAGTATATAGAAAGGTATCCTTGTAGTAAATGCTTCTTTTTTTTTTTTTTTTTGGAAGGGGTTGGCTTTGCTCTAAGGGATGGAGATAGGATCTACTTTTGAGAAGATGTGTGGATTGAATCAGGATCCTCTGTTGGCTGCCAAACAGGGAAACCCTGTTTGGAGCCTTTTTAATGGTCCACGTCATCACATAGGTCTGCAAACTAGTCACATCCTCAATGCAACCTGATCACACCTCAGTGCAACCTGATCATATTAACGTCATGCAGTGTGATGTGGACCAATGAAAAGGCTCCAAACAGGATTTTCCTGTTTGGAGCCAACAGAGGATCCGGACTCGTGTGGATTGGGGATGTAGCACTGCAAGTAGGAGTGTTAACAGGCCAGGTTAGGGCCAAGCCAAGCTTTGTCCGAGCCTTGCCTGCATTGTTCCGCCTAAACCGAAACCCGGCCCAGGCCCATGACGGTCCAAAATAACCCAGCCCGAGCCCAACCGAAATATTTAGACAGGGCCTGGCCTGAGCCAGAGAGAGAGAGAGAGAGAGAGAGAGAGAGAGAGAGAGAGAGTTTGTAGCCAGGGCACATGCATGGCAAGGCCTTCCTGATGAACGGCATGGATTACCCACACATGCAATTTAATCATAATCATGCGAGTAACATCATATTTTGTCAATTAACCAAAAAAAAAAAAAAAAGCAATATGATCAATGACAAAAAAAAATAAAGAGAGAGAGAGAGAGAGAGAGAGAGAGAGAGAGAGAGAGAGAGGTGAGATCCGATGGAAGGAACGGACTATACTTACCAATAACCTTAGGACTGCATTCAGACACCGCCGAGGTTGGTGGAAACATAGAGGGAGTCTTTCTATCCATTCAAAGAGAGAGAGAGAGAGAGAGAGAGAGAGAGAGAGAGAGAGAGAGAGGCATTAAAGAGGGAAGGTGAGAAATTTTTGGGAAGGAAAAATTTTGGGGAAAGTGAAAGGAGGGAGAAATGTTTTGGGAGGGAAATTTAAATGTTGGGAAATGATACCGGGCTAGGCTAACAGGCTTTTGGACAGGTAAGTCCAAGCCCATCCCATTTGAGAAACGAGCTTGTGTTTTAAGCCCAAACCCAACCCTTAGGCCTGATACTCCAACCCAGCCTATTGACAGCCCTAGTTGCAAGTCTTGTTCCCAAGGATTGCCCGTTTGTTGGTACCTCAAGACCAGTGGTTTAAATAGCACGGAGCGTATAAAATAGCGTTTAGCCCTCTATAGTGTGTAGAGTAAGCTACATGGCGTATACCGTAAGCTACACGATACTTTATATTTTTTAATTAAAATAATAGAAAATATGAAAATTTACAAAATGCATAATTCCTATAAGTTTTTTACTGTGAATCTAAATCGTCAACCATATATTTCCATGCAAAATCTCTCTAACTCTTTGCCTTTAAAGATCCTTAAGTGCGACCTCTTTTTTTATTTATTGAAACGTCACAAATTTACAATATGGATCACAATTTGGATGGTCTAGATTGATCTAAGTGCTCTATCCATGATATAGAGCACAATTTAGATGGTCCAGATTGATCTCATGTAGTGCCACAAGTGATGGGTATGAGTCGCCGCCATTTTAAAATAGGAGTTGAACTAGCATAGAAGCGTACACTACATGCTCTGTGGCTTATGCTACATGCTCTGTGGCTTACGCTACATGCCCTGTAGCGCATGCTACCAGGGAGCCATTCTACCTGCATACACTAGATAGCATTTTAACTATGCTATGCTCCAAGCGCTACCAAAAACACTACTTGAGACATTGTGGTAGCGCGATGCTTCTCGACTGGTAGGGATTCTAGTGTTTGGTCTCCTCCTTGTTGCTCTTTCCTTTCAGATAAGGTGTCAAAGCTTATATCCCTTTTGAACCACATTCAATTGCATTGCCCGAAAGGTGGCATTGAGGATCGGATGATATAGCACAAGGAAGGTTCTAGTAGCTTCTCAATCAAGTCGTTCTACTATATGCTCCATAGAACAAAGAAGTATGTATGAATATTAGGTATGTTTGGTCTTATGGTGCTCCCCTGAAGGTTGCAGTTTTTGGTTGGCTCATTAGTCGAGAAAGGGTGTTGACGGTGGATAATCTCCAAAAAATGGGGATGGTCTTACCTAATATTTGCCTACTGTGTGTGGCAAATGATAAATCAATCATCCGCTTGTTTCTTCATTGCTCTTTCGCTTCCAAGGTTTGGCATAGTTTTGTGTCCAAGTTCAATATATGTCGGGTCATGCCGAAATCAATAGGAGAGTTCTTTTTGGTGCGGCATGGTGTGGAGCTTCAAAAGAAGACAAAAGATATCTGGTGCTTTGTGTCCAAGTTCAATATATGTTGGCTCATGCAGAAATATGAGAGTTCTTTTTGGCGTGGCATGGTGTGGAGCTTCAAAAGAAGGCAAAAGATAACGGCCGTTACATAACGGTAACGGTTGTAACCATTGCATGTTATGAGGCCGAAATGGTCATAACAGCCGTTACACAAAAAAAAAAAAAAAAAAGACCCGTAACAGCCCTATAACAGTACAGAAACAGATTTTCATTTTAAAAAAATGTAATGGCCATTACAGCCATGGAGGTGGCCATTACGGTACAGCCATGGAGGTGACCCTATAACAGTAATGGAGGTGGCCATTACGGTCACCGTTACCGTTATGGGACACCTTGAATAACAGCATTTGGGTTTGTTGTTGAATGGGAGTCGTGTAAGGGTGGGGAAAATGTAGACCATGTTCTGATGTAATTTTTGAGGTTGTTTTTGTTTTTGTCTATTTGTATGGTTTTGACGCTTTTGCCTGCTCATGTAATAAAATTGTTGTTGCCTTGAGAGAGAGAGAGAGAGAGAGAGAGTAACGAAGACCCCTTTTTTTGTTCTCTAGCATAAGAAAGGTCACACGGAAGAAGATGACAAGACAAAACAACCAATAAATCAAACTGATAATTGAGCATGCATAGAAAACAATCCTTCTTTACATGAAGCAGTCTTCCTGTGAGAAGAATGGAAAAGCTAAATTGGATGTATTTCAGACTTATTTATATGATGAAAACCATTCTCTAAACAATAAAGCTGATAGAACCACGAATCATGTAAATCAAGTTAATACTAGAAGCGAAACCAGTGGAAGGCACATACATCCGCTTTTGCTTGAGAACCCTCATAGCCCGAGCCTTCACGGCTTCTTGAGCAGGACCAGGTCGTGTCTTTTTTATCTGTTCTTTATATCTACTAAGCTCAGTATCGAGCCTTTTAATCTTCTCATCCACAGTTTCACCTCTTTTATTAATCTGAAAATAGTTTACAATCAGTTTAGAAGGAAATGAAACAGAGAATAACATGATTTAATATAAGAGCTTGAAGCAAGGATTTTAATTCCAGAGTCGAAGCAGGACCACTTTTAGACAAGAAAATGAGAAACCATAATATTCCACAATGTTTCAAAGCTATTCAAAAGTCCTCTGGATAATTACTTGCAGATGGTATTCTAGGGAAATGCTACCACATGCGTGTCATGGCAATAGTAAAAATACCCATAGCACGTTCCACATAGGATACTCTCTCTCTCTTTTATGAATGCGCATAGGATACTTCATTTCGCAAGGGAAATCCAAAGGCAGGTCATAGGATACCCATAGCACATTCCACATAGGGTACTTCCTTTTTTTTATGAATGCAAATAGGATAACTTCCAAAGGTAGATCCTTTGGAGCTAGATCTCTTAATTTACAACTGTTGTTTTTGTTGATTTCGTAATGTTCTTGGGGCTGTTCCACGGCATATATGGCTCATAGTTCCTAAACTAGGACTTGGGTAGGGACTTGGTCACTCACTAGGTCAGGTCAAGCCATCGAGGCCTGGTCAACCAAGCAAGTAAGAAAATAGTATTTTTAATTATTATTATTATTATTATTATTATTATTATTATTATTATTCAAAATTAAAGTTTTCAATCTTTGGGTTGGTGAGACCCATCCATCATCATCGGCATCTTCTCCTCCTCCTCTGACTTTTTGGGCAGTTGTCCGCCATCCACAGCAAGGTGTTCCATAACGGTAATGGTGGCCGTAACGGCCACCATCGTTACCATTACGATATGGGCCGTAACGGCCGTTACGGACCTCGTATCAGCCGATACGGCCCTTTTTTATTTTCTGAAAAATATTGTTATGAGACCGTTACGGTCCGATGCGGGTCCGATACGGGGCAGTTACGGGACCGTTACGGCCTGTTTTTTTCTGTAACGGCTGTTGCGCCCGTTTCGACCCCGTAACACGTAACGGTTATGACCGTTTCCATTACATATACGGGCGATACGTAACCGTTTTGGGATACCTTGATCCACAGCGAGACCCATCAAATTTAAAAGTTATTGGGGGCGACCATCTTCTTCAAGTTTTTTGGGGCTAGGGTCAACCTGTAAATTCTAGGTTAGATATTTCATTGGAATTGTAAAAGACTTCTGGTAAGTACTTGTAACTAGATCTATTTATTCCTTCTTTTCCAATACATTTGCAAAGAACCAGATTGAGTTCTCCATTATGGCAAAACACTTTGAGCACCAACAAAGCTAATGATTCAGACAAGCTCGAAGGAGCTCAGGAGGAGGCCGGTTCAATTCAAAGATGAGGAGACTAGCCGAGGAGACTGGTTCAGGCTGGAAGGAGGTCAAGAGGAAGATGACCAGGGAATTAACATCTATTTTCAAAGCCAACATCCCCTTCTGATCATTCTTGGAGAAAATTAGAGAACTGTTCGAGGAATGTGGGAAGGTGAGGGATGTTTTCCTCCCAAAGGACAAGTCAAGAAAGTCGATCTCCGTTTTGGCTCCAGCGAGGAAGCGAAGGCCACGATTGAGTGTCTCATTGGCACAAAGATGTGGGGCAGACGATTATGGGTGGCTTGAGAAAAAGGGGAGAATTGTTATCCCTCGCAAGAGAACAGACCCGCCTTTGGGCGCTCCAATCAGACGAGTTCTGATTCGAGCACACGAGGTAGCTGATAACGCCATCACTAGGAATGGTCAGTTTGGTAACTGCAACAGAGCACTGCTAAACCTCAACAGGCCTAAATGGTAAGGACAAGGAGAAATGTAGCTCCCAACACCATCTCCATCGACAGAGAAGCACACAAGGAGAAGATATCCCTGCTCAAAGCCACCACAGTGGGGATAACTAGAGGTGAAATCGATAATGCAACCTCTCAAAGTTAGATTTATGGGCCAACTCTTTCTCCAAAAGTAAGGTGTTGGTCCTCAAACTTCACAAATAACATGTTGTTCAAGTTCCAATCAAAGGAGGGAGCCATAGCCTGGATATCCAAAGCTTCATCCCACAGATCTATCACAACCATCTTACCATGGTCAGATGAAGTAACTCCCATACACTGGATCAAGATCCTTGGGATCCCCCTCCATGCCCGGTTTCCTGAAATGTTCATGGAGGTAGGTGCATGTTTCTGCAGAGTTTTGAAGATCAATCCCACATCCTTCACCAAAAGCAGGGTGGATTACTAGATTACACTCGAACCAAAATATAACTCAGCCATGCAAATAGATTGCAGAGACAGGTCTCCATTACAGTCCTCGACAAGAGCTTCCCGATCAAAGCTATTTGGATCCTCAGTGCCCCATAGCATATAGTGTATCCCACAGTGGTAGGTACGGTTGAAGGTCAAAAGCAGAAAGACATGCAAACGATCCTCCATCTAGCCACCTCTCCTCTCGAATAGACGTGGCTAATGATAGACACGTGGCCAAGGTCAGTAGGGAGAGGTCAGAGCCCTATCATAATTGGAGGGAAAACTCTGAAAAGCAAGAGTTTTATCTCAGCTACCAGCCAGAAAAAACTCACATGTGTGACCAAGAGAGGGGAGGAAATCTACCATCCGGGGATTGACCTTGTCAACACAATATTTTTTAAGTAAGATCAGGCAATGCACGTCGTTACCATGATATTTCGATGTTCCATAAGATGGCCCTTACCCATAGATGTGAATATATGTATCGTATCCATATCGACACAAGACGATACGCAATTCAAGGCCATATCGGCCCAATACAAAAAAAAAAAAGCCACTTACTTGTATCTGCCTGTATTAGCCCGTATAGTACGATATGGGGCATATCGACATTGATACAAACCGCAATACAGGGCATATCGACATGGATACAAACCGCGATACAGGCCAATACGCCCATAAAAAATTTTGAACTTTCTTTTTTTTTTTTAATTTCACTCGTATCTCCTCTCTTTTTTTCCATTTTAACCATGGAAGAAACTTAAAAACTCTTTTTTGGCTAGATCTAGACCTATTTTGGGATCAAAACGAATTATCTAAATGGGATTCAACAAATTGAAGCAAAGTGGACCATTATGGGAAAAATCAAAAAGAAAGGTAAACATTTACATTCTTCTTTATTTTTTTATCTTCTTTTTGTGATATTTCAACGTAATTGGCCCGTTCACCAAATCACACTTGATTTGTGTTCGATTAGGGCCCATTTAGTTGACCTTCAACAAGTCAAACCGACAGACAACATTATCATCAAAGAATGGTCCGATACACCATCATTGCATGTCCAAAACACAAAAAAAAAAAGAAGACAGATTCTTGAATATATCTTATAATTCTCTTTTTCCCCTAATATTTCCTCAATTCTTTGGCTTAAAAAGAAAAATTGACTGATACAGGCCGTTATGGTCCAATACGAACTAATATTGATACGCGACACCCGTAGCATATTGTTTTTTGGTCGGGCCAATAACCCCCCCAAGATCAATATTCAAAATTGTGCCCTTAACACGCTTCTTCAAGGAGGAACGCCTTATCAGATGCAGTTTCATTAGATTCTCAAGATGTCGATATATTGTCTTGCAGTGATAAGAATTTTTCAAATATCTCTGGTTCCCACACCCCGATCCATAGCTCAAGTGGTAGACTGAGGGAAGATTACCTCGTTTCAACACTGAGGTCTTGGTATCAATTCCCAAGTGGGGGGTGGCTAACATTGCGGTGCGACTAACAGTGGGGGTGGGTGTACTAATAGTGGGGTGTGTACTAACCCAAAAAAAATCTCCAGTTCCCCATCAGCCACACTTTGGATGCAAGCCAATTAGACAGCGCTAATGCTTTTGAGGTAGATAAGGTGTCATCCCTCGATGGCCTTTTCATCAAGGCGATCACTCCAGAGAGCCTCTCATTGGGAAAGGTAAAAGATCCCTAGTCCTCTCCCTTAATTCGATCGCTCAAGGTCTAGAGAGATAGAAAATAGCAATACCCATCTTGAGCCTAGCAGATCAATCCTTCCGAAAAAGTCAAATCACCCATTAGAAGCAACAGATTGATCTAAACCCTCAAGCATTGCTAGTGACACCAAAACAGCGGCGGAAACCATGCTTGCTCTTTCCATCCCTTGGGAGAAAACTTTTTGTGCAGCAAATGATTTGATCTAGAACAAATGTAATCAGATGGGGGAGATATTGAAGCAGACTTGGAGCCTTTATAAGAGTGCAAACCGACCATATCCCCATCCAGTCAGCAGCTTTAGCCAAGGAGTTGGAGATTTCAAGCTCTCACCCACACCACAATCTTCATAAATCTCTTGAGGTGTTGGATCAAAGGGATTTTGGCATTAAAGCCTTGAAGGAAAAAGGAAAGCGAGGTGACAAAAAATCCATAAAGGAAGCTCAAAGGTTAACATCAATGGCGATCCTAGTAAAAAGAAACTCAATGAAGAATGACCCGATAGCAAGAAAAGACCGGCAAGCACAGAGATCACCAAGGTGAACCAATGAGGAATCTATAATGGAATATCAGAGGTATGGGTCATCTAGATAAAAATAGAAAAGGGGGTCGTTCGTCGCCGCAGCCAGAAGTGTAGAATCGAAATCCTTCTCATCCAGGAGTCTAAGCTTCAGTTAGTTGATGATGCTTTTGTCCATCAAATCTGGGGTAACAAAAAGTGCAGTTGGTTGGCTAAACCCGCATTAGGATCAGCAAGGGGGTTGCTCACAATTTGGGATGGCGAAGTCTTCAAGTTATCTTATCATTGAATAGGAGATTTCTTGTTATCCACCTGTCTGGTCAATTTACCCAATGGTAAGAACCGAGTAATCTCAAATATAGATGACCCTTCCAATAAAGTGCAAAGAAAGCTCTTATGGCAAGAGCTCGAGGCGATCAGGGCGAAATGGAATCTCCAATGGTGACGATTTCAATGTCATCAGATTCACGCATGAAAATTGAAAAGAATGGTATTGTCAGCTCATCAAAAGGTATGAAAGGTTTTGCAGAATTTATTAATCACGGTGAAGTCATCTATCTTCCACTTAAAGGAAATCCTTTTACCTGGTCCAACCACTAGGAGCATCCAGTCATGTGCGGGCTGGACCACTTCCCAGTGGACAAGGAGTGGGGAAAGATCCATCCTTCTCTTCTCAGACCGCCCTCCTTAAACCAATATCATATCACAACCCGACTTTGCTAGACATGAGCGATCCTCAATGGGGCCCAAGACCATTTAAATTCAAGAACTAGTGGCTTCAGATCCCAGGTTGCTCCAATATGGTGAGGAAATGGTGGTCCAAATCTAATGTAGTTGGATGGGCTGGTTTCATATTCTGTAAGAAGTTGCAGGTTATCAAGTCAAAATTGAGATCATGGTCCAAAGAATTGAAAGCTCTGGAAGCCGCCAAGTTGACTCAATAAATCATCGACCGCATAGACGATCTAGAAAAGAAGCAATGGGAGGTATTGAAAAATGAGAAAGAAGAGGGAATGGTGCTCAAAAGTAAGTGAAAATTCCTTATCGAGCAAGAAAATATAGCATGGAGGCAACGCCCTCCGGTTAAAAGAAGGGGATCATAACACAGCTTTTTTCCATAATATGGCAAATCCTAGTAAGAGAAAAAATATCTTAAAGCATTTGTTCGCATTAATGGCAAAATGACGGAAGATAAGGAAGAGATTCTGATGAGGACATCCAAGCAACATACCAGAGGAGGAGGGTTGAGCCTGTCTTCTTATGGCTAGACGACCATTACATGGGGCCCACTTGGCCCAATTCACATTCATGGCCACGTTGAAGACTCCGCATGCATGTTCATGCATCTTTGAGGACCTCACACTGTGAAGATGCATGTGAGCTACATATAAAAGCTTGATGGACATATTGGACCGTTGGACCGAGTGGACACGATGATCAGACTGTTAAATCATCATCAAACATCTTGGTCGTGGACCCCATGGGCCACGAAATGGTTTAGTTGTTTAGTTTGTTTGCATGTTTCGTTATTTTTTATATAGTTAATATAATTATTGAAATTAGGGAGTTATGAATAACTTTTAATTCATGAAGTGTCTTTATATTAAGAATCTTATCTAAGAGCGCCTTTTTGTAAAAGGTCTTTTCTAAAACTATAAAGAGTTGGACGTCCCTACCCTAGCCATTATGCATGTTATAAATGAAAGAGATTTCTCTCCTTTTGCTTTGAGATTGAGCAAAATTCCATCATGTGATTGGATTGATGGTGCGAAGCCACGGAGAGCGATTCCCCATTTATCTTTTCTACTTTTCTCTCTTCTCGTCAAGGTATCATCTTCCTTCTTCCCTTTTCTTTTCTCTTTCTCTACTTTTCTCAATCTCTCTCTTCTTTGATTTTTCTTGTCTCCCTAGAACCCACATTCAATCAAACCTTAACCCATTCAAATCCGTACCCAACAAAACCCTAACCCTAAAATTTTCGAATTTCAAAGTCCCCAATTTTTCCAAACCCTAATTTTCAAAATCCTCATTCTCCACCCCTTTATTATCAAAACCTTAGATATCCAATCCCCAAAATCTGAAAATCCCTTGACCAAATCATAAATCCCTAATTCCCATAACCTGAAACCCATATTCCCAATTCTAGAAACCCTAAATCCTAAATCCCTTAAACCCAAAATCTAAAATCATAATCTGAAACCTCTCAAAACCTCAATCGTAATATTCCAAACCCTAATTCCTCTAAGCTTAGATACTCCAAACCCTTTTCCTACATTCTCTAGCTTCTAAGCAGTCCTAACACGTCAAAACTCTTACAAGACACATGATTTCTATTGAATTCAAATTTAACCCAATGCTAGCATGAGAGTTCTATCTCCCATAGGTCTCGGTTAATTAGTTATTTATGAGATTCGCATTACGGGACTGTCGTAGGCTTGAATTTGGACATGTCATGAATCTGAAATTTCTGAATTTATGGTAAATTAGTTTTATTTTTTCGTTCCATTGCTCTAGTTAATCTGTTTTATTATTATTATTATTATTATTATTTCATGGAATCATATTAGGTTAGATCATTCCGTCCTACATCAGATTCAAAAGGCCACAATGGATTTCTTCAAGAAGCTACACTTGAAAGAAGAGGGGCATAGACCAAGGCTAGCTGGCATTCAGTTTGATAGAGTCTGAAAAATGAGCTTGCAATCTGAAGAGGCCCTTCAAGATGGATGAAATTAGAGAGGTTCTTGCAGGAATGGACAACAATAAAGCTCCAAGAGAAGATGGTTTTGCAATTGGTTTTTTCCAAGGTTGTTAGGATATCATCAAGTTAGATCTTATGAAGGTTATCTATGAATTTCATTAATTTTTTTTCAAGGATTTTATGAATTTCATGATAGGGGAAGGCTAAAGAAGAGCATCAATGCTACCATGATTTCCCTGATCCTGAAGAAGAATGGAGCATCGGAACTTCAAGACTTTAGGATGATTAGTCTCATTGACAGCATCTACAAGATTATTGCCTAAACCTTAGCTAAGATATTGGAAAATGTGGTGAAAGAGATCATTTCCAGAGTGTGGAAGGACATTGTTGGCTTGGGAGATTAGTCGAAAGAATGGAGGAGATCACTCTTTAGGAGGTTTCAGATTTCATCCCAAGAATGGGGATTCCATCCTTTTCTAGGAGACTAAGAGGACAAGTGGATTGGCAACAGTCCACTAGCGCTCAAATTTTCCAGATTATATAGGCTGGTTAGAGAAAGGCATGTTTCGGTGAAAGATTGTTCAAAGTTTATTGGCGCTAATCTCTCCTGGAACAATACCCTTAGAAGTAACTTGAAAGAAGAGTAATTAGAGGATTTCCAATCATTCTTGAGCTTGTTGAATAACGTTCACTTGTCACCACTAGAAAGGGACAAAATGATCTGGAAATGGGATCCTTCGGGCAAATTCACAAAAGTCTTTCTTTAAAATATCGGCAAACGATCCTAAGTCGGTGTCCACTTCTTCCATAGGGAAAACCTCAGCCCCCCTCCCCCAAAGTATCAGCTTTCATGTGGCTCGCTTTAAACGAAGATATCCTAACAATTGATAAGCTTCAGCATCACGGCATGGCTACTCCAAATGGGTGTATTACGTGCAAACTGCAGAGCAAGCGAAGAGAACAGCCCCTACCTGCTCTTGCATTGTCTGATGGCCTCCGAAATTTGGAACTTCTTCCGTAATTTGTTCAAGATCTCTCCTCCCAGCTGATTCAAGTTAAAGAATCATTTCATCAGCTGGATCAACTGCCCTTTTGGTGGGAAGAGATTCAGCTTGTGGAGCATTGTTCCCTTTGTCATTCATTGGGAGGTTTGAAGAGACAAACAATAGGATCTTCAAAGACTCTTAGATTTCTTCCTTAGCAATTGTTGACAAGATCAAAGGGTCGATTGTCGAATGGGTTATAAATGGTCAAATATGGTGGCACAGGTTCAAGATATGGATCCAAATTAAACACTTCATTTAATCTGGTCACTTTCTCCCCTCAGAAGGTATCGTGGCCTTGAGTATCAGTTTCTGTATTTTGCTTTCTTTCCTGGATCTTCAGATCCTTCGTTAGTAATAAAATTTCAGTTACCCTTTAAAAAATAATTCCAATACATTTGTGTGGTACAGATACAATAGCTTCAGTCAATGCTAGCAATCCAGACACTGTAAGTCTCATCAATTTGATAACCGGATCGCATTAAAGGATTTAGAAAAAGAGTCCAGATCCTCTGTTGGCTACCAAGCAGGAAACCCCTGCTTGGAGCCTTTTCATTGGTCCACAGCATCACATAGGTCTGCAACCCTGTCACATCCTCAATGCAACCTGGTCACAGCTCGGTGCAACCTGGTCACATGACGTCTTGTAATGTGATGTGGACCAATGAAAAGGCTCCAGGCAGGGATTTCCTGCTTGGAAACCAAAAGAGGATCCAGACTCTTAGAATAATTGTCCTTATTCAATGCGTCGACGGACCCCCAATAGCTGGGACAAGGCTATGATATGACAATGACGATGATGCTGATGACAACGACGATGATGACAATGGTGACAATTTGATTAAGACCAAATTCGTCATTTTTTTTCATGGGCCACTATTTACACCCACCCCTTCTGATTTCCATACACCCAATATCCTGTTTTCAGGAATTAAAACAGTACGTGGTGTATATTTCAATTCATAAATCTCTTTGTCATTAGAATCTATCTTTTTTTTCATTTTTTTTAATTTACAATTCATTTCCATGCATAAAAAACATGAGGCAATTGAATAACCACGGTGTTGGAAATAAGAGCTTCTCAATTTCTTCGATTACAACAAACAATGTGTGTTTGGTTGCGCCAAATATCATAAAACTCATCAAATTAGACTGATTAATCATGAAATTTCATGATATTTGGTGCAAAACCAAAATCACCCACAAGGCGAAAATTTAAGAAAGAGATATTAATAGATTATAATCGGCTTGGAAAAGACAGAATAAGAAAAAAGAGAAGATTATTCAAAATAAAAAAATTAAAAAAAAAAAAAAGGAAAAGAGAGATGAAAAGACGGAAAATACCCGCTCGGAAGCATCTTGTATGGACGGAGGAGGTTCTTTCTCCTTCTTCACTCCAAAAACCCTCCTCATCTGTCTCTCTCTCTCTCTCTCTCTCTCTCTCTCTCTCTCTCCTCTTCTTCTGGGAATCGACGAACCCAAATCCAAATGAAATACAGATCCCTCGGAAAGAAGTCAAGAGCAGCGCTTATAACACTCGGACCGGACGGTTTGTACACGTTTGTTCCAAACCGGCCTCCGGTTCACCATAAATCCGGCTCAATTAAGTAATTAACTGTTCGTGCACGCAACGTGGTTTTTAAGTGGCACGTGGAATGAACTGTAAGTGATCTGAACCATTCGTTCAGTTTATACAACTAGGAGCAAGCGATGGTGCAAAAATCATCCTAACCGGAGGATCTGAACATCTTATCAGCAGTATGAAAATGGACGGTCAAGAATTAATAGATAAAGGTTCAATCATTAACCACGAGAAAAATCAATGGCTCACAAACGACAGATGGTTGTAACAAATTGGGCCCCCTTAAGAAGGGTCAGGATGATCTGATCCGTGATCAGTGTGATTTTTGACCCATGGCTGGCTCCAAGTGGTACGATTGAATGAATAGCTTAGATTAGTGAATGGTGGTGGATTTTCAACCATACACATGGCTAGTCTTACAACATTTGGATTGTCCAAACCGCTGATCTACCTATGGATGGTGCATAAACAAAAAATCAAATGGAGAAGATAATGGCAACAATCTAATTTCCCCCTTTCAATTTGGACCACTCACTACCATATATTTTATGGCCATTAATTGGATGGTTTTGATGGCTTGATCAATGTGATTTTAGAAGTATGAACCATTCAGGATGGGACCCATAACGTGGATGGTCTGGATGTATGTATGTTGTTGTCACATATCAGAAAAATGAATCACCACCATTTTCAAAATAGTACTAAACCAATACGGGCCCTACAGAAACAGTTCCGGCCCAGGTCTGGCCAGTGTTGGGTCGAACCATATCTGCTCGGCTTTAGAACATTGGTAATATACTTGCGCGAGAACTTGAATATTGTAGCGATGTAAGTATGGGACCCATGGTTCGGCAATCCAAACCATTCATCTGATAGGCCCATCATAGATGTGGGTTGCAGAATAAATACAGAGCCCAAAAGATCCTAACCTTTAGATCAGTGGCCTATAGATAGATCATGAGAAAAATACATGATGGTCCACAAAAAAGAGGCTAAACATTGGAGATCTAGGATTTTATATTACCCACCTCCAGTTAGTAACAAAAGATTGGCGGTCTAGATCTCTGAACCGTGGGGCCCACATTGTAGGGAATAACTGACCTCTAGGGGTGCATGAGGATTCTATCAGTCCTTGGGGTGAGAGGTGCTTGTGTCTAGATACTTGAAAACTAATTTTCCTTCCATCCTATAATATGTGTGTGTGTCATCCAAACCATTCAAAAGATTAGCCCCACCATCAAAACCACCAAACATGGAAATCATCGCAATCCACTCACCAAATGGTACATGTCATAAAAAAAATAATGATAATAATAAAAGATATGTGCTGCTATAGGAAAAGTAAAATATATGACATATGCAACCTTGATGTTTTTTCATATTTCCTAGTAGTCCACTTTCTTTTCATAGATAATTGTAAGACGTTGACCATTAAAATTGACTATGGGCATCATAAAATAACATTTTTATCCTTAAATTTATAAAAATTAGAGAAATTTCCATTTTACACCTAAACAGACTCAAAAGATTATCCATGTCATTTAGATAACTTAGATCAAATCATATGGATGGTTTACCATTGAAGCATGTGGTCATGTTGAGGCCTACATAACAAATGGTGTGGATCTTGCCAAGATGTGAATTTATCTCATTTCTACAAAATCAATGACAAAGGCATCACTTTTTATGATCAACGGTCAAATATCCTTTTTTATGATTAGTTTTAATAAAAGTTAATTATAAAATGTTTTACAAACTTACATGAAGAATAAAAATATTTATTTAACAATGCTGAAATAGGAGGAGACTTTTTTTTTCTTGTGTATAGGAAAATAGGAGAGAGGTATATCTATAAATTAAAAAAAAAAAAAACTCTAAAAATTATGGATTTCACACTAGATGGTCCTCATGGTGGGCCCAACCTATTGGATAAACTTATTGGCTGCGTCGGATAGTAGCTTGAGGAGCATTCCTCAGGGAGAAGAAAAAGAATACTATGAGAAATTTTCAGGAAGTCGCTTTTGGCGTGTGAGAAGAATGAAACAGCGAAAGGTATTTATGTGAGAAATGCACTTTACAACTAGTTGGACCGTTAAAAAATGGTCGAACTGGCAGATAGTGCAAACCTGCTGATTTGGGCGGAAATCTAACCCGTCCAAATGGTTTGATCCACGATGAACATCATCTATCCACTTATCAAGTGGGCCGCATTTGCACTTTGTATCAATTAGAGGCTATGCATTGTTTTCTACGGTGTGATTCACCTAAGGAGTGGATCGGTTTGATTTTTGGGCCGGGTGTTCTCTTGGTGGGACCGACCTTTTGGACGGTTGGCTGTCATTCAGGTTGGCACTTATTCGCTTATAGATGGTGTATTATCATCCAATTACGTGAGTATTTCTCACATATTTGAAAAGTCATAATGCAAAACTTAAAGAAAAAGGTACTGCAATTCTGCAAAGCTTGTTACCTAACGATGAAACGTTGACATTGAAATAGAAATTATCCTTTATAGTCATGATTATGAAGAGTACATTTATAATTCCAACCTGCCTTAGAAATTGCTCCTGTGTGGCACATGTACCTTAAATCATCCAAATCACTGACCTAGAGTAGGCGGTTCATAGCGAATAAATAAATAAATGTAACCATAGTTGGATGACCGGTGGCCCATCGAATGGACAGTCGCGATTGAAACAATCAATGGTTCTGGCTTTGGGAAGCTTTTTTTTTTTTTCTCCATCTTTTCCTGCATTTAGGAAATAGAGGCCTATTTTGCTCCCTTGTATTGAAGAAAATGATGCAATACCATAGGGGGCGTTTGGCCGGGGGATTTAAAGTGTATAAAACAGGATTTGGTGGGATATTTCAAAATTGCCGTGTTTGGTAAGTAGATTTCACTGTGGTTTGGGAGCTGTGACTGTCCCTCGCAGTCTACCTCGAGACGTCTACGGAATCCACACTGGGTTTGGGGAGTTGTGCCTGGCCTTCGCAATCCAGCGCGGGGAATCGGATTGCGTCCTGAGTTACTCCGGACGCACTGAGTAAACTCAGTTGGGCCCACTGTAAATGTATATAGTTTATCTAGACCGTCCATCCGCTTTTCTAAGTTCATTTAAGGGGTTGAAACCAAAATTGAAGCATATAAAAAATTTAGGTGGATCATACCAAAAGAAACGGTGGAAGGGCTGATTTTCACCGTTGAAACCTTTTTGGGGTCCACGATGATGATTATTTGTCATCCAACCTGTTCAGAAGATGACACAGACATTGATAAAGGGAAAAAGCAAATATCAACTTGATCAGATACTTCCACGGCCCCCAAGAATTTTTCAACTGTACATATTCAATTAAAATTGTTTCCTGTGGTGTGGTCCACTTAAGATTTTTATACCCACCATTTTTTATCACAAGGTATAAAATTATTTATTAAAATGGATGAACGGAGTGGATACAATACATAAATCACGGTGGACCCGCAGAGTTAATATTTGTGGGGCCACAGGTGACATTATGAAAGGTATGGATGTCATATAAACATCACTGTGGACCATAAGGAGGATTCAACGGTAGTAATTTCCCTACCAAACCTTTTCCTTTAGTTTGGCCCACTTGAGTTTTGGATCCTGTTCGTTTTTGGTCTCTTGTCCTAAATGGAGCGTCTAAAATGGATGGACGGGGTGGATTTATCGAAAAACATCATTGTGCGCACCTACGTTCCCAGCGCAGGAACTTCTTGCGCAAGGCTTTCGCGGAAATCCTCGTCTGGTGTTACAAACTTCATGTTGGATTTGGTTTGGCTAGTGACGCTGCCACGTGGTTGGTGCTTTGTGGGCCCCACCGTGATATATGTCTTTTATCCATGCCGTCCATTAGTTTTTGCATATCTTTTTTGGGATTGAACCGGAAAATTAGGCATTTATAAATCTCAGGTGGACCACACCACAGGAAAATAGTAGTGATTGAATGTCCACCGTTAAACACCTTCTAAGGCCCACTGTAATGTTTATTTGACATCCAACCTATTGTTTAGGTCATATATACCTGGATGAAGGGAAACAACAAAAATCAGCTTGATCCAAAAATTTTGTGTCCCCAATAAGTTTTTAATGGTGGACGTTCAATCAACATTGTTTCTTGTGACGTGGTCTACTTGAGATTTTAACTTTTCATCTACTCCAAATTATAACATTTAAATGTACTTGGGCCTGTTTGGTTGGCATTTGGAAACCTATTTCCAGCTTAAAATCTGAATTCCAGTTAAATTCAATTTTAAGTGGTGTGTTTGATGACAAATTCAAACCAAATAGGATTCCATCTGAAAACTTAAATTGGCTGGAACCAGAATTAGTAGAAATGGTGTGGGGGACCTTTTCTACGGAAGGGAAAAGATGTGGAAGTGAGCGTCATTCAATATTGACGATAATACCCCATGGGTGGTGCCCACCCTAGATGTATATGTTGTATATTTATGATATATGCGTTTTATATCGACGTGGTCCATTCGTTTTGAGAGTCAATTAAGAGCATTAGACAAAAATGAGGCAAGTCTAAATCTCAAGTGGACCATAACATAGGAAACTAGTGTTGATTGAACGTCCACCATTAAAAACTTTCTAGGGCCCATTATAATGTTTACTTTTCATCCAACCTGGGTATCTATCTTGCGCGGGCTACTATAGGCCAAGGGTCAAGTTCTCAGGCAAATCCAAAGTAGGCCATGCCGCAAGCAACGGTTGGATTACACAGCTTTCAACTAAACAGAATCTAGATTACACAGTTGTCAAACAAACAACATGTTCCAAATGAAATTTAGGTTTCCAATTCAGTTTCTACAATTTTGGATTCTAACATTGGAATTTTAATTTTCCGTAGAATCTAGATACTACAACCAAACAGGCCCTTAAAGTTGGTGTAGGGCTGCTTGGTCAGTTGGATTTTCAGGCTTGGCTAACTTTGGGTTGAGATTAGGTTAAGAGTATCAAGCCCAAGGCTTGAATGCATGCTTATAATTCAAGTTTGTTTTTGAACCGAGACGAGTTTAGACCATGTACACAAACCTGTCAGTCCATCCCAGGTCAATATTAGAGTTTGCGGAAGCAATTTTGTAAACATCCCCTTGTTACTACTCTAACTCACACTCCATCTCTTTTTCCCTATGCTGCAATAGGACCAACCGTTGCACTCCGAGCTCAAGCCCAACATAAACATTTTGAACTAGGCTTGAGCAAGACTATTTTGGCCTGTCATGCTAGGGTCCAAGCTAGGCTCAAGCTTATGTTGAACAATGCGAGCCAACCCATAACCCAATCTACTAACAACCTTAAGTCAAATTGCAACTTGTAGATTTATTAGGGCTGAAAATTGGGCGGGTTCAACCTGACTGACCCATGACCAACCCGACATTGGGTTGGGCTTTAGGTAGGAAATATCGGATCCAATCTCAAGCTTGGGCTATGCAAACACCAACACGACAAAACTTGGATTGAGGTCTCGGATTGCCCTAACCAACCCAAAACCGATCTATATGCACGTTACTCATAATTTTATTACACTTTAGTTGAGTAAACTAATTAGTTTATATTACCCTAGTAAGTAAACTTATAATGTTTGAAATTTGATATGATTGAGTGTTAAAGGAATAGTTATCCTATATTTTAGTTTATTTGTTTAGAAAAAGTGAAGTTCTTTATAATAAATAACTACATATATAATTAATAAAGTCATATGTATAAAAAAATAACATGTATTGAAACATAATAGACTAATGTAATAACAAAAATATTAGCATGTATCAACTTGACCAATCCAATCAACCTAATCGAGCCCGCTTGGGTTGGACTTGGGTTAAGAATTCTCAACTCGAGATTGGGTTGGGCCTGACTTTCAGCCCTAGGAGTTATATCCCAATATATTGCAACATGCTAGATCGCAAACCCTTGATAAGTTGGCTCCCCTTCCTATCAATATGGACAGTCATCATGCTATTTATATAATTGAAGGGTTAAAATGTTCATTTTAATAATTCATCAATGGTTTGGTTTATTGAAAAGAATCCAAATCCAACTGATAAATTCTTCACACACCTGGTATCATATTACAAATACTTGGATTAAGCTAATTCTCTTGTATTTTCAATTCATCCCAATGAGAATGACCTTATAAACAGTTTTCGTGGACCCAAAAAGGTTTCAATGGTAGACATTTCCCTCTCCACTTTCTTCGGGGTTGCCCCCAAAACGCGTCTGTCCAATTAAGGAAGATATTGTCCGCTCTGGTAGCCCCGACCGACTGGAGTGCTATTTTCGAAGAGGGTCCGGATCAGACGGCACACCTCAACCCGCACTCGGACCACAGCCCGGATGGACCACCTCACGGGTTTGTTTCTGCTCAGCGGAAGCACAAGGCCACCCACTCACAGAACGCGTCGTTCCAGTTAAGGAAGATATTGTCCGCTCTGGTAGCCCCGACCGACTGGAGTGCTATTTTCGAAGAGGGTCCAGATCAGACGGCACACCTCAACCCGCACTCGGACCACAGCCCGGATGAACCACCTCACGGGTTTGTTCCTGCCCAGCGGAAGCACAAGGCCACCCACTCACAGAACGCGTTGTTCCAGTTAAGGAAGATATTGTCCGCTCTGGTAGCCCCGACCGACTGGAGTGCTATTTTCGAAGAGGGTCCGGATCAGACGGCACACCTCAACTCGCACTCGGACCACAGCCCGGATGAACCACCTCACGGGTTTGGTTCTGCTCAGCGGAAGCACATGGCCACACACCCACAGAACGCGTCGTTCCAGTTAAGGAAGATATTGTCCGCTCTGGTAGCCCCGACCGACTGGAGTGCTATTTTCGAAGAGGGTCCGGATCAGACGGCACACCTCAACCCACACTCGGAAATATGGCTCCAGTTGGTAGGGCCTTGGACGCAATCCCACATCGGAAAGGGAGTGGCCTTCGGACTGGGCTATAAGTGGAGTTCCCACCATATGGATACGACGCGTTTTGGGGGCAACCCCGAGAGCAAAGCCGTGAGGCCTTTGGCCAAAGCGGACAATATCGTGTCCCTGGGTGGGGCGTCACAAATGGTATCAGAGCGGGGTCGCTCTGTCTCCCGTTGGGGGGGAGGGTCCTTGTGCAGCCTGGCTGTGGTCCGAGCCAGGGTTGCATCCGGGTCCCCGTTGGGGATTGGTCGGGCTTCGAAAATATGGCTCCAGTTGGTAGGGCCATGGGCCATTGAATTCTCAATATGCCTCATTTGGGGCTCGCATCTTAACTTGAGCCGGAAAAATGAATGGACAGGGTGGATTTCTCACAAACATCATAGCGGGCCCCACCTATCTTTCAGGGTCACAGGCAATTCACCCCCTTCTCCTGGGCCATCTAATGATGGGAGGGACAAATGGGAGCTATATTAATAAGAGGGGTGATTGGTCCAATAAGAATAATGCAACGGGAGTTTGGTACTTATCTTTTTTTTTGCTTTTTTTTTTTTAATCAAAATCCATGGTGTTGTTTGGACGATGAAAATAAAAGTCAACTATCCAAATTCAATGATAATAAAAAAAAGTACCCTAATGTGTGAGGTTAGAATTGACTAAAAAAAAAAAAAAATTGGGGTCGTCATCACCTACAGTGGTCCCCACTAACAGAACTGATCATCTACACTCCATTTCCATGACTTCTGTACCATACCATCTTTCCCTCCAACATGCCACTGCTGTAGGACATCAGTCTCATGAAAACGATTGCTCACACTATGCAGATCACCATTACTGAAAATTAGGCTTATCCACCCACTAGGTGGGCCACACCTGTATATTGAGTCAAATGGCCGGTTGTCCATTGATTTCATTCCTATGGTGAGGACCTCTAATAAGTGGATCAACTAGGATCTTCATGGTTGGGCCTACCATTTTCATGGTTCGGATGTGTAGATACATGTATGTTGACAGAAAGACGGTAAGATACCATAAGTTGTGGCACTTAACATATAGGTGATCATTAGTTCTCCTCCTCCACTATTCCTCATACAATTCTTTTATTTAGAGTCCTATTCATGGATGGTATCACACCATCTCATCTTTGAGTATAAAAAAAAGCTTCTTATTGTCATTTTGTACGAAGAAATTTTTATTTTTCATTGTGTGTCCCATATTTGTCATGCGCACGTAACAATTTTCATTGATAACAAGTCATTACTACATAAGATATATGTAGCACCCTAATATATATACTCTGCGTTTGTCCAACTATCATGTAGTCAGCATCACCAAATGGTCCGTGAATACTTGGCTCTCAAAGCTTGAGCCGGTCCCTCTATTGAAGACATAGTGCATTTCAACACTGCGTTCTCAAGTATGAGCCCAGGCCTAGTTAATTGAGATGTTTAAAACCATTTTTAATACTATTAATATTAATATTCGAAATATTATTTATTTTTTGAAAGTAGTTTTCAACTATTCAAATCAAGGGTTGATATGGATTGGTGTTTCCAAAGCATGAGGGGGCCTTTCTCTTTGGGGTATTAAAGATCCAACCATTGAGTATCGTGGAGTGCATAAAAGGGAAGAGCATACCACCAAAGCGGATTGACAAATCCTTACAACGCACTTGAGAAAAAACATGGGAAAATTATAGAAATATCCTATGGCCTGGAAGAGCACACTTTGGATTTCGATCGACTGGCCAAATCTTTAGATATTAAAAAAACACCATGAAAAGTACATTACTTTAGTTGACCAAACAATTTTGTTGTGGGTGTGTTTGGCTGCACCAAATATCATGAAATCTAATGCAATTTCATGAATTTGGGTGCTATCGTTTGTTTTTATTTTCACTTATATAGGGAATTTCAGCAAAAAAGTATATTTTGGAAAGAACCAACGTCTTAAAACTTGGACCAGACCTTCACCCATTTCTGTTGGCGTTTCAGTCGGACCAGGTCCCGCTTGGCCCAAAAATCTGCTTCATTGGAAATAAAAAGAAAACAGAGGGAATTGACAGTCAAGTTTCTGTTAAACTAGTGGTTAGTGCTTGGTTTTCAAGTAGAAGTTGTCGGTACGAGCGTTGATGGATGCAGTTGTATTTTTCGTACAAAACAGTTGTCGGCATAACTAACCAGATTTTAAAGTGACGTGGTCGGCTCTTGTCCAAATCAGTCCGACCACCTACTCCAGTCTGGGTGTATAAAGAAACACTCATTTCTAGCCAATCCCGGTGTTTTCCCCCCCACCATCTGCTCTCTGACATGGGGGGGAACATCTAAGAAGAATTATATGAAATGAGAAAATCTTGCAGCTTGATTTAAAAATGATTTCATCTCATTTTAATTAATTGTAATTATTCGTTAGAGATCATATTTCCTTTTGGCAAGGTTTAAAAATAATCTAGATCACCAACAATCATGATCTCTAATACATAATCACGAATAACTAAAATGAGATGAGCTCATTTTTAAATAGCCCCTAAACAGGCCCTAAACCTTCAAATAGATAACTATAAATTCAGCAACAGCCTACATTCAACACCAACGGGCAAAATATTGGAAGGCCAGGATCTTCCAATCTCAGATATTTTTGAGCCATGGTTTATCTGACATGGGTCCCATCGGATTGATGTTTTGGATCGCCGAACCAAGGGCACCACTACCACGAACTCAATACCTGAAGACACTATGCACATCCTTTGGGGAAAGATCATATGATAATTCCATATCATCTAATCCTCAAACTTCAATGAAAATGCAAGCCTAAGACAAGCCATAGTTCAAAACCTGAAAACTTGACTCAAATGGATGTTCAGCTGGTCGGGTTGACTCAAAGACTTGACCAGATTCGGCTCAATATTTAATTATTACAAATTGAAAATTATTAGGATTGTTGGTAGATATTTAAAATAATTAGATCTCATGTAAGTAATATAAATTGCGAGCCTGAGCAAGAACATTACAATAAAATTCCACCACTTAAGGCAAGTGACTCAGTTCGAGTCACACTGGCTGGTGTTGAGTCACCAAGTTGACTGGGCCATGAGTCCAGCTGATTCAGGCACAGTAACAAGTTTCCCAGAGACTCAGCTCAAAATCTCGCTGAGTCAAGTCAGCAAGTTTAGAACTATGATACAAACAAAGTCCAGAAAAAGAATAGAAAAAAAAAAAAAGACCTTTTCCATTACAGTAGAAATATGGCTCAAAATCCATGGTGAGAATGAATGTACATCTCACCCTCTCAAAGCCGCACATTTACATGGTTAATCTCATAATTAGCTAGTGTACTACAAAAGAATCAGGAATGGAGTTTCCAACCTCCTTTGGTTGGATTTTGTTTTCCTTCCCAACAAATTTTTTTTTTTTTTGTTGAATTGAATGAGAAAATGAATTACCTTATATTTCATCCATCCCACATGAATGATAAAACAAAATCCTCAATCACCCATCAGTCCTCTGTCGGAAATGGAATCGGTTTCAATTGCTTTTCTCTCCCAATATCAGACAGGGCAAATCGCCTAGACTTGTGGACCTTCAATCGAATTGCGGCTGCCTTTCGGGCTACTGCCTGCCAAATCATCTGCACAGCATCATCTTTCCGGGACGGATACCGAAATTCAAAGTAGCCCTCAATTTCCTTCAGCCTCTGCCACATTTGTGTCCACTCATCCTTCCCAATGCTTCTAATGAGCTTTATGAGGAAACCCTCTTTCATAGCTTCGGATGTGCGCACGAAGATGCAGAATTTGGAGTAGTCGAGGACATCTTCGTAGGGGAGCTCGATCTCGTCGCTGACTATGACAGGGACACAGTGGCTGGCGATCGCGTCGAACAGCCGGTTGGATGATGGAGTGTCGCCTGCGATGTTGAGGCAGAATTTTGACGAATGCATTCCTTGGCTTGCTTCGTCAATTCCATTCCCTTGGATGGTTCCGAAAGAGAAATGCACATCCTTCTCGTCTTTGAGAAGATAAAACAGCTCTTGTCGAGCAAACCCACCCTGAAAACATTCCCCGTCTAAACAACTCATCACCAATAGCAATTGAAGGAAGTTCAAAATGGAATTGCTTACAAACTAACGTGGGAGTTAAACAGATGACAGTAAGTATCAACCACTTTAAAAATCATACTTGGATATTTGACTGTTAGAAAAAACCAAGGTAAGCAAATCAACAGCAGACTTCTTTCAGTTTTGAATGTGAAAAAAAAAAAAAAAAAAAAACCAACAACATTTAAGAAGTGAAGAGCAACCAATCATTGTCAATGTGTGGAACTTCAGAGCCATGCATTAGGTGAGCCCCACTTTGTAGCTGACCTGGCCAGAAGAAATCAGGTGGGCTGCTGGCAACTTTTTGAAGCGCCTGAATTTGCATTAAGTGTTGCCCACCTAATGAGTGGACCAGCCTGATTCTTGTACCATGTCATATTCATGTGGGCCCCACCCAATCCACACCTTGAAATTCCTGATTGGGTGCCAGATTGGCATGTGTGTTGGTGTAGAGGATGTAGACTGGTGTGTGCGGGCTATGCAAAACTGGTTAAATAAAGGTCCCTTAGTTCCCCTAGCCACTAGATTTATGTATTCGGTTTGCGTCTTTGGTCAAAATCAAGAGTTCTATGGTAGGAAAAGGAAGCAAACATATGCAATCTGAATCCAAAATAGATTTGGTAGACAATAGAAATAATAAATCGAATCACTTTCCTTGTGGGCTTATACATCAAGCAGAATGAAATTTGAACAAAAAGATATCCTTACTTTTCTAAAACTCCTCATACAAGTACGACATGTTTATCATATGAATGAAGTATGATATGCTAATCAAGCATTTCTAATGCTCTCTCATTAGAAGGATGCTCCTGCCATTTCGAAATAAAAATCACCATTCACTTGTTTTTAGGCAGTGCACTTCATGTGTTATCTTTACTACATACAATGCCAATGGCTTTGGACATTTTTTCCCCTCACAATTAGTTTTCACAACATTCGTTAAGAGAGAGGGTACATTCGTCATAGAAATGTAGCTTGGAAGGGAAAGGTTAACATTTCACCTCACGAGGGACGGCATAGATTGCACCCACTTCCTTTCACTTATTTTTTGTAATGCACGTAGCCCGCATTAAAAGACTGCTCAGCAAAATGCCGGTGGCACTTGCAGGGAGGGAGGGAGGGAGGGAGCGAGAGAGAGAGAGAGAGAGAGAGAGAGAGAGAGAGAGAGAGAGAGAGAGATGCTTTGTGGTGCAGAGTCATACTAGAGAAGTATGGGGCTGCAAATAGCGGCTGGGATCCTGCTTTTTCCCACAGAGGGCCCCGGCTTCCAGAATGTGGGACTTTTACAACGGATGGTAGATTGAGGTCATGGGGAAAACATTGACAGACGGCTTTAAATTTTCAGCAAATAGTGGTGAATCTATTCCATTCTGGGAGGATCTTTGGCTTGGTAGCGATCCATTGGCATTCAGATTCCCTAGTCTTTAGTGAAGGAAAGGTATGTTTCAGTCAAAGACTGGGCTGACACTAGAGATCACAAGATATCATGGAACATTGTGTTAAGAAGAAATTTAAAAGATGATGAAATTCTCGAGCTGCATTCTTCTATCTACGACACAGGATGTCCGTTTATCGCCGATTATAGCTGATGAAAGGATCTGGATTTGGGAAAAATAGGGAAAATTGTTGGCAAAATCATTTTCCCATTGTGCATCTTCCAATCCTGCATCGCAGTCCGCAAAGCCCCTCTTCGCAAAAGATTGCAGCTTTCTTGTGGCTTGTGATTCACCAAAATATGTTGATGGTGGATTAACTAAAAAGCTGTCCCAACAGGTGTATTATGTGCAAGAGAGAAGAGAATGCTGCTCAACTCCTCCATTGCTCAGCTGTGGAAGATGGTTGGAGCTACAAATGGAGTTTGGTATAGCTTGATCCAGAGGAAAGTCCATTGAGGAGGAGTTTATTTGCTGGAAAAGCTTCACTATATGTGGAAAAAGAAAGGAGCTGTGGAAATTGGAAATGCATACAGTCTGTTGGATGATATAGAAGGAAAAGAATAGAAGGTTATTCAAGGTCGTTCAGAGATCCAGCAATGCCCTTGTCATTAATATTAAGAGTTCTATCTTGGATTCCTCCTCATGATTATTTTGGAAGGCTGATCAATGCTCTTTGGAAGGAATGGTGCATCAGTTATGGGTGATGCCCGCCTCTGCTGCCTCTGGTAAACAGATCATTTAAACCGATGGCCTGGGCCATTGTTTTCATCTTTCATTTGGCTGTTTTTTATGCTTTCCTTGTATTCCTACTTTGTGGTTTCTTTGGTTTAATGAAAATCTTAAGTCATTTTCTCAAAAAAAAAAAAAAAAAATAAAAATTTGAAGCCTGCACCAACCTCTCCTCTTCCCTCATTAGACACACACAGCTTCTAATTAGGGAGGCCATGAGAAAAAGGCCATGTGGGGCCCACCCTCATGATTTCATGACATCCACTCCGTATGTTTGTTGCATCGGCTCATGTTAGGATGTCAGCCCCAACATTAGGTGGATCGGGGACTCGAGTGGGCCACCTTAAGGGAAACAATGAAGATGAGTCACCCACAGTTCCACTCTCTCTCTCTCTCTCTCTCTCTCTCTCTCTCTCTCTCTCTCTCTCTATGTGTGTGTGTGTGTGTGTGTGTGTGTGTGTGTGTGTGTGTGTGTGTGTGTGTGTGTGTGTGTAACATGCACCTGCATGTACCCCCACCTTTCCCTCTGCCTCTCTCTTCTTTTTGCTCTCTCCCCTTTGAATCTCTCTCCCTTTTCTCTTATATCCCCTCCTCACTCCACATGCACAGCTAACATGTCTAAACATATCTTGTGGCCTTTCCTCCAAAAGATCTTTATGTCATGCTCTGTTTTATGAGCGTCTCCAAAATCGCCACAGTCATCTCTAAATGACCTGCTATGCCTAGAGGACCTAACGCTACTTGGGAGCTACCATTGAAATAAGCTTTAGAAACCCAATGGGAGGGCCTCTTGTGATTGAACCTATATCTATGCTTCCAGCTGAGCATAACCAATGCCTAATTTCTACTCATGTCAATTGTTTCATCTCTACACTCAACATGCCCATTTAAGATAACCAAAGGACCCATTTCCAAAGAGGTTCCCTTCTTGGAGGAAAAGGGCCTCAAGAACATCCCTACAAGAAGTCCACAACCAAGCCCAAACACCGCAAAAAAGTAAGTCCAAAAGGAATCACATAGCATAGCCAACCTCCAAATAACGAAAAGATGGTACGTTGCTAACACAGCCTTCTATCAAATCACGCACATATTAGCAAAGACTACTGCAAAGTCCCCCACAAGAATCTTATCAAATAAAAACATTTCTACAAACCACTAGACGTTGTTGAGGGGGCTCGAACCCCAACACTTTCCAAGCAGAGGTTGGACTCTTTAAAACACTCTTCAAATGCATATCTAAAGAACTAACACAGAAGAGTCACCACTCTCCCAATGCGAGCGAAGTCTTCCTCCACCTACAATCTTGATCTAGGCCTCTGATAGACTACCCATCTAGAAAAAGTTCTCTATCCAACCCGAAGACTCCTAAAACACCAACTCACAAATACGCCCCTCCATATGTCCTCCCAAAACCTATTCCAATTTCCACCACCACCCTATAGCTCCCTAAAGGTTGCTTCCCTCTGCAAATACCCTCCACAGTCCACACCCCACAATCTACCATCATTCCCTGTAACCACTCACATAAAAATAAATAAATAAATAAATAAAACCTCTTGAATTGTTCTTGAACCTCCGTAATGACTCAGAGTTGCAGTATCCAATGCTCAAACCTCTTTCTACTCAACCAAGCAGTATTGTACCTCTTGCTAGAAGAACTGCTCTCAAGGCAATTGCTTTGCATTCTCTCTGGCCTCTTCATTACCATGAGCAGCACATGGAAAAGAGACCCCCCAAAAAAAGGAGGGCTCGATTAGCATAACGCGGGCACCAAAGGATACATATTGAGATTCCCAACAAGTAATTTCCTCTCAATAAGCAAAACAACATCATCATCATCTCTTCCTTATCCCAATTGATTGGGGTCAACTACATGAATCCCGTTCTACCATTCCGCTCTGTCAAGGGCCAAATCTTCAATTAGGCCATAGGTCATCAAGTATTTTCTTACTACCTCCATCCACGTCCTTTTGGGTCTTCCCCTTGCCCTTATAGAGCCTTCAACTTGTACAAACTCATTCCTTCTAACAAGTGCAGTTCTTGGTCTCCGTCAACCATGACCAAACCATCTAAGCCTACTTCATCTTATTGCATATTGGTGCTACTCCTAAGTATTGGGAGAAAGATCCCTTCTCAACCACACGCACAACAATATTGAAATCAAAAGAAAGCAAGAAAAATTAAGGATGCAAACCACAACACAGAGATTTAACAACACTACTCTCTTTCTCATCTTTAACTTCCCTTTATTTGTGTTTCTGATCTCGTTTCTTGCCTTTCATCATGATGAGTGTATTATTTAAGTACACCGAAATTAAACTTTTAAATTCATTAAAAAAGACAAAATGCTTCTGTGATTTGAGGCAAGTCATTATTAAAAAAAAAAAGGTCTTTGGCTGCCATTTTTTTTTTTAAAATTATTGGCTATTGGCAAAGATAGTTTATTAAAGAGGTCAAGACGGTGTCTACAAAAGCTCAAAGAAGAGAAAAAAGGCCAACTAACTGGTAGCCAAAGACCCGACATTAACAAAGGAAAGCAAACTCGCAGATTCCACCCAAGAGCAAACATGCCTGTTTGAATTGACAAACAACAGCAGGAATCTCAGCGGACATGCCACTAAAAATAGCTGATGCATGGAGACAGTGGATGAGAAGGTGGTTCAAGCTTTCTACATCTCTTACTGCACCCATTCACTGTTATCATATTCTTATGCTGAAGGTAGTCGATAGTGAGGATACAATCCGAGCCCACAAGCTAAGTGAACGTGTTACTCTAGGGGGAGCTTTTGACTTCCACGCCCATCCAGCTTGTACACCTTCATCAATGTGATTAGAGATTTTCCATACCGGTTTATCTTCAATTGATAGTTTGATTACCATCGCCAAAAGCAGTCCCATGAGATTGGAGAAATCATCCCATTCCTCCTCCATCAGATTTCTTCTGAAATTGGGGGACCACATTGACCAACCGCTAATCAAGTCATAGCCATCTTCAACTTCTGCCTCTTTTTTTTTTTTTTTTTTTAATCACAAGTGAATACGGACGACTGAAGGAAACATAAAAAAGGAGCTTCTCCACACTGCAAAACCAAAAAAGAGCTTCTTCCTTTTTTGGCTGCAGCATCACAAAAGTTACAAATGTTTTATAAAATTCCACCTCTGATTGTAAATGTGTGCTATATTTCCCAGGATCACAGCATCATCACCATCATCATCCTAGCCTTGGCCTAGCTATTTGTGGTCGGCTTTACAAATGACATTTCGCCAAACACAAGAATTCTAACTATTTGATTGGTTTTGACAAGAAGCAGCTCACCTGAAATCAACCGTCCTCTTTACCTGCGCCAGCGATCCATTGGCGCTTCACCGCTATGAAGATTTATCAATATTGCAGGATGTGTACCTCTTCCCACTATGTTGTAGACAAATCAATCCACTTCCCCGGATTTTCAATGCATAACTAATTCAAACTTGTGTAAGGGTGGATAAAAACAACAAACTACTCATTGGCAAAAAGAAGAAGAAGAAGTGTGCGGCGATAAACTCATGTAAAAAATCAGCGTTTCTGAGACTTTAGGTTGTGTTTGGCTGCTCAAGAGTTGAAACACAATAATTCACTTCAATAAAGTACAAATGCAAGTGTAGCTATCCACACTCAATTCATGAAGGGGGGCCAGCCCTCACTATGTTGTAGACAAGTCAATCCACTTCCCCGGATTTTCAATGCATAACTAATTCAAACTTGTGTAAGGGTGGATAAAAACAACAAACTACTCATTGGAAAAAAGAAGAAGAAGAAGTGTGCGGCGATAAACTCATGTAAAAAATCACCGTTTCTGAGACTTTAGGTTGTGTTTGGCTGCTCAAGAGTTGAAACACGATAATTCACTTCAATAAAGTACAAATGCAAGTGTAGCTATCCACACTCAATTCATGAAGGGGGGCCAGCCCTCAGTTAGCAATTACGACCCTTTCAAGTGTGACTTGAAAGACATGGAATTGCACATTAGGTTATGTTATTGTTACAAGATAAAATGATCCCACCTCCAATTTTGCGAGCCTGTTTGTTTAGGTGGAAAACTGTGGAAAAGAATACAAATTCCCCTAATGTGATGGTTTCCTCTGTTTGATAAACCAAAAACAATGGGGAAACTGAGTTCTTTTTCCTAGATTTTCCTCAGAAAAAAAAGTAAAATCATTGCTTGTTAAATGTAGACTTCCACAGTTACGAGAGAGACAAGCCTCGCAGTTCGACCATTGACCTTTTAACATTTCTATGGAAAACAACACTCATAACCAAACAACAGAATTACAATCAGATTCCGCATTTCCCATTACTTGAGGATTCCACAGGGGTTTTCGGTTTTCCATTTCCATATTTTGTGTTCTCTCTATCAAAGCAATTCATTTCACCTGTGCAACCAAACGCACACTAAACAATTCTGTAACATAAAATGGGTAGGTGGGCACATAAGACATATCTTGGTTGGTAGAAACCAAAGCATTAGAAAGAAACAATTGGTAATATAGGCTACAAAGAAGAGAATGCTTACATCTTTCCTGTAGATGGATCCTTGGAAATACAGCAAGGTTGGGCGGCTATCGAAGCTGGACGTATCATTGACGAATGTCTTTATCAAATGCTTGTAAGGTGCAATGACATCCTTTTCCACATTGGCTATATTTGGAGGGTACCTCCCAAAATCCGAGAGAATGAACATGCCCGGCCACAAAGCCATCCTTGCATCCAACATGCTGTTCGGATGGTGAGCCATGATGACATGGTCGCATCCCCCTGACCGCTTCCACTCCTCCTGAGCTGACACAAACTTCACCAACTCATCTTGCAGCTTCTTGTTCTGGCTCGTCTTCTCAGACTGTTTCATCTTTGAATTCCGATTGTAACTCAACGACGAAAAGAACGGAACGAATACAACATCAGCTTCGTTTGAGTTGTCGACTCTTACAGCAGTGCACGGGCCAGGCCGATCAGGAAATCTTGATGATAGAAGATCCAATGTAAGCCAGTACTCTATACTGTGTTGCAAATTCAATCCACCAAGATAATCAGGCACTCCATGTTGCAGATCCGGCCACACACTTTCCTTTGTCTGCTTCCAATCTAACAGGCCAAAATGGAATTTGGGAGGCAAATCGTACATGAAAACTTTCAGAACCGCTTTATTTGGATTGCATTTTGTGGATTCTTGCTCTTCAGAGATTCCATTTTCATCTTCAAAGAATGTGGATGTAAAGGTTGATGGGTGGACTTCGTTCTGGTCTCGAGACGGATGATTCCCACTGTCAAACACAGCAAAGAGCCTCGAATTGGGCAATGAGCTGTAGCCGATGAAATGTGGGTGGCTTGATGAGTGCAGGAAGAAGAACCAAGAGAAGATTAATAGGAATGTTGTGATTGTCAAAAGATAAAACAGAGCTTTCCGGGATTCAGGTACAAGCGAATGTCCGATTCTCTCCGCCATTGTGATACTAATCCAACCTATTATCAAAATCCTCTACAAAATACCATTTTCTATCTAGAAAACAAAGGCATACGTCGAGCAAAAATCATATCCACTCAAAGAAAGGAGAAAAAAGAAAATTAAAAAAAAACCCACAAATTCAGATGAAGAACATCAAACTCAATCAAAATTCATGATTCTCCGACAGGTTGGTTGACCGACGGAAAGTTCCGAAACCCAACTGGGTCCAATACCATTCATTCAAATTCCACACAACCCATCAATTTTCCCACCGAAAAAAAAAAAAAAAAACAACTGAAAACCAAGCATAAAATCACCAAAAAAGCCACGCAAATACACGAAACTCAATCAAAATTCATGATTCTCTGAACGGTTTATCAATCGAAAGTTCCAAAACCCAACTGGGCCCATTACCATTTATTCAAATCACACCACAACCACCAATTTCACACAAAACAAAAACAAAAATAAAAATAAAAAAATCCAAAACCAACCACAAATCACCAGAAAACAACACAAACACACGACATTACTTGCTTTCACCTAAAACAAATAAAAAACCATCAGCCATAGCACCCTCCAAATTCCATTTTCTAACCAATCAAGATCCAAAAACAAACCACTCAAAACTTCCTACCCAACAAATGCCAATGTCTATCTACATTTCCTCTAAAAAAACACCAAAATCTTTCAAATTAGAAACCAACAATGCAAAATAAAACGAACCCAAAAACAATCAAATCCAACTTAAAAAACCCATCAAAGAAAATCAATCAAAAAGTGAAGAAAAATCCAAAAAAGGCTATAAAAAAGCTAGATTTTCTGAAGAAAAATAAATAGAGGTACGTATTTTTTTAATAGAATTTCAAATGCCAAACCGATATATCAGAAAATCGAGTATTTCTGGATTGAATGTAGTTTCTCTCACTCTCTCTCTCTCTGATTTTCCAGAAGCGTTGGAATCGGGTCTTTCTGTTGAAGCGGGCGTGGAAGCTCTCTTCTTGGGTTTTCTTTTCCTTCCTAGGAATCAATATGATACACACTACACTCGCATATTAATTTCTGACAAGTGGTCCATTTTCTTAAAAAATCCAGACCATTGATTTATTTTCTAATATATTTCATAAACTAATAAAATAATTATTTCTTGTAAAATAAAATATAATAGTATACATTTTTGGCCCAAATTTAGACGGTTAATAAAAGAAATGAAATAAGCTTCCACCTTCAACGTTCAACATAAGAAGTTCTTGATTATGATTTTTGAGATTTTCTGATCTATTATTTAATATAATACTCTCATCCACCGTACAATTCAATAATCCAACCGTACAGATTACATCAAAAGATCACCGGTTTGTAATACTTAAAAATATGAGTACACCTTTATATACAGATGTGTGTATCATATATTTTCTCTTTGCGGGTTATTCAGAGATTTTGTAAGCTCACACGCATGTACAACTAGGCCAATGCACACGCCACCGTATATTCCAACGTGCGAGACATGTGCAAAATCCAATCCGTTCATCAGAAGGATACTATTAGTAATTTTGTTCAAGAAAGAATCTGGTCCGTCCAAACTATTCATACGAGACAAAATTAACTTTAAAAACGTACGGTTGTAAGAAAATTACCATATGATATTCTAACCGTTCCACTTGTTTCTAGCATCATGACACACTTTATGAGTGGCCCATCTTTATCTGAGGAAATAATATCAACATGGTGATTTGTAACTGATGGATGGTTTAGATACTGCACGTGTTTGCCAGGGTGGCATATATGATGGCGTGTGTAGTAGCTGAATGGTATTTGCTGAGTACGACCCGATCGTATGACAATGAAATACGTCCATCACACAAAGCGAGTGGATTTTAGCTGTTGGATTTGGGCTTTTTTAAAATGACATGGGGCTTCCCTTGGATATGAGATGTCCAAAAAAAGCACTCAAACCGAATAATCCAACCCGTTGATTACATGAAGGGTACGATGGCCGTTCATTTTCTAAGCAAAAAATAACCAAATTATCAGACGGTTGAAATGATCCAATTGAGATCTTGGGCCCACCTGAGGAGTGACAAAGCCCGACTGTTAATTCAAAAGATATAAACAGTGTCACCCAACTCATGGAAAGATCCGGCGCGACCTGGGTACTACCCCCACCAAGACCGAGCTACTATCAGGGGTGATGTGGGGCCATCGTGATGTATATTTTTTTTATCCAAACCGTCCATCCATTTTGAATAATCATTTTAGATTAAAATACCAAAACCGAGGAAGATCGAATTCTCAAGTGGACCACACCGTAGGAAGCAGTGGTGACAATGACCCCTACCGTTGAAACCCTCCTAAGGCTCATTGTGGTGTTTATTTTCCATCTAAACTGTTCATAAGGTGACATAGACCTGTATGAAGGAAAAAAATAAATATCAGATTGATCTAAAAATTATATAGCCCCCAAGAGGTTTTCAGTGGAAGTTATATAATCCCCACCGTTTCCTTTAGTGTGGTCCACTTGAGCATTAAATCTACCTAATTTTTTGTATTATAATCTAAAATGATTTTTAAAATTGGATGAACAGTGTGGATAAAACATATACATCACTTTGGGCCCCACATAGCCCCTGACAGGACAGCCCGTCTCTAGCTATGTTCTGGTGGGGGTTGTACCCAATCTGCGCCCGACCTGGTGGGGGTTGTACCCCGTCCACGCCCTCAGGGATCATAAACTCGAGAGAAACTTTGATACTCTGGGCGAGTGTGATGGATGATACTCAGGCACTTAAGGATTGCATATGTTACATATAAATAACTCAAATCAAACTGTAAAAATTATGGATCCCAGTTTATATGTATTATCAACGATAATTTACTTGATTATTATCTGAATATTGGATCGGCAGTCATTTATTGGACGGCTAAAAATATAAATACAATGGTTATCTTTTAACAAACATGTATCCACGAATCAGAGGATAAATTTTCTCAAACAATTCTATTTTGAGAAAATGACTCATAAAAATTGGTTTCAACAATTTAGTCCGTTTCATTTGAGTTAATATATGCCACGTTTACAACATCTTAGTACCTGCGTGTCAAACTTCATACGCTGCCGGAGCATCATAAACTCCCCTAGGAATCTAGGATATGAATATGATATGACACTTGCGGACGCGGATTTTTTAGTGAGAAAACTCACAACGCTATACCGTGGTGAGTAACCCTTTGGGCCCACCGTGATGTATGTGTGATCATCGTAGCCGTCCATTCCGTTTTTCCAGCTCATTTTATGGGAAAAACCCAAAATTGAAGCATATCCAAAGCTCAAATGGACCACATCACAGAAAACATACCTTCGTAGTAGGGCCGGAGGTGATGTTTATTTGTCATCCAACCTGTTCATATGGTAACACAGACATGGAAGAAGTGAAAAGACAAATATCAGCTTGATCAAAAACTTCTGTAGCCCCCAAGACCTTTTCAACTTTAGGTGTTCAATTCCCACTGCTTCCTATGGTGTGGTCCACTTGAGCTTTGGATATGCTTCAATTTTGCTCTATTACACTGAAAAATTTACCCCTGTAGATGGTTGATCCGGAAAAAATCACACCCAATCAGCAATCTGATGGCCAGCACGAAGTGATCTAAAATCAACGGTCTAGTAAAGCAATCTTCAGCATACGTTAGTATGAATGGTGACGATCTCCTATCAGTAACATTCTTTTCAAATTGATCATTCACTATAGATAGAAGCATCTGGATGGACGGTTGGATGGTGATGTGGGGTAGAACCTTCCTACCAAGTTGGCTTAACATAGCAATTTCAGCCATTTGGTCCAAGGTGTATGCAATCTGGCAATGTGATGGTCCACACGCGTTAGAGATTATACACTTGGTGCATGCATGTAATTCAAATCTAACCGTCCAATTCGTGGGACCCACTGTAGGTAGGTTATAATCCTACAAACATTTTGATTGGACCCACCTTTGATGAATGGGCATCTGTTTGTTGAACTTGAGATAAACTACTTATTCTTAAGATACTTACAATAAACTGCTTGTGCTTCAAGTAGCTTATTTTGACTTCTAATGGTTAAGCTGAAGTGATTAAATAATTTTAGGTAAAAAAATAAAAAAAATTACTTATAATTAGTATTAAACCAAATGGACTTATTTCTAATAAGTAACTTATCTACTGTTATGAGTAGAAAATGTAACGTATTTGGTGGTATCCAAATGCCCCTTAACATAAGCTACTTTTGTATTAAGTAACTTATTTTAATTTCTACTTATAAAATTAAAGTGATAAAATAACTTTAAGTAGAAAAGTTACTTATAATTGTTCTTAAACCAAACATATTTACCTCAAATAAGCTACTTATCTACTGCTGTAAGTAGAAAAATTAACTTATTTGGTGGTATCCAAATTGCCGCTACAAGGGTGGATGGACTAGTTACCGTAGCTCTAAAATGGTGGTAAACTATCATTGTAATCAGCTCTATTCATTTCGGTCAGGAGCGCACATGAAAGTGGACCCTGGAAACATCAGAACCGGAAATAAAATAACTCAAACCACTCCTTTGTTTTACTCTGAAATTGGAGCATTGTCAGCGGAGCTACATTAAAGTGGGGATTTTGTAGGATATGTTTCATCCAAATGGGCCCCACAACTTGGATGGTCTTGATTATTTTACATCTAACCAGCATCATGTACGGTGGATAAGTCACCAGAATCACTGTAGTATAGTCCATTAAAGTTTCAGTAATACTGCACTGTCACACTATTATTTCTGGGCCCACTGTGATAAATCGTCTGCTCAGAAAGGGTGTTCATGGCCAGATACTTGACACGTGGCAGTTGCAGTAGCTAATCCAGACCGCCCATCTGACTGTTCCCATCTGTTGATGATAACAACCGTCAGTTTTTTTTTTTTTCAAGTTGGATGCTGAACATCCACCAATTTTTAATCTTTACAATTCAGACCATTGTTCAAGGACGGCGATTGCATGCAGCCCTATGGTCTGTGTGCCCCATCGTGATGTATATATTATATCCACCCTGTCTATCCGTTTGCTAAGCTAAATGGGGAGTGGGTCAGGCCCAAGGCTAGAAATGTCGTCCACTATGTAAATGGGTCCAGCGTAGGTTGAACCCAAGCCTGTCTATATAGGATGTCAATGAGCTGGGCCAGATGATCCGACCTGATCCAGCCCAAAACCTCAAACAAACTAATAGAGCATAAGAATGGGGCATGCCTTTTTGCCCCATATTCTCTTTTTAAACCTGACTTGGGTCACTGTGGTCCGGTCCAGTAGGTTCCAGACCCGATTAAGATTGAATGGGTTGGGTCAGGTCAGGTGACAAATAATAAACGAAGTATTGACTTTAGCCCGTTTGGAAAATGGGCTGGGCTTGGATTGACTCCAACCCGAACCCAACGCCAGCTAAGATGGTCTGCTCAGTTTGATTTTCAATGAAGGGTTATCCATGGATAGGACCACTAGATGTGTCAAATAACCACTTGCTCTAAAAGCTAAAAGCTGGAGCCGCTACACAAGGGTGTATCAATATATATGTAGGGCTCTTCAATAGGAGGTTTGGGGTTTGATGCCCGTAAGTGGTGAAATCACAGTGCAGTGTGAGTGTGTGGGTTGGTGTGGGGTGTGTGCGAGGGTGCCTGTGTAAAAAAAGCAGGTGGGGATGGGGGCGGCCAAGGCAAAGTGGGTTGCTTTGGTTGAAGGCTTAGCTTGACCTAGGCTATAAGATAAAGGGATTGATTTACCGTGCTCTATCAACTTAAGCTTTTAAATTAAGTAATTAATTGTTGTGTATCAAAAGTAGGTACCGGTGAGAATCCAACAGGCATGGTATTTCATATTTTTTTAAAACATTCACAACGATCAAGTCAATTTTTGTGGACTAACATAATATTTCAATAATGCAATATTTTAATTCAAGTCCCGTATTTCATATTTTTTAAATATTCACACGACCCTAAGTCAATTTTTGTGGACTAACATAATATTTCAATAATGCAATATTTTAATTCAAGTCTTCTTAGTTAGAAGAAAATAAAAAGAAACTTTAGATTCTTTAGTTAGAAGTCTGAACAATAGAAAAGTGTCATTTTCTTATGTATGTATGAAATCCAAACCATCCAAAACGTTGGTCTCCCTTGAAAATGACTTGGTGAAGAAATCATCCCGTTCCACTCATCGTATGAGTCGAATCTGTACTTTGAATTAGATCGGAGGCTGTCCATTGTTCTCTCTTGTGTGTCATATATGATGAGTGGATTGACTTCATTTTTCTACTATGTGTTCATCATTGTGGAATTAACCTTATGAACGGATTGAATTTTGTAAAAAATTAATACATCAGCACTTATTAGCTAGTTGCACGGTTGTTTAATACTTGTGTGTGAGACAATTGAGCCAAAGTGAAATTTCCGTCCATCCCATGCGCTAATCTAGCAAGTGTAAGTACATCCAAGCAGTGCAGAAGACTGGGCTTTAAATAAAATAAAAATAAAAAATAAAATAAATCATGACTGTCCACTCATAGGGCGGATCGAAGTCTATCTTGAATGTGGACCAGGTTGTCATGTGTGCTGCATGTGGGTGGGCACTGTGGTGGCCAGAAAAAAAAAAAAAAAAAAACCTCTAATAATAAATCCTTCTTTCCATGTTTTAAGACTTTTAAAATGGAATATGGGACTGATTCGGTGTTTTTTTACCTTTGTGGGGCCCACCTTGATGTGTGATGGAAATACAACCCGTTCATCGTGTGCACCACTCAATCTTAGGCCCATAGCCTGAAAATCAGCCTAAACCATAACTCAAGTGGACCACACCAGAGGGAACGGTGGAAAGGGCGCACCATGTTGTTTATACACCATCTAACCCGTTTATTATGTAATCCCCAGGTGGATGAAGGTAGGTCCCAAAATTAGCCCATTAAAAAATTCAGGTGGGCCACACCATCAGGAGAAGTGGTTCATGCATGATTTTACACCGTTCATGATGGTGTAGCCCACCACCTATTTAGATCCGGCTGATTTTTGAGAGGTCCCATTTTCTAGACAGGCCGCATCTAATCCAAGATTTGGATGTCTGACTCACATCACGGTAGCACCTAATCGGCGTCCAAGTGATAGTCAGCACTACCTGAATCATTGTCCGCTAATGTATTCCAAATTTCTAGTGGGCCTTAACAATTTAATTTAATTTAATTTTTTTAAATATATGTAGCCTCATTGCTTCCTGAATATCAAAACCTTCTCATATTTTAATATTGTCTAATAAATCTGATCTCTATACCTATATAGTCACAAAACACCCTATAGATAACTTAGGTTATGGGTGTAAATGTGTTAAACTCGCTTGAAAAATCTGAATTTTGAATAAGGCCGGGCCTGAAACAGGTTAAAATTCCTCCAAGTTCAACCATTGACTACCCTAAATTTATATGAGAATTTGTCATTAAAAATAACGATTGATTATTAAATTTGATTGTTGACTATATAAAATTAGTGCTTAATTATGTAAGTACAAAATGACCACGCCATCTAATGATGGGCCATCATGGCATTTGACTTGGCTATATGAATGGTGTATCAAAACTGTCCAAATTTTGTGAATAACTTTTTCATGTTTGCAAAGCGGAAAAGTAAGAATTTCCCTAAGTAAGCATGTAGTTAAGGGTAAAAGCATTATCTCAGTATGATTTACAATTAAATATAATAGTTAATGATCCCATTTAACAATAAATTCTAATCAAAATTAATGAAAGGTGGAAAAACAACCACTTGGCCATACTAAAAAGAAAAGGAGTTAATTTTTTTTTTTTTTTTTATTTATACATGCACTTACACCATTGACTATGGAAGCTTTTTTAAACCACAATGAGTACTTGAACCTATGAACTGGCTGTTGAAACCCTTGTCAGTCTGCCTCTAAGGCATGAGTAAGGACCCAAGGAAAGGTATTACATGACTTACAATGATAATAAAAAAAAAAGTGTTATACATCAAAAACTCTAATTAATAAATAGCCAATCCAAACAGTCCAAATCTTAGGGCTTATTATGGATGGTGCATAGCTTAAAAATCCACTATGATCTAACATCCCAACCATCTAGCTTGTTGAATCAAAGGGATGGTTGAAAATAAAATTTGTCAGATATTCTGACTATCAGGCTGCACCCCATCAACAGTGGGGCCCACTATTTGGCTAGTATAAGTCACATGCACTCATGTGGAACATGTATAGTAAATGATAAGTCAAAATAAAAGAATGGTGGGAAAGCATCATAATCAAGAAGGTTTGGTACAACTATCTAACCTTCCTCCACATAGAAAATCTTGCTTGAGATATCTACTTCTACCAAATAGTTGTTGGACCAAACAACCAAATCTCTAAGGAAAGGCCCATTAGCGTAAACTACACTTCATATCTTACTCCTTACATTATAGAATTCACAGCTTTCCTTAGTCCCACACGCTTGTGCAAGGAAGGCCCATCTACAGCTGTCCCACATGCAGAGTGCCACGTGTGAGAGATCGCAGCCATCCATCAGATCAGTCTCGCCATGCAGGTACCCTAGACAAAAAATCCAGGCCTGTCAGCTGATCAGTTGAGCTACAGTTTATGAAGACTATGGATGGCAGAGAAAGAGAGTTACGCTAAGCCATGATATTGTTTCTTGCAACCTTGACCGTTAGACGAGTGAAATGACCTGATTTTGAGGCAGGGAAATCTACATTGTGGGATCCACCTGGTGGACGGCTTGGATCTCACACACGCGCGTCATGCCTATACATTGTACGTGCGTGTGCATATTCACACGCTAACGTGAAGGAAGGGAAGCTGATTGGGTGAGACGCACAGAGAAATACCTGTGTGGGGTCCACAGAGATGTCTGTAACAAATCCACTCCGTCCATCTGTTTTTAAAGACCATAATAGGATTGGAATCGAAAATTAAGAAATATTAAAAACCTAGGTGGGCCACAAAAAATGAAACAGCAGATATTAAACGCCTAAGGGTGAAAGAAGTTTTATATCAGAATGATATTTGTGTCTACAGTTTATCTGATGGTAATAACCTTATGAACGGTTTGGATGGCATATAAACATCATGATCAGATCCAGAAAGGTTTCAACGGTAGACATTTCCGTTCCCACTCTTTCATTTGGGATGGCCCACCTGAGTTTTGGGTCTGCCTGATTTTTAGAATCCTGTCCTTCTGTGGTCTTTAAAAACAGATGGACGGAGTGGATTTTTCACGGACATCTCTGTGGGCCCCACAAAGCACCGGGCACGGTATATATCTTTCGAAAATAGTTATTTGATACGCTGGCGGAGCACCAGAGACATGTGGGTGCAGGCAGCCTTCCTACGTGGGCCGTGCATGTACCTGAATCCAAACCGTCCAAATCAGATTGGTTGGATGATCCTAAACCTCTATTACATTTGTATGTTGATTTCAAACCATGATTATTTCTTGTTTTCAACTGCTAGTTGCATGTCCTGCAATCAACCAGTTGGGATTAATCGCTCAATCTTTACTGTCCATATAAAGTGGATCCCACAATTTGGACGGTTTAAATTGAACCATACCTGTAGTGGCTATTTGCATGCTTTGATTTGATGGGCCACTCCAGATGGGAAGATCGAGACCCTTCGATCAGTATACTACAAGTAATGCTTCAGAAAAGATACACCAACGGCCCAAGCAAAAAGTGCACTTGCTTTGTGGACGGGAATCGCATCCTTAAGTATAGGTGGGACCACTGATTCAATGATCAAGGTTTGATCGAATGGTCCTCAAATTGGGTGATGAATAACACAAAAATGGTTTGGCCAGTGAACCCAACACGAGCCAGCTATCTGATGTCAAAGTTCTGTGGGCCCCATCATGATAAATATTTTTATCCAGGCCGTTCATCTATATTTATCAGCTCATTTTAGGGCAAGAGTTCAAAATTAAAATATATTCGAAGCTCAAGCCGGCCACATGTAGAAAACAGTCGGGATAATGATGTCCACCTTTGAAATCTTATTAGGGGCCACAATGATGTTTATTTGTCATCAGACCTGTTTGTAATGTCAAGCGAAAACACAAAAATATCCACCTAATTAAAAAAGTTTTGTGAACCAAAGAAGTTTTCAACTATAAGCATTCAATCCCATTGTTTCCTACCATATGGTGCAATTGAGCTTTGGTTCGGCCCTTTTTTGGGCTCATGCATTGAGATAGCAAAATGGATGGATAGCGTGGATAAAAGAAATGCATCATGATGGGGTCATAGAACTTTGACACCAATCAGGCATAAACGTGGTGAGATCAATCACCATCTTTCACATAGATAAATACTCTGAATTCGTAGAGCTTTCGAAAATAAATTCTCAATTGGACTTTCTTGAATAAAAAAAAAAAACTTGAATTCACAAGTAAAAAGAGTAAAACTCAAAATTTGTTTAATATTAAATAAAAGATAAATGCATAATAACAAAATTAAACAAGTTTAAGAAGCTTAATTAAGCAACCCTAAGAAATCGTAATTACGAAATTAGAAAGAGTCTTAACAAAAAAAAAAACAAAATAGAAAAATTCGTACAAAATTGCTCAAGTCAGTGTCGGTTATCGATCGATCGCAATTTCCAAAACAGTCCAAAGATGTCCAATGATAAATTGTGATTTCTGGAGTGATTTGCGATTGATCGATTAGGCCTTGTCGATCGATTGTTGAGAACGACGGCTCAAATCTATCAAGAATCTGTTGGAAAATTGTCAGAAATCTGAAATCTACTAAATTTTCCATCACTTTGCATTGATCTTTTTTCAGTCGAATGTACTCGCTCGATGCCTTTCATCAAGGGGTTCCCCCTCTACATCAACATCTTGATTGGACCCCATGCTGCAATAAGTGATGGGGTCACGCAAAGCATGATTCGAAGTAGTTGAGCATGTACTTTATCATATCCCATCTCTTACAGTGACACATAGCCCAATAAAATTCTATTGTCAATTACTGGGATGGTGATTCGGTCATCAAGCAATCTGCTTTCTTTTATTCCGCCACTTCCCAAAATCAATCAATTGCCATTAACTTATTTATGAAAATGATGAGAATACTCCTAAGAAGTGATAATCATGGAGAACCATTTGGACCGTTCAAAAAATACTTGAACAATTATTTGAATTGACTAAGATGGTGGACTAGTGATTTAGATTGTTCAACACTCAGAGGTAGCGATTTGGGCCATTTGAAAGTAGGTAGGCAACCATCTAGTCCATTCAAAAGCATATGAACAGCAATTCAGACCATTCCAAAACAATGGACAACAATCCAGATCCTTGAAGAAAAGGTGGACGACAACAATCTGGACCATTGGTACCAATCTGGACCGATCCTTATATCAATACAAACAAAAACTATGAGGCCCAATCTTGGGCCTAGCCCAGAAAGCCCAAGCCCAATCTCAAAAACTATTGGTGGGGTAGTTGATCAAGTGCCTATTTCCAAAGGTGAATGCTCTTAATCTCATCCGTTGATCAACACAGTTGCACAAGATATAGGCATTTAGAAAAACGAAAACCAACGGTCTGTGTAAATGTATTGCCTAAATGGTGATTGGAACGGATATTTGTAGGATAGATTTGGGTGAAGCCCAATTGGTCTTCAAATTCAGGCCCAAACCCATTTGCTAATCACGAATGGGCCTGCAGAATTAGAACAGGGCCCACCATAAGCCCTGCAGCACAGGCCCAACTGGACCCATTTATATGGTGTGGCCCACCTGATGAATGGATCGACTTGATCTTTTGCACTGGGTGTTTATCATGGTGTGGACAATCTGGCTCGGATGTAGATAGGAAAGATGGGGCCGGATGTGAACTGTCACTACATGATGGGTTGCTGCACGTTCTGGGGACAACCAATGGCTGAGATGAGATAGACACTGATAACCTGTTCAGCAGATTTAGAGATGAATATGAAACCGTCTAGGTGAAATTATCAACAGTTGGTTTTCTCTAAAGCTGTTCATGGCACTCTCCAACATATAAACCGGATGGCTGGGACATGTTCAGGGCAATCACAACTGTTGATCTACAACATACACACCGGGTGGCTGGGACATCTCCAGGGTAATCACAGCCGTTGATCTACTTATCATCTGAAAAAAATTAGAATATGTGAAAAACTATAGCTGCAATTTTAAGTTCCTAGCAATCCAAACAGCGTGATTTTCTATCGTTGAGCATAAACGGGGCATGAGATCGATCACCGTCTCTCCCACAGATAATTGATTCGAATCCACAGGATCTACTGTGATTCCTCGACCAGTCTTCTTCGAATCTATGAAGGAACACTCAATCCACGAGGAAAATAGTATAAAATCAAAGAAAATAATTTAATATTGAACAATGAATCATCTACTAGACTACTACGAAAATAAAAGAGTTTAAATATCTTAGGAATCACTTAAAAACCTTAAAAATGAGATTAGGAAGAGTCTTAATTGAAAGCGAAAAAAAACAGTTTAAAAATAGAAAGTTCATGCATCTTCACGCACGTCAGTTGACCGGACGGCAGGAGTCCTCGACCGGTCATCAAAAGACCCAGGCAGTTCAGCAAGCTAGGCTACCTCCATGACAAAATCGGACCGGCTGGGGGCCCGGTCGTCAGACTTCGGCCATCAGTGGTCAAGTCCCTCATCAACTACCAAACAGTCTTGAGTGGTTATAAGATGGTGTATCAATGTGTATTGGAGGACTTCAACAATATGTAAGCAATAAGGTTAATTAACAACTATATTATACTACTTTCCTTTTATAAAATTACTTTTTTTTTTCAAACATAGGCATCAAACAAAATTTTAAGAAAAAACTATGGAACAAGTAGTGTCTTCCAAACAATATTTCCAAATGAAATCAATTTTCAAAACTGATTTTTTTTATTTTATTTTATAGAAAGATGGGAGCAAATTACTATAATTTTATTGATACATAAAATAAGCTGTACATCCATTCGAGCAGGCCTGACAAAAAAAAAAAAAAAAAAAAACTGGGCCACACCTACCATATCAACTTAGTTAAAATAGAACTATAAAACAAAACAGCCCATCCAACCATACAAATCATGTTGAACCAACCCCATTGACCTGCAATTTCAAATAATAATTAAAAAACAAAACTAATGACTTTAATTTCAAATCCTATAAAGAATATCTGACATAGTGGAGAGATAACGGATGGATTGTACTTCAATCTTCTCGACAGAGAAAAGAGAAATTGTATTCAACTGATTTTCAAAATTATTATTTACATAAAAAAAAAATTGTTTTCGAAAATTCATTTCAAGACTGTTATCCAAACATGCCCTAACGGCTTTGGAACGGGAAAAATCAAGAAAATGAAAAGACTGAAACCAACTCCCACAATCACGCCCTTCAAAGGGATTAATATGATATAATTCTGAAAAGTGGACCGTAGATGGGGAGTTAAATGGCATTTTTGAGATGTGGAGTTATTTGAAATTTATTACCATTAGATTTTTATTTATTTATTTTAACTGTCCAATAAATATCCACTAATCTGATAATCAAATGAGGATAATTTTTGTTCATGTGGGACCTGTAATTGAACAATTTTTATTTCATGGACCTGCTCAAACTTTTGATTTGCATTTTAATTAAAATTGCTTGAGGGCTTCTACACCTAATTGGAGATGGATGCTAGCTGGCTGTCTCTATAATCAGAACCGTTGATTTTGGGGAGACACCATTGTTCACTGACTAGAGCTAAAAATTTATCATGGGTTGACATTCAAGACAATCTAACAAGTGCATCACCTCACATTGATTTTGGACCATTGATCGTTCTTTGCTCAACTTATTCTTCACCATCCATTTTGTTATAGTTAATTAAGATACTCATTGGTGAGGTATTTTAGATATCATCCATTGTTTCTTTTAAACACGGATAATGCTAAGCCGATTTACTCGAGACAAGTTGCTTTGATGATTGGCCCTCTACTCATGATATGCTTCTCATTCATACACACCCCACATGGGGACTCAATCCCCATGATCTCAGTGTTGAACAGAGTCTGTCTACCACAGCCATGGAGCCAGGTCTATATATGCTTCTCATATTTGATTGGACTAAAATCATTTACAAGGAGCGCTTTATGGGGCTTATTGTAATGTATGTATGACTTCTTGGAATGCGTGATCTTTTAGTCCAATGAATCATACATATTTCTTCATTAATGCTTTGTTTATTGTTTATTATTGTTTTATACATTATGGAATATATACGATCATGATGATGGGGTGTTCCTCCTCAAGAGTGAGGAGAGATTTGTAGTTCGAGGATCTTTGGGCGACCGACCATTTTAGCTTAACTGACCGAAACTCAACCGAATTAGTTGCTCGTTAGACTATTTTGGATAGTGTTGGGTGACTGAAACTTGGAAAATTTTCTCTGTAACTCTCTCGACAGATTTGGCAAGGTTCGGACGACCGAACCCACTCGGGTTAGTTGACTAACGGTCGCACGACTATTTTATACAGTTTCCTATTTTATTTCTAATTCCGACTTAAGTGTTATATAAATTCATGTTAATGCGGAATTAGGGTAGAACAAGGCTTTACACACGTTCCAGAGTAAAAGAGAGAAAAAAAGAAGAAGAGATTGAGAGAAAGAGAGAGGAAGACTGAAGAGAGAGAGAGAGAGGACCAGATTCGTGACGTTCATCCACCACATTGGTTGTAGTTATAGCCTCTTCTAAATCCTCAGTTTGGTGAAATCTTTTTGTTTATTATTCTCTTTGATTGTAATCCACCCTTGGGGGTGAAGATATTAGATCCGAGCGTGTTATCGGCTCATGATCACTGTGTAACTTGTTTTACATTGTGGATTTATTGACTGGATGAGGTCCCTTAATTTTTACCTCTATTCCTAAAGGGTTTTTCATGTAAAAAGTATTTTGTATCGTATGTGGTAATTGTTTATTTATTGTTGTACATTCATACCCATAAGTCAATTGGTTGGGATTGCGAGATCCATCGTATTGTGCATCCTTCCCTAAGATAGGATAGATTCATTGAGAGATTTTATCGATGTCTCTGTATCCTTAGAAAATAAAGTAAAACAAGTTTTAAGCGAAATATATTCCAAGGCCTAATTTGTTTGGCTCTTACTAGACTTTAAATATTGCTATGATCAGCTGATAAATTAGGATAATTAATCCATGGGCCTCTATATATTGTGTGTATCAAAAATCTCTATCATGAGTACGTTATCCTACACATGTATGTATACATATTGACTAGATCTAAAAAGTCAAGCTAGATCTAATTATGTAGTATTAGCTTGCACTTTCTATGTTTGTTAAGCTTATCCTTAGACTTGAAACGATCTAGGTCCAAGTGATGATTTGATCAATTACTTTAATTCAATATATGAGTCTCTTAGGTGGATTGTGGTGAGTTGTGTAATTTATCATATTCTCATTATGATTAAAATTCTCAACAAAGAATCTATGAGTTTCACCTTATATAAGGAATCAGAATAATTAATCATCGTGTTCTCTAACGCAGCGAGGGCATGGTAAGGTCAAGAACCGTCTGCCTTACTGGATAAATACCTTGAGTCCATAGGGCCTTCAGGAATCATCAACCGAACTTCCTCAAATCCACAAAGGAAAGATAAGAAAACATTAAATAATTTCTAAAATTTTCATAATAATTGATTGAATTAGTAAAAAAAACACAATTATAATGCTTTAAATAATAAACTAAACCTTAGGACGAAGTATCATACTTTAACTCTAACTAGAACACCAAAAAAAAAAAAAATGCGACTTACTATAAATAGTAAACTCACTATTTATAGACGTCTCCTATTCCTACTAAACTTCATGGTTTTTGGTAAAAAAAATAGAAAGTTTTCAATCCGACCCAACCACGTTGTTCAAGTAATTTTTCTAACCCATTTCCATGTTGGGCACAATTCCTAAATATCAATGGATCAAAAGTTATAAGGAAAATACAACTTACTATAAATAGTAAAATCAAAATAAAACTAGGCTAATAACTGTCGATCTGATTGAATCTTGCAAATTCGGCATGTATAACCCGACATAGCGGGTTGGTTGGCTTTAATAACTCGAGCTACCCCAAAATATATATTATACGTCCCATAACTCATCCCGAATTGCGAGGTGTGACTGTTTTATGGTCCTGACGGTCTAAAACACTTCTATCTCTGATCGGGCTTCCTTTGGTCCATCTAGGCCTTGAAATTGTCCATGATCCACTCTATATCAAAAGGGTGTAAGACAAATAGAGGAAGAACATCCTAAAGGATATGAACCTTGAATCCACAACGTGTAAGGGTTCTTGAATCCACAAGAGATAAAGAGAATTCAAAATATTTTATTGAAGTCCACCTATAAAATGAGATTATAATGCTTTAAATAATAAAATATAAACCCTAATTAAGAGTCCTAATGTAACTAAATTGACACTTATCCGAAATAGTAAAATTTACTAAAAATAGTAAGTCTTAATTTAACTTTGTCGAATAATTCTTAGCATAAGAAATCATAAGAAGTCATTACATACTAAAACTCTAAGGCTAAAGACAAGCGACCAACCTAAAACTTACTAAAAATAGTACATATTTTGTAAAATTCTAATTTTAAATAAGAAAAAGTCATTTTCTTAGGAAATAGAGTGACACGACCTAGTCAAAATTCATAATCATGCATCCCATAATTATTTCTTGATTAAAAGTTATGGTTGTTTCCTTGTCCACATTTTAAATAGCAATTTTTCTAGATTCGGATTGAATTTCTTTAATCCGGACGCACATGGGGCCCAGTTACATCATGCCCTATGTAGAACTAGGCCTAGATTTGACAGACTAGGTCCACTTTCGTTCGAGGTTCTTTCAGTCCATCAATACCATGAATAGGTCTGCGACCCGCTCTACATCAGTCTCCTAAACTAGCTTTGCAAATAGTTTTGATTAAATAATTTATTTCAAAATCATAATACACATTGTTTTGTAAAATAAATAATTAAGATTTATTTTTGATAATTAGTAAGAGTCATTGAAGATGATGAGACTTGGACAATGGGTCTTAAGGCAATATGTAGAAGAACACATCTTTGATAGCATGAGAAGGAGCGATAACGTATGTCTATGTGGTGTACACGTGGAAATGTCGAAACTTAAATAAATTTGACTCGGTTAAAGTTCTTAAATGATTAGGTAAGTATATTATGAGTGTCATTATATTAAGTAACCTATAGGGATTAGTGCAAAGAGATTCATTTAATTATTACAACAAAAGTTTGATAGCAAACACTTACAAATCTATAAATATACAAGAGCAAGTAAGGAGTGTCTCACCAACTAGCCCGACTGGAAGACGCCTAGGTGTTTCAACAGCAAGTCTTAGGTTTGAAGGAGACACTAACCCCACCAGTGGGTGGGTGCATCGTGTGGCTAACTATGGGGGTGCATTAGAAAAAATTTCTTAGCACATGGAGTAAAAATCTTATGGTGGCCCATTTTAGAGAAGAAGATTGTCCTTGATCTATTCTTCACAAAAGTTACAATTTAAGTTCATATTAATTCATGCATGTTTAAAGGTAGATCTGATTTAATTTGTTTACCTTTCATCATGTGCAAATGCTTTAAAAAAAATTTACTCTGTATCAAGTGAGCCAACTTATATTAGAATGCGAGGGCCCAAATTAGGTAGATGCAGAACTCAAGCCACACCACCGAATAAGGCGAGACCAGTGGGGCTTAGCAAACGTCTGAGCTGGCCTAACTTTCCTAGGCACAGAGTGGGCCCAACTTCCCATGAATGATCATCTTGCGGGGCATGTATGCATCAGATCCATCTGGTCCATGTGTGGCGTCACATTTTTGCCACATATTCTTATATTCAGTAAAATCCAAGGCTTATGTGGGCCACACCACGGGAAACAATATAAAATCATGCCCAAGACTCTTAATTTCATGTGGGCTGGCCCCCATGAGTCTTAGAACGTCCTGATTTTCAGGAACCCAGTAATCCTTATCCGGTCCTTCAGATGAGTGGATTGGATGGTACATTTGCGTCAGACCACAGATACAAGTTGGACGCTTTTAAAGGTGGGATTTCCTAGCTAGGATTAGGTACTACCCCCACCAGGACGCACAAGGAGCGTTGCCATTGGCTGACACAGTAAGCCCCACACCAAAGGTATCATGCAGAGCTGTTAGACCCGTCATATCCCACGGTGCAGATCTGCCCGTTGCATCGGCCAATGGCGACACGCCATATACCCATCAGTCTCCTTATGCGTCCTGGTGGGGGTAGTACCTGATCCGAGCCTGGGATTTTCCATCCTCGATTGTTTCCTATGGTGTACCCCACCTGAGTGTTGAACCAGCCTGTAACGCTCCCTGTCCGTACTGAAGTCACGAGAGCTTTCTAGCCGTCCTTTGCGGAGGCAGCTTTGGTGGATTCATGTGCCTTGAATCCACACCGTCCAACAATTTTGACAGCTCATTTTAGGGCATGATCCAAAAATGAAGATTACCCAAATCCGACAACTCATTTTAGAGCATGATCCAAAAAATGAAGCTAACTCAAATCTTAGGTGGACCGCACCACAGAAACCGTTTTGATTGAATCCCCACCATTAAAAACTTCATGGATTCCACCAGAATGTTTATTTTGAGCATCTTAACAAAATTTCAATTTCATGCCCTAGATATGATCTTCTCACTAACTTTTTGACCGGGGTCTTGGTCGATTCTCAAGTGGGGTGTGGCTAACAGTGTGGCTGATAGTGGAACGTCCAATTTTCAGGAACCCAATAATCATGATCTGGCCCGTCAGATCATGAGTGGATTGGATGGTATATACATGCTATCAGACCACAGATACAATTTGGACGCTTTTAACGGTGGGATTTCCCATCAATTTTTTTCCCATGGTGTGCCCCACCTGACTGATGAACCGACCTGTAACGCCCCCTGTCCATACTGAAGTCCAGCAAGCTTTCTTTCTGTCTTTTCCCATGTGTTGCTATAGGAAATATCAGGAACTTACCTTTTTGGGTCATCTTTTATGGTGGGCCACACCTTGGATGGAGATGGCCAGGTTGCTAAGCTGTCCAATCCGTGGGATGTCACATTGTTCAGGCCATAAGTGGACATTAAATGTGGACCATTGCCTACACAGTCCATCCTTTTTTGGACGGCTCCTCGTGTAGGGGGGCGGAAAGGTATAAGATATATATCATACATGTTAGAGATGAGGACCATTCATCAACGAAAGTGCCGATCGTTTGTGTTGAAGGCACAGGAAAATTCAGTGCCATGGCTTGTCATTGGTCCATGTCAACGCCCATGATGCGGGCTCACAAGACATGCCCATTTTTTCTCTACACAACCCAACTTTTACATGTGGAACTTCTTTGGCTCCACTATGATTTATCTGTTAGATCCACGCCGTCCATCAATTTTTACAAATCATTCTAGAGCATGAGCTAAAAAATGAGGTACATCTAAAGCTCAAGTGAACCACACCAAATAAAGAAGTAGAGATTGAACGAATACCATTGAAACCTTCCTACGGTCCACTGTGAGGTTTATTTGCAATCTAACATCTTCATAAGTTCACATAGAACCAGATGAACAGAAAACACAAATATTAGCTTGATCGAAGCCTTTTGTGGCCTCAAGAAGTTTTCAATGGTGGCCCCATAACACAAATATCAGCTCTTTCTTTTCCTTTTCAAATCATTCTAGAATATGGGCCCAAAACAAGGAAGATCCAAAGCTTAAGTGAACCACACCATAAGAAAACATAGGATTTGGTCACCTATAATTATAAACTTCTTAAGGCTACAAAAGACTTTGATCAAGCTGATATTTGTATTTTCCCTTCATTGATGTCTCTATGACCTTATGAACAGGTTCATAGCAAATAAACCTCACATTTGGCCTTAGAAAGTTTCAACAATAGGTATTGATGGACTGCATGGATATAACACATAAATCACGGTGGGCTAAAAAAGTTACATACATTAAAGTCGTGTTGCAATCTCTTCAAGAGGGAGAAAATCGGCATGTTTTGTGAGCTAATGTCACTTTTTCGATAAGCTCATTTTTCTGTCTCGCCAGTGGGCAGAAGCTATTTTGGCATGTATAGTGTACCCATGAATGACCGAGATCACTAATCCCTAAAATGTGTAATGTCTGCCCTCTCACACAAGGTCCCTAGTTGCCATCTTGACCCTTCTTTTATTAGGAGTAGATTGGATCAGGTTGGGATAACACGAGTTCACTTAGGCCGTCTCTGTGGGACCTACTTACTTCCATGTATATGTTGTATATCTACTATATTCATCAATTTTCCAAGCTCATTTTAGGGCATGAGCCAACAATGAAACAAACCGCAGGAAAAAGCAGTGATTGATCATTAAAAACTTTTTGTGGGCAATAGAAGTTTTGGACCAAGTTGAAATTTATATTTTTCTTTCATCTAGATATGCAACCCCCCGTTAACTTGTTAACTGGCAAATAAACATTATAGGGGGCCCTAGGAAGTATTTAATATCGGACGTTCAATCACACTCTTTCCCGTAGTGTGGTCCACTTGAGATTTAAATAATTTTATTTTTGGACCAATTCCCTAAAGCAAATGGATGGACAGCGCGGACACACAACACCCACGTCGAGGTGAGCCCCACCGTCCGGTCTTAGCCGAACTTAAGTGTTACCGGGCTGGCCGAATCCACTCCCTCATTTATTAAGGTCGACCAACCTTACGTGTGGACCAGTCTGCATTAAGTGTACGAGAACTGCTACAGTGGGCCACGTTCTTCACTGCCCAGATGTCTCAAAGTCAGGCATGTGAAAGTAGCGCGTGAAGAGCGTAGGCATGGGAAAGCATCTGCCTACAACATCTTGTAAAAACACACCTTTTTTTAGGGCCCACCATGTTGTATATATCTAATCCACTCCGTTCATCAGGTTCTCTTCTTGATGCTAGGCACTTGAGAAAAAACTAAGACAGATCTACAACACAGGTTGGCCACACCACACGAAACAGTTGAAATGGGATGCGAACCATTGGTTTCTTTGTGGGGTCACCACGATGTGTATCTTTCATCAAATACGTTAATGAGATTTAAATCACCAGGTTGAAGAGAATATCCAAAGAAAAGAGAGATCTAATGAACTTATAATGCATTATTGGCAATTTACATATTTCCCTTCGGTATGACCCACAAGAGCGTTTTTCCAGTACGATACTTTGGTTGTACGGTTAAAATAAGGCTTTTCAACGGATGAACGGAGTGGATTTAACATATAGAATTATGGTGGGCCCCACAGAGCTGGGATGTCATACAAGCTGCAAAAAAAAAAAAAAAAAAAAAAAAAAAAAAACAGGTGTGGTACAGTTGTCAGCTGTAGAGAATTCGGGTCCCTCCAGATTAGGAGGGACGGCTGAAGAAAGAGGCATCTTGTCAAGCTTTATGAGTGGGACCCACACACGGGGGGACAATGCGCCCGCCAGGCAAGATAGAAAATCCGTCCGATTTTCTTGTTTTGTGTTGGTTGACAGTGACGTATTTGATTAACCTCTGGTGGGCAATGATTAGGTAAAACAGATTTCAATATTAAAAAAATAAAAGAGAGAGAGAGAGAGAGAAAGAAAACCGGACCTGTCATTCCCCTGACATGACTCTCTGATAGACACCCACCAAATTTCAGATGCCTATCACATCCGCCGTACACGTGTCAGTGGTTACAGTAATATGTACTATTCAATATTCCAACATTGTGGGGTCCCTCGTGGATGGACCACTTGCATGCCCTCCACAGCTAACTCAACTATTTGAACGGCCAAGATTTTGACACGTGGCAGGAAGATGATGAGTGTTTGATTAGTCAACTATCCAGCCAATACAATTTTTTTTTTACCATTGTCAAATCAAACACAAAATAAACCTTAAATTAAAGTATTTTAATAGCTGAATTCGTAATCATTGTACTTTCACATGACGACACTACCATGCTACATCATTATGTCGATGTGGTCATTTAGCGGTAAAATAATAATAAAATATTATTATTATAATTTTAACATCTATAAACTAAATAATGAATTAACGGTCACGTTGGAAAAAAATTTGTAATTATTGCACTTTTCTCTTTATTATTAAAATAATTAAAACAACTAGTAATCTAATCAGGCTCTTTGATGGTCTAAGTTGTTTTTAAACACTTGAAAATGTACTTGATTAACAATGAACCTTCAATATTAAGTTCAACATGCATTTCATGGGCTTCGTAAATTAGAATTTGGCTAATTAGATTTTTTTATATATCCATGAGTTAGTCTTTTCTTTTATAATCGTCCCATGTCCAAGCTATGCATGGGATGGCTAAGATGATCTTAGAAATTAGAAGGTTGAAATTGTTGATTATTCTTGTTTTTATGTAGATAATTTAACTTGCTGCTCGTAGGAATGGGTTAAATTGTTAGGATCATTAAATCGATGTGATTTTTACATAGGATCGCCCATGGCATGCGAACAACTTAGGGTAAGTGTTTGAATGATCCAAGTATTCTAATGTAATTAGGAGCACTATAACATATAGTGCTCTAAGAAAACACTAGATCATTTCTCTAATATGTAAATATAAATAAATAAAAGCAAGAATAAAATGAAATTCAAAGAATTCATTAAAAAAACATATAGGAAAAAAAATCTAAATGTTAATTAAAAAAAGAAATAGAATCCAACTTAATTGACTTGTCGAAGTTTTGAAACTATGATTTAGCTTCAGCTCCAATAAAATGTCATTAAATAGAATGGTGGGCTCAATTGGTCATGTGTGATGCCCTATTAAACTGGCTTTGGCAAGAGAAACTGGACACCAAGGTTAAGGAATCAGATGGTCCATATCTTCAGGGTCCTCTCTCCTATGGTCCTATGCATTCCATGATCCAAGAATAAGAGCTCAATCATGTTGAGGTGTGGAGCCAGCACATTGGATTGCTGACGAGGAGGTGGTTGGGCACCCGATATTCAGACATTGAGACAGAGATCTCTGGACTTTTTCTCAAATAGTCGGGTGCCCGACGGTCAAGTGAACCGGGCACCTGAAATTCGAATTTTCTTTTGCTGTACTCGCTGGATGTATTTGGCATTAGCCGGGCGCCAGACCAAGGTGACTAGGCGCCTGACCGGACGCGATCAGTTTTGTGGGCTTTCTTAATTTGAGTTCTATTCTCGGATTTTACTATATAAAGGGGTGTGATCCGGGATTAGGGTGCAAGCTTAAGGTTTCTATATGTCCAAGGTGAGAAAGATGCGAGAGGTTAGTAAAAAGGGCCATTTCTGTGCATGAGAGCATTGGAGAAGGTAAGTGTATTGCTTGTAACTTTGTCTTCTTCATAGTGGAAGTTTGCACCGTGGTTTTTTACCTTTGTCTGGAGTTTTTCCACGTAAAATCTGTCTTGTGGTTTGTTGGTTTACTTGGATTCTACTTCTAGATTATATTTCTTCTTGTTTATCGTTTGTGGGTGACACCAGAGATCTTGGTTCACCGGCGTTGTTGGCGTGCTGTGCAACAATTGGTATCAGAGCAATTGGTTTAGTTCAAGTGGAAGCGATGACAGAAGAATGGAATATTAGAATTGAAAAGTTTGATGGTTCAATTTTTGCCTTCTGGAAGATGCAGATGGAGGATTATCTGTATCAGAAGGACTTCTATATTCCTCTAGAAGGAAAAGAGAAAAAAATCAGAGAAAATGACAGATGATGAATGGGCTTTAGTGAATCAAAAGGCTCTAGGAACGATCCGACTCTCTTTGTCTAAGAGTGTCGCCTTCAATATATCCAAAGTAAAGACCACACAAGAATTAATGCAAGCTCTAGTTACGATGTATAAGAAACCCTCGGCATCTAACAAGGTTCATCTTATGAAACGGCTATTCAACATGAAGAAGTGGATGGTGAGAACGTGACTAAACATCTAAACGAGTTCAATACAGTCACGAGCTAATTGGAATCCATTGGCATCACTTTTGATGATGACATCAGGGCGTTATTGATCTTGTCCAGTTTGCTACACAGTTGGGATGATTTGGTGATTGCCGTGAGCAATTCCTCAGGAACAACAAAGTTGAAATTCAATGATGTGGTCGGTCTAATTCTCAGCGAAGAATGTAGAAGGAAGAATCGGGAGTTTCAGGGAATTCCAGGAATGCTCTAAACGTTAAAGGAAAAGGAAGATCTTTGAACAAAATGTGGCAATAAATACGGGCGTTCTAAGTCGAGGAATAAGTCCAAGGGATCGAAAGAGAAAGATGGGTGTTGGCATTGCGGGAAGAATGGGCACATGAAGGGTGATTGCAGGGCGCTTAAGAAACAAGAAGGAAGCTCTCAAGGTGGGAAGGATTCAGTGAATCTATCCGAGGAGAGTGACATGGGGGCGTTGATCTTGTCTCTTGATACGCGGAATGAGTCTTGAGTTGTAGACTCGGGTGCTTCGTTTTATGCCACTTCGTCAAAAGAAGTTCTTCGTGATTATGTGTCGGGTGACTTCGGAAGAGTCTACCTGGGTGATGATGAGCCATGCAGTATTATTGGCAATGGAGACGTTCATTTAAGTCAGAAAGATGGAACGATCTTAAAGTTGAAGGATGTCAGACATGTACCGAATTTGAGACGGAACTTGATCTCAATGGGGTAATTGGCCGATACCGGATATGTGACGACATTCACAAGTGATTCCTGAAAGGTCATAAAAGGTGCCTTGGTAATATCTCGAGGCAAGAAGAAAGGTATTTTGTACAGTGACTTCCGAATCGTATAGTTCACTTGCAGTAGCATCAATTAGAGTGAACGGGCAGTTATGGCATCAGAGGTTGGTACATATGAGTGAGGAAGGGATGAAAGTGCTATTGTCAAAGGGAAAGCTATCAGGGTTGAAGTCTATCGACTTGGAATTCTATGAGGACTGTATATGACAAGCAGAAGAGAGTAAGCTTCAAGAAGATAGGACGCACTTCAAAGATGCATCTATTGGAGCTTGTACACACTGTGTGTGGGGACTGTCACAGGTATCATCTCTTGGTCGATCACGTTGTTTTATCTCTTTTATTGATGATGCTAGTAGAAAACTATGAGTCTATTTTTTAAAACATAAATCTGAGGTATTTGATGTATTTAAGAAGTGAAATGTACTTGTAGAAAATGAGACAAGGTAAAACTATAAAGTATCTCAGATCTGATAATGGGTGAGAGTATTGTGATAAGAGATTTGAGGACTATTGTACAGTACATAGGATCAAACATCAAAAAATGATTCCAGGGATACCGTAGCAGAACAGTGTGGTTGAGTGCATTAACAGGACCATCCTTAAGCGCACCAGGGGCATGAGGTTACATGCAGGGTTGCCTAAGACGTTTTGGACAGATGCTGTGAATACTGTCATATATCTCATCAATAGAAGTCCCTCAGCACCATTGGATGGTGGGTTACCTGAAGAAATATGGACTGAAAAAGAAGTGAACCTTACACATCTTAAAGTGTTCGGTTGCACTTCATATGTTCATATTGATGCAGAGCACAGAAACAAGCTTGGTGCGAAGTCTAGAAGGTGCACGTTTATAAGCTACGGGCAGAATAATTTTGGCTATCGATTTTGGGACACAGAGAACCGAAAAATCATCAGAAGTAAGGACGTAATCTTTAATGAGAAAGTGATGCATAAGGACAACTTGCAACAAAAACAGAAGAAGGCTGGTGAGAAAGAATTCGTAGAGTTTGAAGAGTTGCCGGACACAGTTGTTACAGTGCCACAGGATGAGCATGCATAGGAGCATGATGAGGCAGATTTGCAGACTTTGATTGTGAGGAGGTTTACTCGGGAGAGGAGACTCAAGGTTCGATACTCACCCTCCTTACATTATCTACTACTGATAGATAATGATGAACCAGAATGTTTTGAAGAGGCATTACGGTCAGATACATTGGTTAAGTGGGAGCAGGCTATGGATGATAAGATGAACTCTCTTGAGTCCAATCGTACGTGGGAGCTCGTCACTCTACCTAAGGGTAAGAAAACTCTTAATAACAAGTGCGTTTATAGACTGAAAGTGGAGCACGATGGTTCGAAGCGATGAAAGGTCAGACTAGTTGTGAAAGGTTTCCAACAAAAGGCACGTATCGACTTCACTAAAATATTTTTACCAGTAATGAAGATATCTACGATTCGCATGGGCTTGAGTATAGTGTCTACAGAAGACCTACATCTACAGTAGCTAGATGTTAAGACGGCCTTTCTTCATGGGGACCTTGAAGAATATATATATATATATATATATATATATATATATATATATATATATATATATATATATATATATGCATCAGCCGACAGGATATGTGGCACCAGGAAAGGAGAATAATGTATGTAGAGTATATGGCCTGAAGCGCGCAGGCCCTGCGGCAGTGGTACAAGAAGTTCGATAATTTCATATTGGGAAACGGGTTCAGGAAATGTCATGCAGACCACTATTGCTATTTAAAGAAGTTTGATACGTCGTACATCATTCTTCTTCTGTATGTTGATGATATGCTTGTAGTCGGATTAAGCATGAAGGACATCTCAGATATCAAAAGACAACTGTCTAGAAAGTTTGACATAAAAGATTTAAGAGCCGCAAAACAAATCCTAGGCATGAGGATAAAACGTGATAGGGAAAACAAGAAGCTAATTTTGTCACAAGCTAAGTATATAGCCAAGGTACTTGATCGATTCAGTATGGGAGGTGCTAAGAAGGTTAACACTCCATTAGCCAACTACTTCAAGCTTTCTAAGGAGTAAGGAGCTAAGACGCAGGAGGAATGGGACTACATGGCTAAAGTCCCATACGCGTCAGCTATAGGGAGCCTCAAGTATGCCAGATATTGCTCAAGCAGTGGGAGTTGTTAACAAGTTCATGAGCAACCCTAGGAAGGAACATTGGAAAGTTGTGAAATGGATCCTCAGATACCTGGTAGGTACTGTGGATGTAGGGCTGTGTTATGGAGGATCGAAAATCGAGCTACAAGGCTACGTCGATTCAGATTTGGCAGTGGATATTGACAGCAGAAAGAGCACTATAGGGTATATCTTTACTTTGGGTAGTGTTGCAGTTTGTTGGGTCTCTCAGTTACTGAAGATAGTATCCATCAGTACAACGGAAGCAGAGTATGTTGCAGCTACAGAAGCGTGCAAGGAGATGGTGTGAATACAAGGTTTTATGAAAGAGTTGGGGAAGAAGCAAGCAGATTGCAAGCTGTACAGTGACAGTCAGAGTGCAATATACTTGGCTAAGAATTCAGTCTTTCGTTTAAGGACCAGCTGGCATATTGACATCAGATATCACTTCATACGTTCGTTACTAGAAGATGAATCGATTACTCTAGAGAATATCCATACAAGTGAGAACCCTGCGGATATGTTAACCAAGGCGGTCACACTGAAGAAACTGAAGCTCTGTTCAGCTTTGATTGGTCTTCAAGCTTGAAGACAGGGAGGTAGTGCACTCCAGACGTAGAAGATAAAGGACTATGGTGATGTGTCTCCAAGTGGGAGATTGTTGAGGTGTGGAGTCAGCACACTGGATTGCTGACCAGGAAGTGGTCGGGCGCCCGGACGATTTGTGACCGGGCACCCGACATTCAGACATTGAGACAGAGGTCTTTGGACTGTTTCTCAAACAGTCAGGCGCCCGACGGTCAAGTGGACCGAGTGCCCAAAATTTGAATTTTCTTTTGCTGTACTCGCTGGACGTATTTGGCTTTGGCGGGACGTTCGACCAAGAGTAACCGGGCGCCGGACGTGATCAGTTTTGCGGGCTTTCTTAATTTGAGTCCTATTATCGGGTTTTACTATATAAAGGGGTGTAATTCGGAATTAGGGTGCGTGATTAGGGTTTCTATACGTCCAAGGTGAGAATGAGAGGTTAGTAAAAATGGTCATCTTTGTGTATGGGAGCATCGGAGAAGGTAAGTGTATTGCTTATTACTTTGTCTTCTTCATGGTGGAAGTTTGCATCGTGGTTTTTTACTCTTGTTTGGGATTTTTCCACGTAAAATCTGTCGTGTGGTTTATTGGTTTGCTTGGATTCTACTTCTAGATTATATTTCTTCTTGTTTATTGTTTGTGGGTGAGACCAGAGGTTGGATCTTGGTTTACCGGCGTTGTTGGCGTGCTGCACAACAAATCAATCATGTAGAGGCCACTTGATATGGATAAGAAAGGCAAGACTAAGTGCTAGGTTCAATGTGGTCATTCATCCACGATATGTGGGGCATGTATGTCAATCCAAACCATACAAATTGTTTAATACACCATGAGTTAAAATTGAAATCATCCAAATAATCCTAGCCATCCATTTTATGGTATGAAAATTTTTGTAGTCAAAATTAGCTCACAAAAATCAGATAGTTCAGATATTGCATTAGTGTGGTATTTGCACTCCATCCATAATAAGATATGGTATTTCACAAGAGACTACATTGTAGAAACTGAATATTGTATTTAGTTAATTGAGAATGATAAGAATATACAGAAGAAGTAATTTATATGAGATCTTAACAAATATACATGAATCCATCTAAATTCTTAGTTATAATATCTATAGTTGTACTTACATATCATATACTCTAATATACTTTCTCTCAAGCTAGAGCATGAATATTAATCATGCCCAACTTCAGAGATGCGTGAAAAAATTGATATCTTCAACATGTTCTACCACTCCCCTTTAAAAACAACAATTAAAATACAAGATCTTCAAGTATCGTTTATCATTAGATTGAACCACAACATATTGAAATACAAGATCTTCAAGCATTGTTTATCATTAGATTGAGTTTTCGTCATCCCTTAATGTTGTCTTCAAATAGTAGTTCATCTTAACTCGACAACCATCAAATCACTAAACAATCATTTATATGCGAATCTTATCCGATACACACATGCAATACTGCACAATAGGTGAGTGAACTATAGTCATAAAAGTTGAGAGAGGTACTATACTCACAATGGCATGCGAAGGCATACATGCAACATTCCATAACATGTGAATAAACTACAGTTGCAACTAATAACACTGGTTTAATAAGAAAGAAATGATTAATGGAAAAAGAAAGATCAAGTGTTATTTTATGAAAATTATAAAATATATGTGATGGCGGCAGAGATAGTGCTTCTTGAGAAAGATGGGTTCAAGTGGCCTTAGGTAATGGTGTCAAGGAAAATGGTCGGTCAAAGAATTCAACGATTGCAAGAATCTCATTAGAATAGATGAAATGCAGATACCTCAATTGTAAAATGTTTGAGCAGGGGTTTTCAATGGAATCATGTGACAAATTCGGATCAAGAAAGATTAACGACTTAGACCTATTCGATATTGTAGGTCTGTGTTAAATCGGGTGTTCAACTCACCAGATCTGGCAGACAATAGGCCTCAAGCGATAGTAGTAGTGATCTGAACAGAGATCCCTAATAGAGGAGGTAATAATGGTAGTGACGATAATGTTTTATGTTAAATGTGAGTTGGGTTGGGTTTTATGCATGCAAGAGGAGATGCGATGGGCAATGAACTGTGGGGGTGTGTTAGATGGGCTTGATGCAATGGATGGTGATGGGTTCAAGTAATCGTGGTGCTGATGGTGGTTTAATTGTTTCCAATGATAGATCTAATGGTGGTGGAGGGTGATGAATTTAATGGTAAGTATTGTCCAGGATAGGGTTAGAGATGGTTTGATCAACTCTAGTTTGGAGATGGTGTATAGATTTTTTTCAAAGATGACGGGAAAGAAGATCGACAGACAGTTAAGATTAGGGCCAAATCATGGCTCTAATACGATCTTATTCTATAAGATACAATATTGTGGAAAATGCATATTATATTCATTTCATTAAGAATGATAGGAGTATATAAAAGAGATTGGAGATTCTTAGGAAATCGTAGCAAATATACATGAATTCATCTAAATAGTTATTTATAATATGTACAATTGTACATTCGTATCTATACTCTAACAAATAAGACTATAGCTGTGTCATGGCTCTAATACTATATTATTTCACCGAATACTACATTTTAGAAACTGCATGTTGTGTTTATTTAATTGAAAATGACAGAAATATACAGAAGATATGAAAGATATGTAGGAGATCTTAGTAGATATATATGAAATTCATTTAAAATTTTGTATATACGATGTACAGTACAATACATATATATCCTTGTTAAAGAATATCTTTAGGATTGTAATACGCCAAAATTTTTACGCTCATATATGTACGTGGATACTTAAACACATATACATCCCTTTTGAACCTATATTTTTCAAAGTACGACACTTGAACTTATGCCCTTGTACATACATTTAGACTTGCATTCACCTTGTAGCCACCTTCAAGATCAAATATATCATTATATACTCAATTATTCATCTGACTAACCATTGAAAACCCTACCCATCATTAAACCTTACAATCCAACCATCCACATTATCTTTAGACTGCCCGATTATATTAAACTATCTTCCAAATCATCTCATCCGCTTGTGGACATGTCCATCCTTAAATTTATTCTGTTCATCTCATTCAGTACTTATGTATAAACCTATTTAACTATCGGATTCATGACCTACCATTAATCTGAACAGTTAAATAAACTTTCCATGGGCCTGTTAAGCAATCTAAATATCTGATTTCGATCCCGACTTGTTTATCACCATAAGAATTGCAAGTTAACACGGACTGTTGAAAGCATCCTTAATCACTTAAACTATGGACCTACCTTATCTTGAGCCCATCTTCTATCATGATTCGACCGAGAAATTAAATAGAAGGATTTTGCTTGATCATTCTAGTGGACCCCACATTACTACCTAAACAAAATTAAACGAAAAAATAAAAATAAAATTCAAAGAAGCAGTCAGCCCTGACCATGCTGACCTGCTTAAACCTTACCTCATCTCCCTCTCTTTTTCTTTGTTTTGAATTCAGTCTTGAGTCCCTCCTCAGCAACACTATCGCTCTTGATGGTGGGACCTGCAGCCTGATTTGAAGTGTTCATAAGATTCGAAATCCTGTTGAACCCCATTGATAATCATTTGATGGCCCGAGACCTCTTGTGCGACCCATCTTAAATCGTTGATCTGCCTCATTTTCGATGTTCAAATCAACACCAGACTGTTAAAAATAATGGACAATATATATTTGTCATAAACATTGTTGTGGACCCACCCTTATACTCAGCAATTCGAAGCCTTTTGAATTGGAAACTCTCTCTGCAGCAGTAAAATTGCCTACATTATCATCTTGCAAATCTATGAAAAATTTCATCTGCACGATCTCAGTCATCTAATCCTTTTTGCTATACTTCCCATCTGATGGACCCCAACCCTCTAGCACTTCTTAAGACGAGCAACCAATCATAGAGCTTCTCGCACGACCTTTTTTCAATTTTCTTAAACAGCCACTGAAACCCTAAAATCTCCAAACCCACTGAGGAAACCCCATTGGACCTTCGATTTTAAAGGCTCATAAGCTCCGTGGAACCCAACTACACCATCCATTAGCTTCGAACCAAAGAAATTCACACAAGAGCTAAATATGCCATTATCATTTTCTTTAACCGCGCCATAAGAACCAACCACTATGCAAGCAGCTTAAAAACCTCTCTCCTAAATTTAAATGATCATGAGAGGCCCACCTGATCAATGGATATCCCAAAACTCTCGGACCAGACGTTTAAACCCCAGAAATTAGTCTAAGCCTATCACATAGAAACTATCTCTGCTCGCAAACCGCTATAACAATGTCCTTATGCAATGAGGATTCAATTCCAGAACCTATGTTGAGAGAGAGCTTAACATCAAGCATTGAGTTTGTTCACCCAGTCGAACTGACTCATCGACTTACAACAAATAGCCCAGCCTCTATTCCACTGGGCTCGGGCTGATTTTGAAGCTTGGGTGGATCCTGCATATCATCTCCAGGTAATTATCTTCCTTTTACTTAGGTCGATCTTAGACTCTTTATATCGATACATTGTTTCCCTATTTGCACCAAGACTTACTAAGTTGATTCAGTGAGTCAATGCGCCAATTAACTTAAGATCGTTCCAGAGATCATAGAACTTTTCTCCACTGATATATAATCTATAGTTTGAACCACAAGAAGATATAACCTAATTGGTGAGAAAATCAACTGGTTATACGTAGTTCGATTTCAAAGACTGTTAAGTTCGAAGTTGGTCAATTTTGAGAATATTCACGTAGAGCTTAGACCTCATCAAATTACTTTTCACTCAAATCAAGTAGGTGATCCTCTCATGTTGGTAAATTTCAATTTTATTAACTAGTTATATTATATGCATGTCGTAACAGACGATGATTGCATTATTATGTATTTTGATTGTTATCTTAACGTGTATGTACTCGTATCAATATTTGTTAGGCAAATTGATCCCAGTTTCTGACATGTGTGTGGAAGGTAGTTTAGGACCTTTATACATACATTCACAGGTGTTTTGCCAAGGGTTGTCCCGAAATGATGATCACGGGTGCTCTGCCTAGGGTCATTCCCGGAAAGATGATCATATGGGTGCTCTACCTAGACCCCAAAATGTTGGATGTATGGTTCCCTGCCCTGGGAGATTCAAAATGGTCATGGTGATTTTCCGTGTGTTAATCCATAAAACGGTTGCATGGGTGCTCTGCCTTAGGTCATTCCCTAAAATGGTCAACACATGTACTCTAACCTAGGTCATCCCCTAAAACGTTCGAAGTAGCGGCATTACTTACAGTCATCCTGAAGGATCTTATCGTTATTCATTGATTATAAGGACACATGTTTAAAAAACTAGTTGGTTGCAAGTGGGTATATACAATCAAATACAAAAGCGACGACACTATAGAAAGCTATAAGTCTAGGTTAGTTGTAGAAGGATTTTTCAATACTTAACTGTATTGATTATCAAGAAACTTTTATACCCGTAGCTAAGATGAGCTCTATGTGTGTGTTGTTGTCTGCTGCAACTAATCAAGAGTGACCTCTATATCAATTAGATGTAAAAAAAAAAAAAAAAAAAATTACATGAAGATCTTCATAAGGAAGTATATATGAAATTACCTCTTAAACATCCTCGGGAGGGGGAGCACGATATAATATGCAAGTTAAAGAAAGTAATTTATGGACTTAAACAGTTACCAAAAGCTTGGTTAAAAAAACCAAGGTTGGCCTAAATTTCTTTTGGATATAAACAAAATGGAACCAGTTACACAATGTTTGTCAAATAGAAAGCTTAAAAATGATTATTTTAGTGTATATTGATAATATTATAGTCATAGGCGACGATGATCAAGTTGTTCGACAACTGAAGCATGATTTTAAGACATGATTTAACATAAAAGATCTTAGTAAATTGAAGTACTTCTTAAGTATAGAAGTAGCTTATTAGAAGAAAAAAAATCTTCTTATCATAAAGGAAATACATATTAGACCTACTCAAGGCTATAGGAAAGTTCGTTATAAAACCTACTGATTATAATGTTCGACTTTCTGAAGAAATGGAAAAGCCTATAGAAGATACTGGGAAATATTAATGACTAATTAGATGACTCAAACATCTTACATTAACCATTCAGACATCGTTCAAGTTGTTTCTTTAGTCAGTCAATTAATGCACAAATCATCATCTATCCACATGGAAGTTGTAAATCAAAATTTCAGGTATCTAAAGGATTCACCCAGAAAATGAGACTTAATGAAGTGCCATAAGAATCTAAAGATTATAGGTTACTTAGATGTTAATTGGAAAAGTTATCCACTTGATAGAAGGTCTACAACAGGTATGTGTGCTTTTGTTGGTGGTAATTTAGTTATATGAAGAAAAAAAAAGTGTTGTTGCTCGGTCTAACGCAGAAGTATAGTATAAAGCAATGGCCTCAACCACATATGAGTTGATCTAGATAAAAGCTCTTCTTAAAGATATGGGCTTTTATAATGATTGTCGTATTAATTTATTTTATGACAATCATGCAGACATTCATATTGTAACTAATCATGTGTTTCATGAGCATACAAAGCACACTGAAGTAAATTATCACTTTATCAAGGAGAAGATTTAGGCTAAAATAATATCTACTTTATTTGTATGAATTGGGGACCAACTAACCGATTGTTTCACAAAAGCTGTTAGAAAATTAAGATTTCAATGTTTGTTACGTAAGTTGGCCATCGTCGATATCTTTAACCCAACTTGAGGGGTAGTGTTGAAGAATATCTCCAGGACTTTATCTACGTCTCTCTATTTCTCTAGGACTCATTATTTCTCATAATTTATAATAGTTGTATTGCATACAACTACTTTCACCTCTTCTCAAAACTCTATATATTCATCTCCTGTACTTGGAAATATTAATAAGAAATTTAGTATCTCTCTTACCTTGCCTTCACAATCCTTATTCTAATTATGTCCACTTTCTAAACAGTTCTTAATGCTTTAAATTGACACTGTGTGTTTATGAACTATCAACTTACCTTAGATGAAGGAAATGTCTATAGTGTGCATTACCAAATCATGGCTCCTCACTTGTCCGATCTGGAAACCTACACTACACAAATGGGTTCTTTAGTTGCAAGCAAAATTTGCATCTTGGATTGCTACCTTGAATTAGCCATTTCATTCCTTGTCAAACACTTCAAAAAGGAAAGTAAGCTCAATTGTGGCAAAAGTGTGGATCTTAATATGCATGTTGGCATATGTAACACTTGCAACGCATGTGCACATTGACAGTTATGTGAGGCATTTGAACTTGCAACGCATAGGCTCGAGACATTGGGTTTCGATGTATACCAAATCGGGGATAAGTTATCTTCACTCTTACTTTTTTTTATAAAGACATGCAAATATCATTGCTAACAATTCAAATTTTGAGACATACTATTCTTATTTTCTCAGGTTCCTATGTATGCATGCGTTTGAAAAACCATATACAAGCCATCAATGCAGCACAACTTATGTCGACACAACTTGGCTGAATCCAAACTGTGCCAAAAAAGTTGTAAACAAATCCTTTAATACTAAATTAAGCTTTAAACAGAGTGTGGAATTATTTTAAGTGGTGAGAGAGTGCTACTCTTAATATATAGACATTGAAAATTTGTACACATAACATGCATTAACTCAAATTAAAGACTAAATTATGGAACCCGATGTCACTAAATCATGTCCAAACATTAGATCTATTAAGAAAACTTAAACCTCCGATTCATGAACACTTAATGGTTGGAATACAGCAATCGGATATTTTCATTTTAACCATAACGAAGAGTTTGATAATTGGATATACATTCAAACATTGATTATAATTTAGGTGGTTTAATTTGAATTACTTGCATTAATTCCACCCATGCAATTCCTAATTAAAATTCTAAGTGTAGTGCATAGGTCACAATACAAGACTGACTGAGTATCAAAGTTTTCTTTCAAAATTAAATTCTAAATGTTTGTTGTTGCACAAGCATCATGAGAAAATATATATAGATAACACACAAATATGGGGGAAATCCAAAGAGAAGAAAACTGCGATTGCCGGATTAGTCTGGCTTTTCACCAAGCATATAGGTAAGTTTTTGAAATAATCTTTACTTAATAAAAAGTAGCTCAAATGAGCCATTTTTATACCCATCTTGTGTTAGGATTAGTCACATCAAATTGAGAGAAACAGCCTTATAAATGGGCACTTTGAATAATTGAGAGGTTAATAGTCAAATAGACACATTGGCCACTAAGCATGTGCTCAATGTCACATGCCAACACATTGAGTAATCAAACCATCATGATTCCACCACCGTTGGATTTATTAAATCAAGACCGTTGGAAGTCCTAAAAATGTGATCTATTCAAAACTTTTTTGAAATGTTGGATCTCCCAAATCCAATGGCAGTGGAGTCGCCAACTTTTGTGCAAACCCATTTGTAATGGAAGTCATTGTCATTCAAGTTAATGTGTTAATGTCAAATCATTCTATTTTACTGTACTTCTTTTCCTTTTCATTCCATATCAATATTAGATTTGGACATAGTCAAATGAAATCATGGGGCCTTTCTTATCATATCATATACGATAGGGACCCTTCCACCGTCCACGTGGAAGGGCAAGCACCATGGTTTCACATGTCGTGATCCCAATCTGAGTCGACTCAGGAGCGGCTTCGTTCAAGTGTGGGTAACACCGAGTTCAGTCTGGCCGTGACTATGGGACCCCACCTTATTTTTGGTATATCCACACTGTCCATCCGTTTTTTCAGATCATTTTAGGGCTTGGTCCAAAAAATGAAGCAGATCCAAATATCATGTGGACCACACAAAAGGAAACAGTGGCGATTGACTATTAAAAACTTATTGCGGGCCACAAAAGTTTTGGATCAAGATGATATTTGTGTTTTCCCTTCATCCAGGTCTATGTGACCTTATCAACAGGTTGGATGGAAAATAAACATTACAGTGGGCCGTAAGAAGTTTTTAATGGTGATCGCTCAATCACCACCGTTTCCTGTGGTGTGGTCCACCTGAGTCTTATATCTGCTTAATTTTTTTGGGTAATGACAATAATGATATGGAAAAACTGATGAACAGCGTGGATATACAACACATACATCGAATCCTCTCCTGAGTCAACTCAGCTAGATTGTCCTGTTCTCGATGACCAGAAACAAAGCCATGGCGAGTCATATGGGTTTCAATGTCTAAGCCAGTCACATTCTAGTGGGGCCCTTCTTTAGATGGCCCAGATTGAAAAAGCCACATTAATAGGACAATTTAGGAACATCTGAATTGGAAGATTTTTAAGCCAGTAGAGGGCATCTATGGTGGGGAATCGATGGATGTGCGGTCTGTTCTGCACCAGTGTTCCACGTGGACCCTGAAAGGGTGGCCTATCATATCATGATAGAGACAGCTATGTCACATCAGGTCCCTTTCTCATAACTAACTAATAATTTAAATTAGCATTTTCTTACCAGAAATAAAGGTGGTTTACTTTGTGGAGCTTTGATAAGCAACCACAAGTGTACAAAGGAGTTTATGTACCTGCCACCCCATGTACCAAAATGTTGACACGTGTTCAAGATTCAAGCCGTCCATCAGATGGATCCCAGCCATTCAGATGGCCTTTACAAGATTAATCCAGTCCTCATCTATCCACTGATCAGTAGACTGATAGTTTATGAAACCACTGGATGGATAAAAAATGAAAAGAAAAGAAATCTAACTAGGCTTTTTCCCAAACCATGTTTTCATAATTTCCAGAATGGGGGGCTATTTGATAAGTGGACCACCTGTTTTTTTTTTTTTAGGCCATACCTAACAGAAGGGATGCATCTCAACCAAACACGTAAGTTTGGAACATAGGGTGGTTGTTGACGGCTCTCTTACACAATGGGTGGCTTAGAGTCTAATTGCACTAGAAATTTCTGTTGGTTTAGTCCCACACAGAGGGGATAATGAAGAGAACTTTGTATACTCTGGGGTCACTTCACCTAACGGGTTAATCATCTGGCGTAAGCTAACACCCATATTAGAGCGAGGTTATTTGTCTAAGCCCATGCCATGATGGGGCCCACACCTTAGGACCGGAGAGGCCCACATTCCATGTGGGAGGGGGTGGTTGTGACACAATAACTTCATGATTAGATCTGACTGATTTGTCATGAAATTTCGTGATTTTGGTGCGACCAAAGCAACCATCACAATGGTGCAACCAAAATTTCATTGTTTTGGCTCATAAAATAAATGCTTTTTTGAGAAAAATACCATAGGATAAATGATTGTATGAAAAATCTTCCCCATGAAAAATCAATATTACTACTCTATCGACGTCATTAGAATATTCGATTCTTCATTTGTACGAAAACATGAAAAGATATTATTCTTTCACACAAACATACTCAAAGATACTAGATATCCATATTAGTTTTTAAACCATTTAAAATATGGTAGTGACTCATCCCTCTCAAATGGCTATGGATCAACCATCCCGACCATCCAATCTATGAGATGAACAGTACGAGTGATGATCCTTTACTGCCAACAATTTGGACCGTCCAAATTGCCAAACAACCACGCCACGTGTACGTTTGAAGATTCACCTGCATTTTTTAAACGGCGCCGAAGTGGCAAGTGCCAGCTGAACATAAAGCTGGAATCGGATTGTGCCCACCTAGAATGTTTGTGCTTTATCTGTTCTGTCCATATGTTTTTTCAGCTCATTGTAGTGGTTGAGCTCAAAATTTAAGCATATCCAATTCTCAAGCGGACCATGCCACGGAAACCGTGGGAATAATGATTTCCACAGTTGAAACCTACCCAGGCCCTACAGTAACCTACCCAGGCCCTACAGTGATGTTTATTTGTCATCCAACCTGTTCATAAGATCACATGGATATGGACGAAGGGAAAACATAAATATCAACTTGATCCAAAACTTCTGTGTCCTCCCAGAATTTTTCAATGGTAGACATTCGGTTCACACTTTTCTTGTGATGTGGTCCACTTTAGATTTTGATATGCTTCATTTTTTGGCACCATACCTAAAATTTTCTATTAAGATGGATGGACAGAGGGGATAAAATACGTAAATCACTGTGGGCCCCACATAGTTTACTCCGCACGTGCGGAGTTACTCAGTACGCAATCCGCTTCCCATAAAGAGTCTATGCCCACGGGAGCGGATTGCCTGTGACCCCGGGCACAGAGATATCTGTGCCCGGAGATGTGTGGGGCCCATAGAGGTGTCCGTGACAAATCCGCTCCGTCCATATATTTTGAAAGACTACAGTAGGACAATATTCTAAAAATCAGGCCGATCCAAAATTCATGTGGGCCATACCACACAAACAGTGGGGATTGAACGAGCGCAGTGGCAGAAGTTTTGTATCATGATGATATTTATTCCTACACTTTATCTAATTGGTAATAATTCTATGAACGGTTTGGATGGCATATAAACATCATGATCAGCTCCAATAAGGTTTCAACGGTGTACGTTGTTGTTCCTATTGTTTTGTTGTTGTGGCCCACTTGAGTTTTGGGTGTGCCGGAATTTTAGAATCCTGTTCTACTGTGGTATTTTAAAACAGATAGACGGAGTGGATTCATCATGGACATCTATGTGGACCCCACACAGTGCTCGGCCTCACAGGCAATCCGCCCCCCGTCTAACGAGAGGACTAATCAACTTCAGGCAACAACACTATCACCTGTGGTGCAGTACAATCTTTTCTGCTAACCAACCATTTTCATATTTCTAATCCGACGGCTAAGATTGTCCGATCTCTGCGATTTTTAAGATCTATGCCCTTCAGATGTATGCATACCAAGTAAACGGTTCTGATAATTTACCCACGTCCACTTAGACGGTAAAAATATATACTTTTCGTATCACTCAGGAGTGGTACATGTGGGACCCGATGCTCTAATATCCCATGTCAGATGATCCTGGCCATCAAATGGAAAACGACAGTTGCAACCGATGGGGCAATCGGATGGTTAGGATCATATGATGGGGGAGATATTTGGTGAATCCCTATGCATACCCCACCATGTGAGAGAGTTATTTGGTACTCTGGCATAGTGTGTTGGTTGATAGGCAGGCACTAAGATATTTTACACGTGTTTATGTTAAATCAAATTATACTGTCCAAATAATGGGACCCACTGTATGATCATTATCCCAAGCTCTGATTGATTGAACTCTCCTAACCCCTAATTAAAAGATTTTTGTTTTTTTATTTTTATTTAGACGGTCGAGTATTTTTCATTTCAACCGTCCATCAAAATCCCACAAGCAATCCATTCAGGAAAATTAAATCATTTTGATTTTCAGTTTACAAGCCATCTAGGTTGAGTTTTGGCATCTGGACGATTGATTTTAAGTGCCTAGATGCCACGTGTGCAGTTTTCTCAGGAGCCGTGTATCAACCTTCACACTCTTCCCGAGTACCAGAGTTTTGCTCCACCGATAAGGTAAGACCACTCGCGGAGGGTTTATTGGGCGAACATTGGAGAGCTCGTCCAAGCGAGAAATTATATGATACAATGGTCCGTATCTCTGTACATTACTCACGCGTTTTCAATTTTGTGAAGTGGGAGCCACATTTCGTTAATCTAGACCATTGGTCTGTTGTGTTCCAAGGAGAAATAGACTATTAACTTACACAGGGAGATATCAACCGTTTGGATTAACAGAACATTGGCCCCACTTGTCATAATTTAAAACAGGTGTGGCGTTACATAATCCTTCCATTCCCAGATTATCCAAATTTTCGGCTGGTTTGATTGCAGAACCTAAGATGAGTTTTTAGCCGTTGGATCATTCAAGAGAGAACTTTTGAGTTGAGCTGAATAAAATGCTCATTGGACGGTTGAGATTGTACCAGCAGCCCCACCAAGGTGTCATTAATGATGCGTACTTTGGCCTCCGAGTGAGGTTAGACCGTTACAGTATCCTCGTGAAAAGCACTGTACGGGTTCAATCATACAAGGGAAAAAACTTACTAATGGTATTGATAATTGCGCGTGTACAGATTAAAGAGTTGAATCGCGAAACACGTGCTAATTTGGCATATATGTGTAAGATCATGGAAATTCATTAAGTGTATAAGTCAATTTAAATGTTTTATACCGTAAATCAGGACAATATGCTAATGAGGTTGGTCAAATTCGTGTGAGCGAAATGGATGGTCACGAGAGCATCAATGAAACTTACTCACACTACATGCGATGATCAGATTAAAATTTAATATTATCAATTTTTAAATATATTAATACATGATAAATGGACCAGATCTTTCATACACATGAAATTTTAACATTTTTACAAGTATTCATTTCTTAAATATCTACGCGCGCAAATTGGTTTTATTTCTGACAAAATTGAGATTAAAGGGCGATTTGCGCGAGGATAGGTTGAAGAAGGAATTCTCTGCACACGTGCTACCCTAGCATTCGTGTGGTAAATCCATTCCGTTCATAATGTACAGACCACCATAGATATGATTTGACCAATAATAATCTGATCCGTTGAAGTGCCACAAACATTTTAGTTCTGCCCAGACTACCTATAAAAAAGTTATTTAAACAGGAATCTAGCTTTTGCTTTAAAATAATAATAAAAAAGGTGAGAGGGAAATGATCCGGTGCTCTCAGAGCATGATAAGTTACAGTGGTCCTACTAGAATTGAAAAGGTTGGACACTACATAGATTAATCAAGACGGTTCATTGGGTTCAACACATATAGATTACTCCATGAAAGAGCTAGTGTGCCAGTCGGATGATGTAATCCTTCCATAAGTTGGCCTTTTAGAGCCACTGGTTTCTTAAACCATGGATGGAATGGCTAGGATGCTCTGCCAAATGTGATTTCATAAGTTGGGCCTCTCACTAAGCTTACTTTAACCATCCATTTGATAGCCATTGATAGGATGGTTAGGATTGCTTGATGGGTCTGATTTTAGATAGATGCTTCATCCACAATCGGACCCACAATTATTTGGTTCAGTGGGCCCAAGCAGCCCATCTACTAATCTTCATGGTGGGGCCCATCTTTGCTCAGTTTCAGTTGTCCTGTACACTTGCACATTAGCTTGTGCAATGGGTGTATCTCAAAAAAACCTGCAACCTGTGGTAGCTTTAGGAATCTATTTATAAATGACCCTTTTGGCAAGGTGATTTATTTTAAGCAAATGAATAAGACCTTGGTGGGGTCTTGTGGTAGACTCACAAGAATTTCTACACGAGGTCATGGGTTTGAGTACCCATTTTGGTGAAGTCCCATTTTGGCATGAGTGCGCTTAAAAAATAAAAAATTAATTTAAAAAAAATTAAAAATTAAAATTAAAACTTCACTTGTTCTTACATATGCCTGCGGACTTATTTATCCTTGCTTGCATTATGGGGTGATTAATTTTGATACACATGACATGTTGGAATGCACTAGAGGTACCACCATCAATCTCTTAAGTGTCATAAATTCAACATATTTAATCTTCAATTACCCTTCATGTACCACACATGCCACTATGCATCATCAAAGTTTCGTACATGCGCCATGTTATGGGGATATTCCGAGCTAGCCCACAAATGTGAAGAAGCTTATTAGCCCAAGAGCCCAAAGTATCAATCCTCAACTTGAGACGAGCTGAGGTGATACGACGATGATTTCTACTAACTTCAACAACTACGACAAACAGAATACAAGCATATCTAGTTGTCGATTAAGGTTGAGGAACCTATCAATAATACTTTACCCAAGAGGCATACGCTATCGAAGACTTCGTCTCGCCCGAAGGAAGTCTACAGTCCGAAACGAACCTCGAGTAAAAGGGCTCAGACGTCAAGCCCCTCAAATGAAATCGCTTGACCACCAAAAGGAATTTTGAGATACCCGACCATCTAAAGGCGATCGAAATACCCGCCGCGAAGATCCAAATATTCCAAGATCTCCGGAATTTACCCACTTTCCTAGCAATACCTCTTCGACACAATCGGGAGTGAGAACGTTATTAAAATTGGGACTCTACCAATGTATCCTAGCAGAATCCGACTCTCCAAAATCATCCACATACCCTATAAATAAGATCGGGATCTCCACCTTCAACCCAACCACCTAAAGGTAATTGAAATACCTGCGAAGATGTGGATACTCCGAGATCTCCGGGATTTACCCCAACTCCTAGCAATAACTTTTTTTCTTTTTTCTTTTTACACACACACCCCCCACACCCACCCACGCACGCACACCCCAAACTTACGCCGTATCAGATTTTCACCACCTATGGGACTGAAACTCGAGACCTGGTGTTGAAAGTACTCCTTGGAGTCTACAACCGAGGCAAGGATAAGAACTCAACATAATTGGGAGGGAGAATGTTGCTAAACTTGGGACTCTACTGATGTTTCCCAATAGGATCCGACTTTTCAGAACCAGCCCCAGGCTTTATAAATAGGACCGGGATATCCACCTTCAATGTATGAAAAATCTCTTAGCCTTAAACCCTTATTCGACTAGTCCTAGATTTGACTTAGGCATCATAGAATTCTCAGCCACCCAATAGCACCTTCCCCCTATCTTCTCTGTCTCTCTCTTGCAGGTCCAGCAATCGAAAGAAGCTCTCGTGTGCGCATAAAAAGTTGTGTGACTAATCCCATCCATCCATATCAGTAATCTAAATTTGTGCGACAACACCCCACTACATTATAAACCATTTTGCATTGACAAAAAAAGTTATTGGATGAACCCAACAAGCTACTTTGTCAAGCACCAAAGGCTTAAAAAAATGATTGTGCATTTACACATGTACCACCATACATTTTTTAAACACCACATATGTAACATATGTTTAGTTAAAGTGTCCACAAATGCCACATACATTAATAGATGATCTTTTTTTTAAAGCTTTCGGGGGCACTTGACAAAGCAGCGCTAGGCTTCATCCGAAAACTTTACTTGCTTTCAAACAACCCCAAGTTACAAAAAAGATGTCCTCGAGCGTTGACATAAACCATGGATATTTTGACAGTGTGACGGATGATACGCAAACACTTGAAAATTACTTAGAATTTTCATTACATCTAATACAAGTAATTCAAATTAAATTTATCTAAATTATGAGCCAGAATAAATAAAAATTTAGCTTATTTGGTTATTAGGATATCAGGTTGGTGGACATTTATTGAACGGCTAAAAATGAAAAAATCCAATGGTCTGATTTGAACAAACTAGCGTCCAGAAATTCGAGATTAGGAATATTGTTGAGCCAGTTTAGTTTTGGGACTGTTACTCCATCAGTTCTGGGTTCTGAGTGCCTGCATATCAGACACCATGCTCTACCAGAGTATCAAATAACTCTTCAATCGAGGGAATTAGTGGGAAGAATGGTGATTTATTTTTTTTCCACCGATTTTTGTCTACAGAAAACAAGGAAGATCGGACCGACAAGACAGCATTTTTATTAGGCAGTCGACATCTTTTGGCAGACCCCACTGCCCAACTTTGGCAAATTCCATTCCTACGTTGGTTCTACTCCGCCAAAGAAAACCCATGCAAGGAAAATGGGAAGAGAGAGAGAGAGAGAGAGATTCTCACCTTGAGAGAAGTTAAAATCTCGAGTAGGTAAACCCCTAAGATTTAAGAAAATAACCAAGGAACTAATGGCAGCTCTAATCAGAATTTTTCTGGCTTTGGTGGGTCCCACAACAGACATGGCAAGTCAACTGGAGGATCTAGACCGTCCATGTAATGGGTCCTTGCCGTGATTTACTTTCACTAGAGAATTAAATCAAATGACTGATTCAACCCAAATGGATGACGATGACCTTCAAACGAACGGACCATCTGGAGAAAACGATGGGTAAGATGATCCGTTGGATGTGTCCGGTACTGGGCCACTGAGGATGAGTGGGGCCCACTACCCACATAATCAGTAGAATTTGGGACTTAATCCCAAGCCCCCCAAATCAAAATATCGTGAGATGAGATGTGAGAAGGCCAAAGTATCGTGAGAAGTAGCAACTGTTTGCTTTATTACCAGCCTACCAAGAACACCCACTTATTCAAATCCACACACCTTTTCCTTTTGGGGGTTTTTCTTTTCATATAAATCAACCACTAGAGTAGAAGAAACAGTCCCGATTTGATCCTTTTTTTCTTCTATTTCAACCACCCATCCATGCCATCTTCATCTATACAAAGCCCAAGAAACTCTCCATCTCTGTCACTGAAGAAGAATCAACAAACACAATCCAAACCAATTGCAATCCAATCAGCATGAGGCCCCAAGCAGAACCCAAGAAGGTCTCAAATGGTTCTTTTGTGAAGAAAGAGAGAGGGGTCAAGTACAGAGAGTGTAGGAAGAACCATGCTGCAAACATAGGTGGATATGCTGTTGATGGTTGTAGGGAATTCATGGCTTCTGGTGAGGAAGGCACAAGTGCTGCCCTCAAGTGTGCAGCCTGCAACTGCCACAGGAACTTCCACAAGAGGGAGGTGGAGAGCGACGACTGGCCGTGCGATTACTCATCGGACTCGGCCACGCGCAAATGACCCAGTCCAGCCGGCGACGGAAAATCCATGTGGGTGTTCTTTGTTTTCTTTGTTCTATCTTGTTTTGGATTTAGATGTGTAGCTATCCATATAGGTGGCACAATGTGTGAGATCCAGACCGTCCATCCATTAGTGCATCCCGTAGACAAGCCGTAAGGCGAAAGTCACAACGGCCAGATGATCCTACCCATTGTCTGATTGATTCTTTGTGGATCGAGTGGCTTAAAATTTAAACCATTGGCCATTTCTATTTAATAAAAAATCATCGGACCGTCGCAATTTTGGATAATACCCACCCATCGGAGGTCCCGGCAGGTGAATTATCGGGACCCATGCATGTGTGCTACAAGTATGGAGATAGAGTGCTTGATTACTATCTAAAACTGATAGCACTCTCTCTCTCTCTCTCTCTCTCTCTCTCTCTCTCTCTCTCTCTGATTTAGCTTTTTTTTTTTTTTGCAGGATCTTGGAGATGATTGAAATAAAATTCAGGTTTGATACTCATTTTAGTATAAGATAAAAAGGTTTGGAATGTGTCTTTTATCTTGTAACATATTACTTGCTTACGTTTGGAATTTTCAAAAGGTAGAAGTTGTGTTTGTTTGTAGGAAGTGGGCTTTGGTTTGGAAGTTGTGGTTGAGATTCCTTGCATGGGATACATGACTTGTACATGATATTTATCTGTTTGGCAAGAATTCTTCTGATTAAAAAACATCATATTTGAATTGGGAGTTGTGAGAATTTGTGGAATGGTTGATGATTGGGCTTTTGTCCAAATTACTATATTTTGGGTTTGGATGAGATTTGGGTTTTAGTGGGATGAGAAGAAACTAAAAACAAATAGTTTAAAATAATTCGTTTGAGATGTGATTTTGTTCAGGGTGTGTTTGGATGCAGTATTGAATTGGATTGCAATAATTTGATCAAAGGAGAGGAAATTATCAAATTGCAGTTACCTTCCTTAGACCTTTCTTTCCAATCCAACTTGAAATTAAGTAACAAAATTGCAATTTGGAGCCTACTCAACTGATATGGAAACTGAAGAAAGCGATCATAATTTGATCATTTCCATGATACTAAATTGATTATTGCAGTTCAATTTTAACAGTTAATCCAAACGCAGCTTTAAAAACCTATGTAGACATTGGACAATCATGGATAATGCAGAGAAAGTTATGACACTTGGGCTAAGTAAATCTAGCCACATTTTTGCATAATTAATCTTAGTATAGAAAACAATGCAACTCAGCAAGTAAATTATCTCATCTTATGTTTAATCCAGCCTAAATATAAGAAGGAAGTTCATCATATTTAGAAAATTAAATGTCTAAGTAAGATTTGCTCTCAATGACATTCTGTGTGATTCATATGTTCGTGTGTGAACGATCTTTTGCTGAACATTCCTATGATAATATCATGACAAACAATAGAGATGATCATTGCATGATATATGTCTATCGAAGCTAGAGCTCACGCTGCATAGACAAAGGCTCGAACCCCAGATTTCCACACTCTCCTTGTGTGATTTCTCATATTGAAATTGTGTGGTTATTAGCAGTTCATATGTGATTTTCCATTGTACATAAAACTCCAAGAGCATTAAATCCATCGTGGGAAGAGAACTTAGGAACTAGAGGATTGTAATGCCTCTTTCCAAAACCCCATATGGGTTATGTAACAAGTTTTCTATTTTAATTTACTATATTATAATTTGTTGGTGATTGTCGCATTCAAATCTTGGCCAGATGCCAACGGGAGCTATCCTCCTATATTGAGATTTTGGTTAATAACCATTTTTTCCTCCTAGTTTCTCTACTTAATCCAAGGTTGCACACAGCCATGGTTCTTGACCCATTTGCCCAAGTGCATCAAAGACGATTTTGGGTTGGTTATGGTTCGCTCGACTTAATTTAAAAATATAAAACTTTGAAATTTTGATACAGCTTTGCCTATATGTTGCCTCCATGGAACTGCGATAAAAGATGGGACATGTAGATTGCTAGATAGCTTTCTCTACATGTACATGTACTTAATTAATACAACTTAATTAAATGAATGGAATGGGATGTGCATGATATATAATGAAATAGAGCTACTCTGAGGTTTCTTCCAAGCGAACACGGAGCCAAACCTGTACTAAGAACAACTTTGAAGAGTTGCATATTACTAGATCTTTTGTTCTTAAATACTGTAGCATGTGTCATTCAACTGTTTCCTGAACATTTGAGAGATGTACTTGCAATAGTTTAATTCATGTGACATATGGGACCATGCAGTGTCAACATTTGGTGTTATCCTAATAACTTTCATGACTTGGGACCATGTGCCTCTTCTATTGGCTGGTCCCCTATTTGTGTTTTGTTTGTTCTCTTCCTTTCAGTAGAAGTATCAACTTTCCATTATGAATTGCACATGCTTTAAATTTTGTGAGAGAGAGAGAGAGAGAACAGTACTAGAACACTTCTGCTCATATATACATACAAATATACATATATACACAAACATACACAAACATACGTACGTGTGCGCGTCCTGGGAGAGCGAGAGAGAGGTTGGATCACGTAACGTCGATGTCGCCATAAAGTTATGGTAGTGTCAACCAAAGTGGGGCCCATGATGATGGATGCATGACATTATGGTAGTATCAACCAAAGTGGGGCCCAAGATTATGGATGCATGATATCCACTCCTGAGGAATTTGGAAGGGATTCCTTGGGATTAAGGAAATGGAATTTTGGATTTGGTAACTGTTAAACTTGAAATTTCCATGAATTTGCCTGGAATATTAATTTGGTAAATCTAAGCATCGTTGAGGAGGCTATTCAGTTGCAATCTTTCGCACCGAATTCATTCAAATCAAGAAATTCACACTTTTCTTCTAATTAAGACGTGTGATTCGATTACTCATTCAAACCAAATCCAAAAACTCATGATATAAGAGGATTGATTTCAGTAGCATATTCATCTAACATATAAAGAAGAATTGAAATGGTAGTCTTTCTACATCTTACCGTTGCGGAATTGAAAATACGCGGTTATGAATTAATCGTGTGGTTGCAAGATAAGCAATTCAATGGTTTGTCTCTAGCGAAAACAAGTATTCGGCGAGCATGTGGGAGCGGTGACCACACGAAGATCGCATTCATTGTGTGAAGGGATGCACTTGGTGAGGAGCACTTGTCGGCGATGTTGCCCGGTCAGATTGGCCACACACTAAGCAAGTAGTGAGCCCATGTGCAGTACAATATCACTAAAGGGTGATACACATTGATTGAGCCATGCATTCGATTCAGGCCGCACATTTGCCTAACTATAAAAGCTATGTTTTCCTTTTCTTTCTTCCTGAATTTCAGACCACACATAATTAATCTATGTCTTGAATTATTCTATCAACTCCTTTTCAGATTAAGGGATTGAGGTGATGTTAGTTATGAGACGTCTAACGCCGAATTCGGTGGTCCTTATCTCAGGACCGATGTTTCATTAGGTGTGTTTGGCTCAAAAATAGTTAATGAAAACATCGTTATCTCACTTTCATGATTCATTTGATTTGGGCCCTTGATCTTGATTCATGTCCACTATCCATGTTTACTTCTCAAAATTTTATGGTTTTAGTGAAGTGAAGCATCCTCTTCCTATTTTAGAGAAACGATCACCTACAGATGGGTTGTACTGCTAACTTCCCATGCAGCCCTTTCTTCCCAACTTGTCACTTGTGTAGGACATCCTGTCCATGTAAATGGCTGGCCCTTCTATGAAGATCACGTAGCACAAAAAAAACCAGGTAAATCTACTCATCATGTGGGCCATAGCCTCAAAATTGAAAGATGGTCCATGGTCTGACTCAGTGTACAAGTGTGCCCCCATTCAACGAGTGGATCGGATGGTTTTCAAGACAGGTCACCTTCATGGTGTGGCCCACCATTTACCTAGCTGGGATTTCCTATGCAACTGACATTTTGCCGGGAAGGATAGGGCACCATGAGAAGATAGCATGGGAACCGCTGCAGATGATCAATGCCCGTAGAATTTAGGTCAATTTGCCATTAAAAGAAATGCCGTTTGGATGTGAAATCGACCCAATTTTTTCAAATCGTGTTTTATTTTCTTGAGGGAGAGAGCAAAAGGTTATGAAGTCCTGGTCATGTGGAATTCCAAACATGGAAAGTGCACGTGAATTTCCTACAACACTGGCTTGTCGGGAGGACATCTGATCCATGAAAATGGTTGGCCCTTTTATGAATATCACGTGGCACAAAAACCGGGCCGACTCACTCATCATGTGGGCCACACCTTTAAAGTTAACGGATGGCTGATGGTCTCACTCAATGTTGTGTGGACCCATTTAATGAGTGGATCGGACTGATTTTCAAGACAGGTCATTTTCTTGGTGTGGCCCACTGTTTACATGGCTGAGATTTCCTATGCAAGTGAAACTTTTCTAGGAAAGATGGGGCACCATGAGAAGTTATCATGCAGCCAGCTGCAGGTGATCTGTGCCCGTGGAATTTAGGCCCAATTTTTGAAATCATTTTGAAATGCCGTTCTGAAATTCCCGCCACGTGAAATCCCAGTCATGGAAAGTGCACGTGAATTTCCTAAGTGTTGTAGGAAGTGAGTGCAACAAAAAGCTCCTTGGGGTCCACCTTGATTTTGTTTTACATCCAATCCATCCATCAGCTGTGTTAGCTAATATTGTTACTTGGATCGAAAAATGAGGCAGATCCAAAGCTTAACTGGGCCACACCACAGGAAACAGTGAGGATGGGACGGCCACCATTGAAACCTTCGTGATGTTTATATGCCATCCAACAAGCGGGTAAGGTGATTACCCCAGGATGAAGAGAAAAACAAATATCATTCTCATCTAAAACTTTGGTGGCCCTCAGGAAAATTTGGGCAGTGCGTGTACCCATTCCCACTGTTTCTTATGGTGTGTCCCAATTGAGTTTTGGATATGCCTGAGTTTTGGGCCCACTAGCTAAAATTAGCTGGGTCACTTGATGGACGGAGTGGATGCCAAGAAGACGTCACGGTGAACCAACTTCTTTCTTTGTTGCATGGGCTCATGTGGAGCCCTGCCATCCACACGCAGGCACATGTTCCAATATGGAACACGTGCAGTGGATCTCAACTCTCCGCTTGGTTGGAAACATTGCTTAGTGTTCTGCCTCAAAAATTAGGCCATGCACTCCTCAGCTGGGCCACAATGTAAATATTCTGCTGAGGAGTGCATGGCCATCACCTAGACGGCTCAAAAATTAGGCCATGCACTTCTCAAAAAGAAATTTCTCTCTTGATTTGAGGTGCTGCATCACATAGACGACTTAGATTTTGGGCTCTCAGCATGTGTGATAAGCCATGAAAAAGTGCTTTCTTGTGAGAGAAGTCCGCAGAGATATATATATATATATATATATATATATATATATTGCATTTGTTGCTATTCAATCTGGACACATGGCTGCATATGTTATAAATGGTCCAAATTCGATCAAGCATATATGATTAGGAGTAATGTTGGGTATATGTCAAAGTTATTCAACTCGAATCGGTTGAACACTTATGACCTTAGGTGCCAAGCTAACTAGATTAGGATCATAACCGTAAAGGATAATTTGATTGTTCAACTACCAATATTTGTTAAAGTGATCAGTTGATTTAAGATACGGAGGGTTGGTCCTTTAGAAAATGCTCTTTTTTCATTGGGCTAAATTTTTTTCTTCCTATAGTGATAACGTTTTAGGTTTCTTGGTAATACAATCATAAATGAATAAAATCTAAAATTGAGATTGAATTACCAAATTTCTTAATTAAAGAAGATGAACAATATAATCTAGGATGTGACTTGTGTGATCTGTCTAGTAGAGACTCAGGTAATCAGTGGGATCCAATAACTATGGTCATGGAACCTACTACCACACGACGGCCATTGAGAGATTGGTTGTGTGTGGTTAGAACCTAGAGCTCTTTTTCGAGTGTCGCTTTTATGAGTTTTTGAGAAAAGGTGGCCATATATGATTCACATTATGATAGATTTGAATAGTAAACCATATAAATTTTCTTGATCTTTCATATAAGCGTGACCAATTATGTTAGGCCACGTATATAGGAGATCACTACACCTTTTGCTACTCCGGAGGCTTGAATTGCCTGTGACCCTCGCCAATAAAAATCTTCAGTAGTTGGCAGAAGCTTTATGGCCCACCATGAGAAATCAAACTCCATCCATCAATTTCTCAAGCCCATAATAGATGAGAAGTCCAAAAGTAAGGGCGATCCAAGACTGGACCAGGCCATATGAAACACCAGAGAATGAATGCTCACCACTGGAAACTTTTTGGGGGCCACAGAAGTTTGGACAACCTTATATATGAATTGTTTGGATGGCATATAAACATCTTTATGGACTCCAGGAATATTTCAACTGATTGAGTTCCCATTCTCACTATTTCTTGTATGGTGGCCCACTTGAGTTTGCAAAGCTGATGTACGGAGTATATTTCTCACGCAAGACTTGGTGGGTCCCACTTAGCTTCCAACCTGGGTAACTTCCTGTTGATGGGGGGCATAGGAAGAAACTCGCGTCCTACGGTAAGTGAAATAAATCTCCTGTACATGCCACGTACGTGACATCATGGCACAATAGGTCCAAGATCCAATCCGTCCATTAGAAAGGAAACACTGCATTGATACATGCATCCTAAAAATCAGATTGATCTACAGTTGGGGTGGGCCACAGTTTGTAAAACAAACGTATGGTCTAAAAAAAGCCTGGCTGAAGTTTTCTAACCCATCTGACTGTTTCCAATATAGGGGCCCACAAGTTGAACGATCCAGATTTATTTTAGGGAAATTCACTTAGAAAATCAGACCAATCTGATGGACGGATTGCATCTTGCAACCATGCGAATGTTGGCACATGTGTGACGTGTACATGACCTTTTATTGCACGCGCGTGTGCGCCTAGCAATTAGTGATTGGTCTGACACACGAATCCATGGAAAATGGTAGTTAACTGTTACAAGCACACATCAGGAGTTATTGAATCATTGTGGGCCCCACATGGATGCATGCTCAGATGATCTGAACGGTTCTGATTGGCTGTAATTAAAACCCCTCCAAAAAAAATACTGGTGATCAATGTAATCAGCGGGCACTCAAATCTACGATTGGAAACAAAACTAATCAACGGTCGAGATTTAACCAGAAAAATTCGTGCATCGAGATATCAAATCATCAAGGATTTTTGCATAGGAATGCAATGAACGGTTCGGATCATGAGAACATCGAGACATGTATGATGGGTATGTTTTGCATTTGGGAGGGCGGCTGGTATAGCCGTATAGGCATGAAAGATTAGGAAAGATATAGGAAGAAAGTCGAGCCAACACCTCACGTGTTAGATTCCAACATCCATCCAACGAGAATTGGGTGGAAGAAAACGACTTGAAACGGACTCCCGAGCTACAACGAAAAATATCAGTCATCTTGGTGTATCTCTCTTTCCTGCCTACGTGTCACTTGCTTACAACATCTGGCCGTCCAAAAGGTGGGCTGCCCCATAAAGATTCCTGCTAAAGGCTTTCGCAGGACAGGAAGCTATATGGGGCCCACCGTGATGTTGTGAGAAATGACCTGATCATGAATGGTATGGATGGCATATAAACATCTCTGTGAACTCAGGGAGGTTTCAACCGTGGGCATTGCCTACCTGCAGCCGACTTGAGTTTCGGATCTGCCTCGGTTTTGGGCCGTATCCAAACATGACCCGGCAAAATGGATGGACTGGGTGGATTTCTCACAAACATCACAGTTAGCCCAACCTAACTTCTGCGAGTTAGCCCGAATCCGACTCGGATCACAAATATATGATCCGAACCCGACCCGTTTAAAATTTTCGAAATCCATTTCTGATCCGAGTATGATCCGACCCGATATCCGACCGGATATCTGAGAGAGAGAGAGAGAGAGAGAGAGAAAGAGAGATACTCATCTATTTTTATTTTATTTTATTTTATTTATTTATTTATTTTATCGGATCGGGTCGTTAACGGGCCGATCAAGGTTAATCCGAATTCGACCCGAATATTAAACGGATCATCTTTGGATATCCATATCCGATCCAATTATCTGATTATTGATCCGAATCCGATTAAATCAGATCGGATACGGATCAAGATCCATGCCATTGACAACCCTAATGGTCGGCCCCACTGAACTTCCTATGACAGGAAGTTTATGTGAAAGCATTCGCACGCAATCCGCATCTAAGATCCCCTGGTTGAAAACTAGATGGCCCATCAATTAGGTGACTTCAACATATAAATTAATGGATGGGTGATAGTGTTAAAGTTTAATTAGACATAAGATCATATGTGTTAATGAGCAACCATATTTAATCAAATGTGTGCGATTAAGATAGTGTTCGGCATGCCAGAGTCGCACTCAACTCGATCAAGAATGAATGAACGCTAGTGACCTCGAGTGTTAAAATTAACCGTAGGATATTAGACCTATGATGGTTGATTTGACTGTCTAGCCATTAATATACAGTGGTCGAGCGATTTAAAAGGGAGGGTTAATCCTTCTGAATTGAAGCTTTTTGCCTTAAAGCTAATGACTTTTCTCCTAAATAGTGATCATCGGCGTCAGGTTTCTCGGTAATCTAGTAATGAATTTAAAGAATTAAAAATAAGGCAAATTGGCATTTTTTTATTTATAATGAGGATTAATACAATCACTGATAATAATGATAAATAATGATAAATACTTGCGATTGCCTGCGTGGACAAACAAACGCAAGCTGGATAGTCAGTAGGATGTGATCGGTGTGATTTTCCAAGTATAGACTTAGTTGATCAGGGATTTGACGACGATGGGTCATGGATATTTACATTAATCTTAAGTGTATTGCAAGCAAAGGTGTGATAGGCATTAGTGATTGAAACTATGTAGAAATTTAGACTTTCTACAATAAGGGTGGATGGAAGTGAAGAAACTAATGCTAAAACTAATGGCCCATTTGGCATCATGGATTCGATGAGAAGTGATGAGAAATCACTTGCTTTCTCTGTTTAGTGAAGAGGATTTGATGAGAAGTGAATTTCATAGAATCCATGAGAAATAAAAAATACATTTCTCAGCTCCTTTCTAATTCCTCACAAAAAGGTGAGATTTAATGAGAAATCCTCCCCAACATGGGACCCAACATGAATTATCCCTGACCGTGGGACCCAACTGTGATGTATATTTCTCACATCCACGCCGTCCATTTGTTTTGAAAGCTAAATTTAGTGCACGATTCCCAAAATGAAGAAGATGCATATCCCAGGTGGAACACACCACATGAAACAGTGGTGATTAAATACCCACCATTAAAAATTTCATGATAGTTTTTTTTAGGAGAGCAATCATCTCCATTTGTGGTTGAGGTCGAGCTCTATACTAAGGGACTGTTTGATTTCCTATTTACATGGTGTAAATACAAGGCAAATGGGTAATTATTGCTTACCATGTAATTCTTGTACTTTTTACAATGATAGTTTTGTTTTTTATGTACGAAAATTGAGAAAGGTATAGATTTTTTATAGAGTCCATTGTGATACACGTAGCTTATCTACATTGTTCATCCATTTTGTAAGGTGATTTTAGGGCATGAACCCAAAATTGAGGCAAATCTAAAGTTGAAGTAGACCACACCACATGAAATAGTGGTTTGAATATATACCATAAAAAATCATTTATAACTACAATTTCCTATGACGTGGGCCACTTTCGCTTCAGATATACCTCATTTTTGAGCTCATCCTCTAAAATGTTCTGATAAAATAGATGGACAGCATGGATATGTCATAGAGATCACAATGGGCCTGCAAGTGTATAGCTCTCCCTTTTTAACGTATTTACAATGAGTAAATACTCTTCGTATGAAACAGAGAAAACTGTAATAATTAACTAATTGCATCCATTTACCTACATTTACCCAATGAAAATGAAAATCAAACAAGCCAGCTCTAATAAACGATGGTCAAGGTTCTTCCTTTGTACCCAAATTTACCCGATAAGGGTGTCTTAGACGTCGGCATCATCCATCTTGATAGGTGTAGGATCTAATTTACGGAATGCCGCACCATCTTTAATTATTGCATTTTTTTCAAACAAACACTGTTATGTTGACGTGGCATCCATTGTGCTCACTTATGCTCTCAAGGTATTGCTCAAGATTGCGAATGATGGTCGTGACTTCGGCCTCTTTATCTATCTTAAGTTCTGTAATTCATTAGGACTTCCTCAACAAAATATTGAGTAGGTGGCTGACATACGATAATCGCATTCGTACTGGCTGAAGGGCTCTTTGATCAAAGTAATGGTCGGTTCAATCAACCAACCCTCTATTAAAGTAATAGTTGGCGGATGGGGTCAATCTTGAGTAGGACCTGAGATAGGAGCTCGGTAAATCTTCCATCAACAAGGTAACACTGTTGATTGATAGCATCTATTCTAACTCTGATTTTGACAAGTCCACCCTACTGATAAGCGTATTCAAGTCTTGGAAAGAATTTGTCGCAATTGTGAATCTTGTTGGGCGGCCATATTTAAGTCTATATATATATATATATATATATATATAGAGAGAGAGAGAGAGAGAGAGAGAGTAATGCTCACATGTGCATATTTTTTACGGGAACTTGTGAGCACTTTTCAAAGCTCATAATGCATGACTGTTAGACTAGAGTCCGAACTATCCACGTGAAACTGTTTCCTTTTTCCATAGCCCGCCAAAGTTTTGGATTAGGATAAAAGTTGAGCCTTGAGGATTTTTTAGGTGTTGTATCACATGACCAGTTCATATTCAGGGCACACATTATGTGTGATGAGCTTTGAAAAAGTGCTCACGAGTTCTAGTGAGAATTGGTGCACAGGTGAGCATTCCTATCTCTCTCTATATATGACACGCCGCTACTGCTTCTTCCCACCGAGGAGGCGGGAAAAGCACGCAGGACTGCTGATAACAAATATATATATATATATATATATATATCACGCACCAAATGGGCCCTTCAATAAATATGGTTTGCCAAACATAGAGGTATTACGTACCAAGTGTGCTGGGAAGTTTGATTTTTGGGATGATTGATCTCAGTGCTGAGGCCATCTGTTTTCATGGTGCAGATTTCTTACACGAGCAGCACATTATAGAGAACATCACCGGGTGAACGGTTCATCCATTTTAGAACCTGTGGTTTGATGGTAGAAAAAGCTGATTTTTTGTGGACCCCAGTTTGATATTTCAGAAATCATCAGTTGGAAGATCCTAGCCCTTTGATGTAATGGCCTTTTGTTAGATGGTCAAGTGCAAAGATACATAAATGGTCCACATTCTATAGAGAGGAAATATTGATTGAGAGGTTTTATGAAGCATACGTTCCACCACCCACACCAAGGACCATCCTACTTTACCCGGTTGTGTCCTGGGCTTGAGCTCAGGGAGGAAGTTGGGCTCGGTCCATTTGGTCGTAATTGGATCGGGCTTCACTGACCCAGCCCAACAGGACTCAATATAGGTTTAAAAATAGAATGCTCGCAGGTCAGGCAGTCGGGTTATCCCTGCCAACCCATTGACAATCTAAATGGCTAGGTCGGGTCGGGTCGGGTCGGGTTGGGTCGGGTAGAGTTCAAGCTAAACTCAACTGATATACTATCCTACATTGTCAAGCCCAAGATCAACCCAATGGCCTTTTAAGTCTTGCCCAAGCCCACATCAATCCATGGGCTGACCTGAACCATTGCCCAACCTGGCTCATTTGACCATGTTGAGTTGTCTACTTAGGTGGTGGGCCACATTGTGTTTGGGCCTTGGCCGATGCAAGGCCGAAGTATCCCGATATATACATGCAACATCCCGTACTACCCAATCGCCTGCTACAGTGAGCTGGATCAATGATCATGCTTGAGCAAGCGTCCAATATGTACATTGATCAAAATCCGTTAAATCGTGGGCCCATTTTGGATCAACAATAGTCCACAACTCTGCATTGTACCAATGGGAAATGGCCCAAATGATCCAAATTCAGGGACGACGCGGCATGTACACGGATATGTTCGCCGAGTATTGGGCCACACATGGTTCAGTAACTCAACGAGTCAACCAGTTCTTTTATTCTCACATTGTTACCAGAATGGCTAAGGGCAGGAAGGTGGTTTGGGCTGGGGTATGGTCAACCTTAGGTGAGCCAATTTTTAACCAGGCCTAAAACTCAAGCCGAAGCCCAGACCAGTAGCGAGTTGGGTTTGTATCATAGTCGAGTTGGGTCGAGTCATTGAGTCAACCCAGCCTGGCTAAACATTCAGTTGAGTTGAGTCTTTGGGTTTTTGAGCCGTGGGCCCAATCACTGATTAATTGGCATAGCCTGTACGATGACACGTGTACATATGAAGTTGGGTGGGCCATGAGGGCACTTTAGCCCAAGCCCAGTACAAAGCCAGGCCCATCGCCACCCACTTACGAAGGGCATAGTAATCAACGAGTTGAAAATAAGTCCGAAGCAGAGTCAAGTTAGGTGAGTCAAGCGACTTAGACGAGTGAGTCCACCCAACAAGGGCATTTCTGTTATTCCGTGGAAAATCAGGGGTAGCTTGGCATTCTCCCAAACATTAAGCAGATCCAAATCTCACGTGGACGACGCCATAAGAAACAGTGATGATTGAACGCTCACTATTAAAAGCTTCCCAAGGCCCACTTGAAGCAGATATATAATGTTTACTTACCATCCAAACCGTTGATAAGGTCCACCGGAACGGGATGAAGGTAAAATACAAAGATTAGCTTGATCATTCACCAGAAATATATTTTTAATGGTCATTCACCACTTTTTCAAGTGGTGTGGTCCACCAGAGATTTTTATCTACTTAAATTTTTGGATGAAGTTGTTAAATGAGATGAAAAAATAAATGGACGGCGTGGATATGAAACAAATTTATCAAGGTGGGCCCCACATGGTAAGGGTGACCCCACTATGTAACAGCCAATCCGCTCCCCCCATTGAATGGACGCGGACAAGTTCTGTGGGCCCACCATGACGAATGTGTTGTATCCACACCGTTCATCCATTTGGCCTCCAGATCTCAAGTGGACCCCACCATAGAAAATAGTGGGGATTGAATGCCTATCACTTAAAGCTTTTTGGAGGCCACTGAAGTTTTCGGTCAAGCTTATATTTGTGTTTTCCCTTTTTCCATGTCTGTGTGAACTTCTGAACAGGCTGGATCTCAAATAAACATCATATTGGACCCTTAGAAAAGTTTCAACGGTGGCATCACTGTCCTCACTGTTTTCTGTGGTGGGGTCCACTTGAGCTTTGCATCTGCCTCGTTCTTTGGCTCATGTCCTAAAATAATCTCTCCAAATGGATGGACGGTGTGGATACAACACACACATAAGGGTGGGCCCCACAGAACTTGGTGACGTCACTTCAGTAGCGAGGTAGGTGCTGAAGCCGTCAGTAGCTAATCCGCGTCGCCATTGAATGCTTCCACCGACCCCGGTCCGAGATTGCTGCTCGAATCCCACGTGCTGTGTCGTGGGAAAAAAAAAATGACATTTTGATACTCTGGCGGACTATGATGGATGATACGCAGGCATTTAGAAATTACTCAAAATTTGCTTGCTTGGCATAAAAATACTGCAAAATAAACCTTTCGAACTTTCTCAAAAATCTTTATGTACCAACTAAAAATTATTTAATAATATTAGATTTCTGGACGTTATTGGACGGTTAAAATTAAAATAATCATGTGTCAACGAATCAAATATTAGGGTTTTTCGAAAAAACCTAAGTTTCTAAAATGTAACTTAAAAATTGTGGGTTATACAATTTAGACGGTTTATACTTGTTTTATATATGCCACGTATGCCATTTCAATGTGCCTGAGTATCAAGTGTCATGCATAGCCGGAGTATCAAATTACTCCCAGAAAACCACGTGCGACGTCGCTGCTGTGACAACCATTGGCGGGAATGGGATGAGGCAAAATTACTTACATGCCCTCTACATTTTGCAATATGCCTTTCCTGCCTAATCCTTCTTTTAAGTCCAGGATCACCCTCAGCCCAACTTAAGAAGGACCTTAGATTTCCATAGAATAACAGAAATGCCAATATCACAGGAGAGGGACGCGGGTTTCCTGCTAAAGGCTTTAGCAGGAAGTTCAGAACCTGGGTGGGGCCCACCCTGATGTTTTTTGAGAAATCCACCCCGTTCATCCGTTTTTTGAGATCAATTTAGGACATGAGAATCAAAATGAGCTGGATCCAAGACTCAAGTGGGCCTCACTAAAGGAAAAGGTAGGTAGGAAAATTTCTACCGTTGAAACCTCCCTAGGTCCACAGTGATGTTTATATTCCATCCATACCGTTCATAACGTCATACCTACTGGGATGAACTCAAAGCACATATACTAGCCTGATTCAAAACTTCTGTAGCCTCAGGAATATTTCAAACCTCCCGATTTCAATCCCCACTTTTTAGGCCCACTTGATCTTGGTTCCAGATCATTTTCGCACTCATGTCCTAAAATGAGATAAAAAAAAACGGATGGACGGGGTGGATTTCTCGCAAACATCACGGTGGGCCCCACCTAGGTTCCCAGCTTAGGAACTTCCTGCGCGTGATCCGAGATTGCGTGCGCTGCTCCAACTGATGTTATGTCGCGATCCCAGGAAACAGGACGTGGATTCGGTGGATACGCAGGACCACTGATGTCGTTGGATCTGTGACTGTTGGGTCCACCGTGATGCATGTGCTTTATTTATATCCATGCCATCCATCTGTCTTATCAGAATATTTAGGGCACTGAGTCATAAAATGAAAAAAAAATCCACATCTCAAGTGGTCCACACTACAGGAAATGGTCGTGACTGAACACCCACCTTTAAAAACTTCTTTCGGCCACAAAAGTTTTGGATTAGCTGATATTTTGTGTTTTTCCTTCCATTCAGGTCTGTTTTCTACTATGATGTGGTTCACCTGAGATTTGGCTATGCTTAGTTTTGCTCTACTTGCCCTAAAATGAGGTATAGAAACCCATGCTAGTTTCTGAGTCCTTGTTTCATTGGTGGACTCACCGGAGTTTCGACAAGACATCTTGGGTTAGAAACATATAGGCAGTGAAATACCCAGCTAGGGGTGGGTGCCTGAGTAAATAAAAAAAAATAAAAAATAAATAAAAAAAATGCACAATGCGAATATAAAATAACGTCACGTTCTGTGGGCCCCATCATGATGTATTTGTTGTATCCACACAATCGATCCATTTGGATTTTATTCTCCCGCACGTACTAATTGCATATGCGTGTGACATCCCAACCGTTCATTTGGTGGGCCCCACTGTTTGGTAGGGAAAAAAAAACCTGGACTGGGAATCAAGCGGTTGGCATGTGTACTTGGAATGTGCATATCCCAAGTGATGACTTGGCTGACGCAATTTTCTGATCCTCCATGCATACATGGTGTGGCCCACATGATGAATGGCCGTGATCTCACACTCGTGCCTTGTTGGCTCGTGCATTGGTGGATGTGGAGTGATAAACATGGCATGATTGGTAATCAGCCAAAAATCCCCACCTTGGATGGGCCATCGCCCAAAGTTCAAACTGTTTGGACAACCATAACTCATAGCCGTTCGTTTTGAAGAAGGTGAATCTATGATTAAGAAAATGAACGGTTTGGATCACCAAATGTGGCTCCTGCGTGTTCATTTTCTGGGCCCCAGCAAAACGATCCCGTAACTCCACACGCAGGTTGAAGAAAATGGCAGTTGTGTAATAACCTACAAAACCCAGCCCGTTTTACAGTCGGACATTTCCTTCACTCCCCTAACCCGGGGGCAATTCAGGAAAATCGAACGCTTTCTCGTCCAAGTTACCGGTAACGAAGATATTGGAAATGCTAAAGAGACTCGCGCGAGGATAAATAGAGAAAACGATTCGCGGATTATGTGCCAACGTGGAACATTTGAAAGAAATCAGGTCCATTCATCTGGTGGGGGGAACGATAAATAGGTATTTCAAATTATACGAGGAAATGGACACCTAGAGAATTTAACATAAATATGGGAAACACCTGATGAACTTATATAATTGTTTTATATAAAGTTATCAATTTCTGATGAGCGGTATCGATCCAGCACGCGCCTGCCGAGTTTTACACGAGTGGTGCAGATCGCCTCTTTAGTTTCTCCTCGCGCGAATTCCTTCAGTACTTTTACAGAGACAGACGACAACTGCGAAAGCGATTCGCAGGGGGAATGACGAGAGGCCTCAATCAAGTCGCGCGTGCGAAGATGGCACACGTGTGAAAGATCCGTGGTAGTTGGGGGCTCCACGTGGACGTCCCTGTCCAAAACTCCATCTGTCCACTCATCAGTTGTACAACACGAGTACATTTAATTTAGGCCGTTGGTTAGTATCCTTTTTCATCGTACGAGCATGGCCCACCTGATAATTGCATTGGCCGCACCTATCAAACAGGAAGTAGGGAATTGATGTATGTTTTGTATATCCATGCCATTCATCTGTTTTCCTCTATCATTCTAGGACACGATTCAAACATCATGAAGATCCAAATCTCAGGTAAACCATACCACTGAAAACACACCGATGAATAACCATTAAAAGGCCATAAAAGTTTTAGATCAAGTTGATATTTGAATTTTCCTTCTATCTATATTTTTTTTTGCATTATCAATGGGTTGCATGGAAAGTAAATACTGTGAAACCTTTACAAAATTTAATAGTGAGGCACTCAATCACCACTATTTATTGTGTTACGATCCCCCTGAAATTTGGATTTACTTAAATTTTAGAACACGAACCTAAAATGATGCGTAGAAACAGATGGAAGTGTAGATATACAATACATCATCAAGGTGGCCCCCACAGTCAAAGTAATATGGACTAAGTTGTTACCTAGGTAATGGCCAAGTCACGCCCAATCAACTTGATCTTCCTCCAGGCCATCCCCTTGTATAGGGGATTTTTAGTGTAATAGTCCCTAAGTTTGCTCATTCAAAGAAAAGTCTAATTTCTTATGAGGCTCATCTTTTTAAGCCCCCATGTGGGTAATTATAAATCTTTTTAGCCTAAAATGCCCCTTTGACCATCTACTCCCTCGTACAATCTACAGTGTTTAGGGGCATCCATTGCGCATAGGGAGATCCAACTCCCCAAGGGGATCAACCCCAAGTGAGATCCACATTGCTTAAGGGGGACCCACAATACTTATTAGGAATCCAATCAACAAGTGAGATGCACATTGCTCAGGGAGGACCCATAGTGCTAAGGGGAGACTCGCAGTGCTTAAGGAGAATTTATAGTTCAATAGGTGGTCAAAAGCATTTTTGATCGAAAAGCTTACAATTTCCATGTGGAAGCTAAAAATGATGAGCTTTGCAAAAATTTGTACTTTCTATTAGCTAGGGAAAACCTGGTGGCTATTACACTAAAGATCCTATAAGGGAGTGATTAGGTCCCACCCCAACCTTACTCAAGACAATGTGGCCCTTACCATAGGTCCCACCTTATTGCATATATTCTATATCCACGCCGTCCAACTATTTTTCAGGTCATTTTAAGGCATGATCCTGAAAATAAAGAAGATTTAAAGCCCAAGTGAACTATACTATAAGAAATAGTGGCAATTTAATGACTTACCACTGAAAAATTCCCAAGGCTTACAATAAGGTTTTTGTTATGTTTATTTACCATCCAATCCAACCTGTTGATAATGTTACATGAACTTAGATGGGGGGATAAAACAAATATAAACTTGATCCAAAATTTTTGTGGCTGATTAATGGCCAATAACTGCTATTTCCTATAGTATGGTTTACATGAGAATTGGATCTTTTCATTTTTAGGTTCATGCCCTACAATGATATGGGAAAATGCATGGATGTTATGGATATAGAATACATACATCAAGGTCGACCCCACGATAAAAGGCGCACTTCCAGACCACACCTAATTAGCAATCATTGGGGATTTTTATTGTAATAGCCCCCAAGTGTGGGTACTTTTACAAAAAGTCCAATTTCTCAGAGGCTCATCTTTTTTAATCTTTTTACGAGAAATTGAAAAATTTTGAAATCATAAGTACTCCTCTGACTACCTGCTTCTATGTATGGACATGCTTGCGTACGAAGCATTCCCAAGACTTTTTTAAAGGGAGATTATGACCCACTAAAACATCGATTAGGACCATCACTTGGCCAATTAGATTCGTTCACATTAATCAGACAGTTAGAAACCCATAGTGGGTCCCCCCGTGCACTTGGATCCCCTTGAGCACTATGGGTCCCTCCCTGAGCACTTGGATTCCCTTGAGCATTATTGATCCCCCCTGAATACTATAGGTCCCCCTTGAGTACTTAGATCCCCCTGAGCACTATGGGGTCTCTTTGAGAACTATAGGCACCCCTTAAGTACTTGGATCCACCCCCATGTGAGATCTATAGCACTAAGGGGGGATTTACCACCCCTAGGTGATATTCATAATGCTCAGAGGGAATCCACCAACCCCAAGCGAGATCCATAGGGCTTAGGGGGTCCACCACCCTTAGGTGAGATCTATATAGTTCAGAGGGGCCAAAAAGATTAGCGGTGGTTAGAGGGGCATTTTTAATTGAAAGTTTTACAATTTCTGATGAAAAGGCCAAAACAGACAAGCATACGAGAAATTGGATATTTTGTAAAAATAGCCACACCTGGAGGCTATTGTAGTAAAAGTCCCCTCCCGTCCAAATCCCACTACACGGACGTCACGTGGTTTGGTCCGAACACATGCCCGCGTGCAACGCGTTCCACGAGATGCTCTGTGGGGCCCACCGTGATGCATGCGAGTGTGACATCCACTCCCCCAACAAATCAGGCCCATCCAAATTGGACCACGCGAAGTCAACAGTAGCGATGATGGAGATGCCCACCATGCAAACCTTCCCGGGGCCCACCAAAATTTTATACGAGGCTGATATCTGGTTTCTTTCTTCTCTACAGCACGGTGGGACACGGGTTGGATGGCACCCTACTCGGACTTTGGATCTGCATATGTTTTGGATCATACCCCTAAAAGGATATAGAAAAATGGATAGACGGCACGGATGAAGTCCACGCACCATGGTGGGCCCTACAGAGCCCCTGCCTGTAATGAGTCTGTACAGTGCCGAGTCAAGATATTACGTAATGAGTAACTCAGAACAGCCTACGGAGCAAACTATGTGGGCTTACCATCATGTATGTGTCTTATCCTTGCCGTTCATTCATATTTCCAGCCTATTTAGAACAAGATTCAAAAACTGATCTTTAAAAATGGACGGACGGTGTGGATGAAACACATACATCATGGTGGGGCCCACAGAGCATCGACCACTAGCAATTGGCTAGTGGCAGTGTCACTAGCCAATCCGCCTCCGTACACGGACATCACGATGGCCCCATGGTGGGCTCTTTTACACGTTGACTCTTTCACCACGATTCACGTATATTGAATCTCTCTTCGCGCGAAGAACCGCAATGTCTACTGCTTCTGGAGAGAGAAGTGTAGGTATACCAATCCCATCCGCTCCATAGTATATCAGTCTATTCACTTCTCTCTCCGGAGAGGAGAAGAAAGAGAGTTGTTTTCGACCGTCGATCAGGAATGGAGCTCTTACAGACGGTCAGGTTCGAGTTCTTGGCCATCGCTGTTGCCGTCGTTGCTATCGGCGCCGGAGCTGCTTATTTCTATCGCAGCAAGAAGCAAAAGGGTATTATATTTTTATAACATTTTTAGCTTTTATTTTTAAAATTTTTATTATATACAGTATTTTGAATTTATTGGTTTTATCTGATTCCTTGGAATTTTAGTTGGTTGATATTTTTTTTCTTGTAATTTAGATTCATTTATTATTTTAATTTGTATATTTTATTGGCAAGATCGGAATTTGGATGTGGTTGTTCTCCAAATGATCCGTCTTTTGTTGTTGCTGTTGCTGCTGCTGCTTTTGTAGTATGAATTGTAATCTACTTTTGCAATTTGGGATTTTAAAGGCAAAATTTCTCAGGAAATCTGATTTTAGGAGAAAAAGAAGAAAATGCCTCAACTAATTTAAAGTCCAAAAACATGCTTTTCTAGGAGAGTGAAGTGACCACAATATGCCCTTTGCATGTTTCTCTGTAAGTAGTAGTGGAGTCAGCATTGTGGGGGCCGATGGCGCGTTGTATCAAATCCAACCTGTATAACAGGTGTGCTCCACCATGATGATTGGATTACCTGGAAATCAGGTTGATGTGGTCGTCAGGTGGGCAGCGCTACACCGCGTGAAAAACTCTGGATTCATGCGGGACCACCTGATTACTGGATTGGCCTTTTTTTTGGGTCGTTGGATCGTCTTGGTGGGAGGCATCTATTGGACTGGTTGGTTAGATTTCATACACACCATATGGGCCCCACAATGATTGACTCCACTCTTTTTTACAGAATATGCGAAGGCCGTTTGGTCATTTCTCAGTCCGAAAAGCATGTTTTTGTACTTAAATTAATGGAGGGCTTTTTTTTTTTCTTTTTCTTCTCTTTTGGTAAAATTGGAATTCTTGAGGAATTCTGCAGTAAAACTCCCTTTGCAATTATGGGTAGTATTTTAGTTTTTGATAATTTGGTGAAGAAATACAATGCTCAATCCAAATCGATAACTGGTGTTTTTGTTTGGGGGAGCATCCTGTACTGGTGGGGCGAGAATTTTAGCAATCTGGGATGTTCGTCTAATCTAGTTAGAAAGGAACAGTCGCTGTTTTCATAATGTTAGGGGTTCCCTAGAAGGGGTGTGTAATAGGGTGGAGTTGTGTGTGAGGGAATGGATTCCCTGAATTGAAGGGTAGTGTTTGTTGTTGTGCTGTTTTCTGCTCTCTTTGTTGTTCCTATTCTTGTTGTTTTCCTGTTTGTTTCTTGGTCGCTGGCCTTAATAAAATTCTCATCTTTCAAGAAAAGAAAAGAAAATATCTAATGGGGCCTACTGTAGATGGGTGATGCAGGAAAGAACTTTGCCATTGTACCATTCTTGACATCTGATAATTAGGCTGTAAATGGAATGGTTAAGAAGAAAATATAGGCAATGAACCATATGGGGTGGGGCAAGGTCAGCTGGCTTAGTGGATGGTATTGTTTGGAGGGGGAGACTTTTGGTCTATTGTCATTTGTCCCAAGACTCCCTGCTATTCTTTGTAGCCAACTACATACATATGCCTTGGTTCAACTTGGGTGTTCATTTTTTAAGAGCTTAACCCAAATTAATAGGAGAAAGGCTAGCATGACGACAACGATGACGATGATATCATCTTGGGTAGGGCCCACCAGATGAACAATCTAGAGCAATGAAGGATGGTTCTCACCCATACATGATGTTGTCTAGAATATAAATTCTTTTAAGGCCAGTTGGATGGTTGTAAAATTTTTGGTTGCAAATGCTTGACACCTATAAAGAGTTTCACAGGCAAATTGTTTACATTCTGTCATGTTGAGCTTTAAGTGGTAATGTGTTTATGGGTTGATAGTTTTTGGTGTTTGGCTAACTTACAGAGTGTTTACCATGTAGAAAGTGGATATCCCACCATAGCGCTTGGAGTGGTAAATCCTGCATATATATATTTTTTTAAATTAACAAAAAAAGGCTTCTTTTTCTTTTTCTTTTTCCGAGCCCCTAAGAGAGCATCAATGGACGCACATGATGGACGGATTTGATGTCCTTTGCCCATCATACTGGGCCCCGCACACAATCTGGAAGGTTTTTAAATGTGGGCATCCCATCAAAACTGTTTCCTGTTGTGTGGCCCACCTGATGAGTCAATCAACATGTTTTTTCTTTTTGGGCACTAGGAGAGCAACAAGGGACACACATGATGGATGGATTGGATATACCATATACATCATGGTCAGCCCCAAATCTAGGGCGTGTGCAATGTTGTCAAAATCGTTATCATATCGCAAATTGTAGTAAGGGTTGAATCGTATCGAATCACAAATCGTAAGATTTTTTACAATTTTCTTAAAAAATATGAAAAATATAAATAAATCAGATTTTTTTTAACTCATCAATTTTCTTTCGCCATCAACGTGCACCAAGTAATACCATCTGATGATAGTGTTAAAGGATTCTTAATCTTTTTTTCTTTTTTTTTTTGTCTTTCAAGAAATTTCCCTTAAAAAAACCTACAAGGGTCCTTTAATAATTTATGTTCTTGTTACCTTTCTTAAATGTAGAAGCACAGTGGAAAAGCGGCCTTTGATACTGTAGACCAATGAAAATAAAATATTTTGATTTCTAAGCATCATTCCATAATACATATAAGTTAGCATGATCGTAACCATCCATAAAAACATTACAGGTAAGTCATACATCAATTTAGTGTTTCAACCAGCTAAGAAGTAAGAAATTACAAAAAAAGCTACATGATTTAATGTTGAAGTGAATATATATAATTTAATCTCTTATAAAGAACAAATAAAATAATTTACCTTTCATAAATGATTTTTAAAGGCCCCACCAATTTAAAAACATAAAATGGAAGCCAAGTGAAGCTTAAAATAGAAGAGAACAAGTATAATTTGAATCGTAAGTCGTAGATTCTGACGCAGGATGACTAACCACTTGCTCTGAAAGCTCGAACTAATAGAGCGTGGTGAATCAATCCCTTTATCACATAGCTCAGGCTCCCGCTTCACACTTGGCCAAGCTCTCGGCCGAACCCTTCCTTCAGTGGACTCCACATCACATGGGTTTGCATCACACTAGCCACCTGCCTCACATAGGTGGAGCCCATATCACACGGGCCACCCTGCATCGCACGAGCCGCCCACCCCGAGTGTGCCCTCCACGTCACACAGGCCACCCCGCTCGAGCCCGGTGTGAAAATGCCCCTGTATTAATCACCCTTGGTGAGGAGTCTCGAACATGAGATCTCCCGCTCTGATACCATTTTGACGTAGGATGACTAACCACTTGTTCTAAAAGCTCGAATTGATAGAGCGTGGCAAATCAATCCCACTATCACATAGCCCAGGCTCATGCTTCACACAGGCCAGGCTCTCGGCCGAACCCTCCTTCGTGGGCCCCACATCACATGCGTTTGCATCACACTAGCCACCTGCCTCACACAGGTGGGGCCTGTATCACACGGGCCACTCGCATCGCACGGGTCGCCCACCCCGAGTGTGCCCCCACATCACACAGGCCACTCGCATCGCATGGGCCACCCACCCCGAGTGTGCCCCTGCATCACACAGGCCACCCCACTTGAGCCCGGTGTGAAAATGCCCATGCATTAGATTCAAATCATAGAATCGTAGGATTCATATAAAAAGTGATTCAAGGTTGGGATTCAAATCGTTTTACTTAAGATTCGACTAAAATTGTATATCGTAAATTGTAGGATTTTGACAACATTGGGTGTGTGAGTCAACCATCTCTTTCTGCTATGTATACCAATTATCAACCATCACTTGCCTAGAGAAAAATGGGATGTTCACCTGGAAAGTGTTTACAACTTTCTAAATGCTTCCAACCCATATTTTCCCATCCAAACTCACTTGTAAACCCTTTACCTGTAAATCCTTTACAACTCAAGGATTTTACAGGCATCCCTTATACGGGTGAGCATATTACAATACTTGGTAGTTAAGAGATAGTGTGTTTTTAATCAAGTTGGATGAAAAGTTTTACTGGGAGAGAAAGTAGCAGTAGAAATCACAGCTGGGGTACCAAATCTGAAAATCATGGGAGTGAATTTTGATGTGAGATAGTAGTTAAGGCTGTTTAAATCTTGAAACTAAGCAGTGCTCTTTCTTTTCTTTTCTTTTTTTTGTTGGAATTTCTGGGACCTTGAAAATGCAGCTGTAGGGCTTAAAAAAATGGTGTCTTGTAAATAACTGGCAACGACCATTATGAAACAGAGAATGGGAAATGGAAATACTGAAAATGTAAGATTCAAGAGAAAACATCAGACATTTTATAGTTCTGTAAATAATGACCATTATTCCATTATATAACATCTTTTAGTTGGATATAACAGTTGTGATATAACAGGTGTTTTCCATTACATTGCACCATTTAGAATGACTATTCCTGTCATAATGGTGGCTATAATGGGTGTTATAATGTTTTTTAAACCTTATGTGGTTCTTGCAGTTTGTGATTTGTTTTTAAATCCTTAAATTGTGTTTAGCTAGAATAGCTCACAATTGATGCTAGATATGGTTGCATGACCATTCCCTAGCAAGGTATTCTGTAATGGTAACCGTGGTCATAACAGCCACCACTGTTACCTTTACGATACGGTGTGTAATGGCCTTTATGGCCTCCTTTTTTATTGAAAAAAAAAAAAAATTCTGAAAAACCTGTATCGGCTCTATAACCGTCCATTAAGGGGCTGTTACGGCTTTTACAGCATGTGTAATGGGCCGTTATGGGGGCTGGAACGGCCGTTACGGGTAATTTTTTCCATAACGGCTGTTACTTTTTTTACGACCTTGTAACGTAACTGGCCTCTACAGTCCTGTAACGGCCTTTACAGCACACCATGATCCCTAGCATCTCCACCATATAGGTGGTATTCTTCTTGGGTGATTGTAATCATCGGCCTCGTGGGTCAATACATGCATGACAATATGAGTGTGAGCCAAAAACTCCATTGATTGAGCAATCCTAGGCATCGTCAATGTAGACCTTGTTCTTTTCTTCCTCATAGCTTTCAAGACTTTCATTTGCGCACCATGGTTGTGGTGATGATTGATTAGAGGTGGGCAACAATCCGAGCTGGGCCGAGTTAGCCCTAGTTTGGGTTTGGCTTGTTTTTGTGCCACCCCAATTTGTGGATCGGCCCAGGTTTGGTTTTAGGCTAACCCATGCGGCTCGAGTTTGGTTTGCTCTAGAAAAATCTGGTTCAGGCCGGGATCGGTTTGGTCGAAAATTTCAAACCGGGCCAGTGCCGGGCCGAGTTCAAACAGGTGGCGGCTCTTCTTTTTTTTTTTGTTGTTTGTTGAAATAGAAAAGAATTAAAAAATAGAAATAACACAAAAAATACGAAAGTATCTTACTACAAGATGTTTAACATCCTCCAAAGGAGGAGTGCAACTTCAAAATAGACATGTAAACCTTGTGGGCCCACCGTCATGTATATGTATTATCCACAGCCGTCCATCTATTTTTACAAATCATTTTAGGATATGATCCAAAATTTAATCATATCCAAAGCTCAAGTGGACCAAACCACAGGAAACAGTGTGCATTCATGTATATGTATTATGTATTATTCACTGTCGTCATGTATATGTATTATCCACACCAGTCCATCCATTTTGACATATCATTTTAGGACATGATCCCAAAATTGAATCATATGCAAAGCTCAAGTGGATCACACTAAGGGAAACAGTGGGAATACAATCTACGAGCCGAATCAAACAGAGCCGGTCCGGTACTGGCCTGGTTTGAGCTTGGTTTGTTTTTTAAATGAGCTTGACTCCGAGGCTTGGTCTGGTTTGAACTCCTATTTGAACCAATCCAAGCCGAGCTTTTTCAAACCAATCTGTGCCGAGCTTTTGAGGTGGCTTGGTTTGTGTCCAGCTCTATGATTGATGAATAAGCTAGTTTGGCTTTCTATGGTATTTGGATATGGCTCATGCATGTAGTGGTCCACTAGATCAAATGTTCCAAGCACATAGATGAATGCTATGCGTACTGAAATGCTAGAGATGCACAAGCAACCATCTATAGTGTTGATTGTGAGTAGCAAATCTCTCAGAAAAATGGTTATTTATATGCCTTCCCTTCTCTTTTTCAGTTTCTGATTTTTGTACTCATTTTCATATCGGTGTTGATTATTTCATTCCCTATTCTGTCGCACCTCCAATGGATTCTTCAGTTTTGTGCGGTTATGGGTGTTTTCAGACTCTGAAATTAGCTATTTAATTATCTATCGGTCTGCAATTTCATATGTTCTATTGATTCTAAAGCAAGAAGTCACGGAGTTCTATTCATCAATTTATTCAATTGGTGTTGTTTTAGGTTGCTTGGACCCTGAGAACTTCAAGGGTTTCAAACTTGTCAAACGCACGCAGCTCAGCCACAATGTCGCTAAGTTCCGGTTTGCTCTTCCTACACCCACGTCAGTGTTGGGTCTTCCAATTGGGCAACATATGAGTTGCAGGTCAAATTCTTCTTCTTGATAGGTGATCTTTGTGCTTGTTGTTCAGGGTTGTATTCTGAATGCTTTGGTATTGATGTTTTCAATCCTGAAGTCTCTATTTTTGGCTTGGATAGGGGAAAGGATAGTGTTGGCGATGAGGTTATTAAACCTTATACACCAACTACTTTGGATTCAGATATTGGATACTTTGAACTAGTCATAAAGGTTTGCCTCATATGCTTTCATTTAGTCATGCTCCTCTTAAGTGCTGAATTTCATAATAGGATTTTCTTTTTCTATGCCTGTGCATGTTGCATGCAGGCACACATACTTTTGTGTGTGTGTGCATATGTGTTCAACTAGCACCCCCCCTCTCCTTTGGGAATTGATGCCATGACCTCAATGTTGAGACGAGGCTATCTTCACTCGGTCTACCACTTGAGCTATGGATTCGGGTGTAACTCATTAAGGCTTGAGTCATGTTATTTTAGATGTGTTTAACTAAACCTGCACCCACCCACTCCATATGCACCTCTATACATGGCGTATGAGACCACCAAGCCATGCATCAGGTTGGCGACCATGCAGATAATCTGGCCCTAAAATGGTGCCGGCTCACTCATCACGCAGGCAACACGTGCACATTGAATGTGGAAAATTGGCTCTCTTTTTTAACCAGCCACTTGATGAGTTGACCTGCTTGATTTTGGGTCAGATCATCTTTATGGTGGTCCCCCATTATCCATGGCTCCAATGTCCACCTGCAGTCTTGGCTCGTTTAGCCAAATGTAGTTGTCCATGTGGGCCTTTTTTTTTCTTTTCATGTGGGCTTACCCCATCTCTGTTTCTTACACTTATTTGCATGTTCCTTTTTCCATCTAACTTGTCTATGTGCTCCAACTTTCGGGGAAATGCAGATGTATCCGCAAGGAAGAATGTCCCACCATTTCCGTGAGATGCGTGTTGGTGATTACTTGTCTGTAAAGGGGCCAAAGGTATCTTTCCATGCTTTCTAGTATGGTCTGTTTTGTGCCTTCGTAGATATCCCTGTCCCTGACACCTTGTACCTATGTCCAAGATATAAGTGTGGTTGGGATTCTTTCATTGCAACGTGAAAGTGCACCCTGCTTATGTTGCTTCCGTTGACTTCTAAATCTTTTCTTTCTTTTGTGTGCTTCTAGGGGCGATTCAAATATCAACCTGGCCAAGTTAGAGCATTTGGGATGCTTGCGGGAGGATCTGGCATTACTCCAATGTTTCAAGTAAGTTAATGACAATCCTATAATTCCATGTTGGTGGTTTTTAACCAATATTGTGTGACTGCAGTGTATGGTCACAATAAATTGTGTTAATCTGGCAGCATAGCTTTTCTATAAATCTGAGGATAGTGTATTCCTTGATACCTGTTTCTGGATACCCGTCAGGTTGCTAGAGCCATATTGGAGAATCCAAAAGACAGCACCAAGGTACATCTGATTTATGCCAATGTCACATTCGAGGATATTCTTCTGAAGGTAATTGCTTACTTCCCTATTACGCTTTTTTCCGCTTCATTTAGCTGTACGTTTCCTTAAGTTTGCTCCTCTCTCTCTCTCTCTCCTCTCTCTCTCTCTCTCTCTCTCACTGTTTTTTTGAGTATAAATACGAAAGCATAGAAATTGGTATTGGTATTCTATGATAAAAGAACCTTTATCGCCTATTTGTATTAAGGGAAAACGAAGGAAAACTACCGTCGATGTGACATTTCCTTAAGTTTGCTCCATTTTTTAAAAAAAATTTCCTTACAAGGGACTAATTTTTTTTTTTTTTTTTAATTGGTGGGAAAAGGGGTTTCTCTCATGTGACGTAAAATGGTTATCCTTTGAAATTGCAAACCAAATACTGGAAAATGGAAAGAGAAGCATTTTCCTTCACAGTTTCTCTAGCAAAACAAACATGTATACGATATTTCCTTTCTTCCGTGCTTATGGCAACTTTACACTCATTTATGTCATCAACTATGCTCTACTTTCCCTTGTTTTGTCATCTTTTTAGGTGTTTTGCCATTGGGTATGGTCTTGCTATGTATTACTACTGCGTACTACAACTATTATACTATTTTTTGTATTTTTTATGTATTGTTCTGTGTTGATATAATAAAATTCCATAGTTTATAAGAGATGTATGTTTAAACATTAGGTGTTGGGATTTTTAATTTATATTACAGAAATAATGTGTTTGTCATATCTATTAGGCTATTACATTGAAATACTTAGAAATTGCCTAACACATTGTGGTTTATACTATAGCATTTTATTGAACATGCCAATTTCATCATATAATACATGGATATTTGTTCTGTATGTGTCCAATTGTGCAATATAGATTACTTATGGAAAGCTCGTTACTGCTTTGATGTTGGATTATTGAAGGAAATACAATATAGTTTTTTATTGAACACACGTTGCCAATTTTATCATAGAATACATGGATAGTTGTGTTGTACATGTCTGATTGTGCAACATAGATTACTTATGAGAAATTGGTTTCTTAAAGTTGGTGCATTGATTTAGTACAATTGAAGGAATTAAAATATATGTACCGATTTGATGATCAAAACATAAGATTTGTGTGGGATTCGATGAATTGAAGCAGAATAGACCCTTTTGGGAAATGTTTGAAGAAGGGGTAAACCACTTTTTTTTGTATTTTTTCATTTTTCATCTTCTTTTTATTGTATTCATATATAATGGGCCATAATCCACCAAATCATGCTTGATTTATGTTTGATTAGGACATATTTGGCTGACTTTTAGCAGGTCAAGCTGACAGGCAGTGTTCTTATGAAAGAATGGTTTGATACACCATTTAATACGTTAAAAACTTAAAAAGATAAGACTTTGGTGTTTTACATTTTTCCTAATTTCCCATTTTTTGAGGTCTTTTTGTGTTAAAAAGTTTTCTGCCAATATGGCCCGGTGTTGTCCAAAAGGGGTCCGACATGGTCTGCTGCCCCCTGTATTGTCTTGTTTTTGGGCCTGGCTGATACGGCCACTGTATTGTTATTCAAAACCTTGTATCAGGGTTTTCTTTTACTGTCAAAAGTCTATATAAAGGCCTACTTGCTTGTAACAGCCCATTTTGCTATCTTTGATAAGTAAACCCAAAACTGAGATTTAGGCCCAAAATATGGGCTGCGGATATAAAATCCAATGGCCCTGTAATTCTGTTAATTAGAAATAAAAAAGAGAAGGAATCCTCCAATGAATTGAGAGACTGGGATAATCCCAACAGCCTTTTAGTTACTAGAACTAGAAAAGAACTGGAAATAAAACCATTCTTAAACAGAAATTTCATGCAATAATTTAAGTAATCGAAGGGGAGTGGAAACATATGGCCTTGTAGGTCTATTTATATATTCAATATGAGCTAGAAGAATCTAGAAATAAGTCTCAGTATTCTTGATTTCTTTTGGTCCTCAATAATCCTGGCCCTATTCCTCCTCATACTTGCAGTAAAAGAAGAATCACTAAGGAAGGAAATTAAAATTAGAATAGACATCTCATTAAAGCTCTTATATACCAACCACATGGGATTTTTTTACCCAGTCATAGGGTGTATAGACGCCACGTGATTTGTTTAACATTCAAAACACCCAACAAACAACAACAACAACAACAACATCATCATCATCATCATCATCAGTAAAGCCTTGTCCAAATAAATGGGGTTGGCTATAAAAATCCTTTTCTGCCATTCCACTCTATCAAGGGCCATATCCTTGGTCAAACCATAGGGCATCAATCTTTTCTGTCTATTCCACCCATGTCCTTTTGGGCCTTCCTCCTGCCCTTCAACTTGAACCAACTCACTCGTGCCTGGTGCAGTTCTTGGTTTTCTCGCACAAAGCCAGACCATCTAAGTCTACTTTCCCCTTTGATTACCCACTTGTGCTACTTCTAAGTTCCCTCAAATGTGATCTATCCTTGTCTTGCCACTCATCCTTCTCGTCAGCGTCCTTTTAGCTACACTCATCTTATGTAAATGTTCCCTGAGTGCCCAACATGCTATCCCATAAACTATGACTGGTCTTATAGCCATCCTATGAAATCTTCCCTTTAGTTTGATTGGCATGTGGCAATCACATAAAACTCTAGAGGCACATCTCCACTTCTTCCAAGTTCCATCCAGCTCTAATACTATGAGCAACATCCTTCTCAATCTCTCTGCTCTTGTGAATTTTCGACCCAAGATATTGAAAAAAAAAAAAAAACTCAACCAGTGTAAGTCCATAAAATAGGACCAGGTTGGACACAGTCCAATCAGAACGAGTTGGTGTTGAGGACCATCTGATTAGATTTGTGGTAGTTCAATTGGATGCCATAAACAAGCTCATACTTGATACTTCACCTGTGTCACCTTGGGTGCACATTGGACCTTCCATACACACTTGCGGCATGTGGCCTGGATGCACTGTGCATGCTGTTTGCAGGGGTAACATTGAGAAACAGGTTTCGGGAATGCTTCTGAAAGATCAGATTCATAACATCCCCACAAAGTAGTACAGGGAAATGGAAAAAGAAAAGAAGAAAAGAAGAAAAAAAGATCAAGTATTGGTAATTACAGGATTCTTGACCTGAGTATATGCATAATACACTTGGGTTTTCATTTTGGCATGAGCGGGGCCCTTCGTTCAGCGCTAGGTTTTGAAAATTGCCAAAGTCTCTTTATAATGGGAATTTCACTCGAACTCTGTGTTATGTGACAAAAAAAATCCTATTAAATAACCTTCATTATTTTGAAAAAACTATAGCTATTTTCTCAATAGCGGCCATAGAATGGAATAACAGTTGTTATTTACATTTTTTTTGAAGGCATTACTTCATGAAACATGATGCCATTTTTTGGCTTAAAACCAAGCATTATTTTCCTGAATTCCATTATTCTATTTTCCCATTTTTTTCTTCTCATAGTTGCCATTAACGTCATATAGCAGTAACACCAGTATGGCATTTTAAGTTAATAAAACCATTTTCAAAACCTTTCTTCAGTGATCTAGAGCATCCATCTGTTGGGCTTTGTCCTGGACTGAGCTGTACCTCAAAACTGGTCCAAATCAGAAGATCCCAGCCACTGTTCTTGGACCTTTATCAGTTGAATGTGGGCCTTTGCTGTATGCTATCGTTGACTATCCATTTGCTGGTCCCAAGTTGAAAGGTTAGGAATCTCCAATCGAGAACATTTTTGGGGCATTGTCCATCGACGGTGGGGGCAAACAGACAATGATCTGGATAGCCAAACCATGGGACATATTTTTTCCCAAACTGAAACCTAAATATACTGTGCATATCCTCAGTTTGAGGATCCTATAATTCCTCTGATTTCCATGTGGAATGGTTGAGAGTATTTGAGATGATTTTGAAACAGGCAATGCTAATGTAAGTTGGGAAGTCTTGTCACTAAGCCAAAGTCGAATGTGAGTGCTCTCACTTGCAGGAACCATTTGTGCCTCAATATCTTAAAGCAATTATCCTTAGGGTGTCGTTTGGATACCTCTCATTTTTCATTAAATCTGCAAGAGAGATGCTGATGTTGGTAAGGGTGGCAATTGGCCAGGTAGACTGCCCGACCTTCTTTGGACCTACTGGCTCGAGCTGTGGGCGGGGCTTGGGCCTGATCAATTCTCAGGTCGGGCTTGAGCTCAACTCATTTATCCTGGCCCAGCCTAGCTAGGCCTGACCTTATTATGTACATGTACTATGTCCTACTACATATGCTATTCCAATCCTAGGTTAGGCAACCCTTCCATCTTGAATGTAAGACTGTTGGTTTCATTCCTCTAGAATGTCCATCTCTTTGTACATGTTTGGTCCACTTATTCAACAGATGGATTAGGAACTTTTCAAGTGGGAATTAGGGATTTTATCAATTTTCAGGCCAAGCTGGGTCAGGCTCGGGCCCAACCAGTTTTTGGTTCTCGGGCTTGGGCCTACTATGCTAGCCCATGCTCGGCTTGAGCTGGGCTCAGGCCTTGGGTTCTTAAGTGTTGGAGCGGGCACGGGCCTATTAGGCCGAGCACATTGCCACTTTTAGATGTTGGGAAAGTGCTCCTTCCCTTTTTTTTTTTTTTTCCCTTCTTTTTGTTTCCAAAAAATAGGGTCAGCAAGGTGTTGGTTGACCACCTCTCACACATTAAAATGTGGGATGTTTTCTAAAATCTGAATTATTCATCAGACCCACTATCACAGATACGAGTGCAAATTTCATGCCTGTTGGATACTTGAGGAGGGCACTATATTAAATTCTAGCTGTTGGTATGCTTTCATCAAGCATTGACAGTGCCTGCTGAGAGAACAATGCATTGAAACACATTTTTAATGACATCCAAACATACTTTTAGTAGATCGAGAAGGGTTATTTGCCTGCCCAATAACTAACATGTGGCAGATGTAGTGAATCGACCCCATCCATCTAGTAGGTCCTTTCCATGAATCATTTGCAGTAGAAAACCAAACCGAATGGGTGATCCTATCCATATGGATGATGTGACCTTCAAATGGACAGTCGAGATGAAAATATATTCGACTGAAGAAACTGATGGCTAGGCATTTTCCAAACATGGGACATATACAGACAGGAACCTGGTAGATGGGCAGATTGGGTCCTCTTCTCAACCTGTCACATCAGGTGCTTGGCAACGAATGTCCGTTCTTGTTCCAGCTCTACCAATTAGAGCCAGCCTCTTTAAGCCCTTCTTGATTGTGCTCTTCTTCATTTTTTATTTTTTTTTGTGTGCCCACTGATGAAACTTACACTTTTCGCTTGCAGGAGGAGCTGGATGGTCCTTGCTAGTAACTATCCCAGTCGCTTCAAAATATACTATGTTCTGAATCAGGTCTGTTGTTGCTCTCTTTCTTAAACATCTCTATTAAAATCTCATGCCTGATACATGTGGCGGTTATTGAGTCTCATAATCATCTGCCACTGTCTTTGTGAGTATTTTTGGAGTGAGAAATATGAATTAGCCTTCATTTTCAGTAACTAATTGTTATAGAAGGTTTTGAGTTATCCGCAAGAGCCGATCTGATGGGCCCCACCATGGATGGACATATCTGACAATTGCTGCCATCCAATCTTTAATATCTTTTCCATTGATTGTGGACTGGCTTCTCTACTTTTTATTTTTTTCTCAACCATGCATTGCCAGGTCACTGATCAAAGGTTGGATTGCCCCATTGAGTGAATTTTAGAGCATGGTCCATCCATGTTCAGGCCTATCAGATCAACGATCTGGACCATCCTTAGGCACAACACGGCAATTGCACCATATTGAAACTGTTCCCACTTTAACCTTAGAATGGTGGCTTATTTGGTAAGCTGAGAAACCAATGTTTTGAAACCTGGACTGGACCTCAAACCATTTTCACTGGGCGGTTTGGTCAAACTGCCAGTGCAACTGGTGATACCTGCTTGGCCTGTTTTGGCTCAAAAATCTGCTTCATCTAAAGTCATATATGAACAAATAATTAACAGATTGTGCGTTTGGTTCAAGATGTTTTGCACCAAATCAGGCTGGCTAATCATGAAATATCATGATATGGTGCAACCAAATGCACCACCAATCTGCTGGTAGCCTAGAGTTTTTAGAGGCCTTGATTTTCCAGTGGAAGTTGTTGGTCCTAGCTGTGTTGATGCATTTATTTCTTTTCAACGAAACAGTTACCTACTTAAGTGGCCAGCCTGACCCATTTTGTTGGTCCAGTTCTGGTCCTGAATCGGTCTGACTGCCCAGTCTAGCCCAGGTTTTGAACCCCTGGTTGAAACCCCATTTCGAGATGAGTGGAATGGAGAACATCTATCAAACTGGCTACAAATGGCAAGTGAGCTCGTTTGATTGTTTCTTCAATTTGTGATCATCCTTTTCACGCATTCTATTTATAATTTTTCCCAGCCTCCTGAAGTATGGGACGGAGGGGTTGGCTTTGTGTCGAAGGAGATGATTCAAGCTCACTGCCCAGCACCAGCATCCGACATCCAGGTAGATTTGAGTCATATAGCAAATCGATGTCTGTCCATTTTACAATTTCCAGATCACTGGTGTGTTGGTTGCATTCTGAGCTCTGATCTGGTGATATGCAGATTTTGAGGTGCGGCCCGCCTCCGATGAACAAGGCCATGGCATGCCCACCTTGAGGCACTGGGATACGCCCTGGAGATGCAGTTCCAGTTCTGATTCTTATCTCTTCTTTTCAAGAGACTTGTGTTTGAATTTTGTAGCGGCTTTTAGCTTTTTAGATACTTGTGCCATAAATTCTCATACATAATCTTGAGACTGCGAAAAATGTATTTTGGCTCAAAGATTTACAGGAGTCCGTGTGTTGAGGCATGGCGTTCATTAATCACAATTTTAGGTGGCATTTGGATGCATAATTCTGTTGATTTGTATTTTAGTTTTGATAGTTGTAAAGGCCTGTTTGTGTGCCCACAACTCCAATAAAATTGGATTGGATTTGCTGGAGCCGGAGAGGAAATGAAGTGAATTGAAGAATGGTGCTACCTAAGCAGACGCAACATCTGACTTTTCTGGATTCAGATATTTATCAGATACATATTGTGAAAAATCGGGATTACCTGCTATACAAACAGGCCCTCCTTAAACTGCATATGGTGTTTTGTAACCAAATGCTTGATGTCGGAGATGTCTTCAATCCTGAAACCAGGGATTTCGGTCGAACGACGGGATATGGCTCGGTCGCCCGAAACTACCTTGGATGAGGCAGTTGGTCTTTGGACACCGCTGGATCTGTGATCTGGAGGATTACGGTTGACCGACGGGCTTGGCTTGGTCGCCCGAAACTCCTTGAATCGGACTGTGAACTCTTTGGATAGTTTTGGCCAAGTTTGGTCACCTGAAGGCTTAGGGACGGTCGACTGATGGCCATGTGCTTTATTAAGTCAGTTTTGCATAAATTGTTTCTAATTCCGGATTAAGGCTATTTAAGCGGTTTTAATGCGGGATCAGGGTTAATTGCCAAAGGGGTTAGGTATCTTAGAGCGTGTGAGGATTGAAAGAGTTTTAGCGAGAAAAAAAAGCTTGGGTTAGCTTGGGTTTCTCTTGCAGGAGTTGTGATCCGGGTAAGTTCTTCATCTTTTATAACTTCTGATTCGCTGTGGTTTTTTTTCCGAAAGGGTTTTTCACACATAAAATTGAGATAGTCTTCTTGTGTGTTGAATTTGCTTGATTCTTGCCGTCGTGATTTGCCTCATTTGATTCTTGCTTTCGCAGTTTTCTCACACCATTTGAGTTACTGAGTCGACTTGGCTTAGGTGAGTCTAATTTTTTAGTCTAATTTGATTCTACAATAATAAAGCTCGAGAGGCAAATCAAAAGAACCGACTCGTAGTTGTTGTGCAGCCGGTGGGGCTGTTAATGAGCGGGATCGGTGGATCGGGTCTGGATCCACATTTGGAACCCGTAGTGTCAGAATCGGGTTTGGGTCTAGCTCCTAGGAAGCCCTTGTTGATCATGTCCAATTCAACTCGGCACTAAACGGACTAGATCTGAGCTCTTCACGCCTCTGAAGTCTAGGGTGTCAACAAGCTGGGGTCAACCTGTGGAACTGGTCCACATTGGATCTGGGTCTGGACCCTGATTTGGGTCCTGATAGGTCAGACCGTCCAGATCTTGGGACCCGATTAAGAATTGGTGGGTTCTGGTGTGCTCTGATCTGACCCATTTACAACCGATTCCACCCCATCTTTGATTTCTTCCAATCCTGGTCGGACGTATGTCCCACACTCCAAATGGTTCACCCATGGGCCCCACCAGTTGCGTTCGATGGTGCAGAAATCACACTGACCAGATTAGATGGTGGACCCCACGTTGAATTTCAACCCCCCTCCACTCAATATGTCAATCCATCAATGCCCGGCCCACCAGATCAGATGCTGCAAAAAAGTCGGCCACTGGAAAATCCTAGCCATCTGGTTGTTAGCATGCAAAATGGACGGTTAAAAACAAACTACTGTTTACGTTATTCGATTGAGAAGATTTTTGGTTAATCCCCCATAATCCAGCCGTCGGATTGTAAGGGACATTGAAAGTGATCCCACCTGTAAAGATACATGGCCCATACTAAAATACTCGTATTTGAAGGTTTTGCTTATGTCGCCGTTCATCATGGCTACGGTGTTGGAAAATCTGAACCGTCCATATGGCAGACCTACTACTTTGTGGGCCCATGATTAACAAAAAAAAAAAAACTTCACTGTTGGGAGGATCCTGGCCGTCAAACTAGTAGACATCTTTCAAAGTTTACCCGTCTGGTAGCATGGTCATGGATCCACACACATAGCACACTTGCCAATATGAAACACGTGTGGAAGATCAGATCTTTCCATCGGGTGGTAAGTGGGCTACGATTTAGATCTCTTAGCCTAAATTCAAATAGTGGGTCAGCATAGGTATGGGCCAGTAACCTAAAAAATTCTAACCGTAAGATCTTAATATACAATCCTAACCGTAAGATTCTTAGACATCTAATGAACGGCTAAAATTTAAATCTAATAGACGGTGAAAATTAAAAGAAACAGATATCAATTCATCAGATGTCTCAATTATCTAACAAACCTTATTTTTATAATATATCCAATCTATAGAATTCAACGAAATCTGAGCCGTTTATTTTACATACATGTATGCCAAATATACCATTTATGTTTGCATGTGTATTAACAACCATACTCTTTCTGAGTATAAAATAACTCTCATCAAGACCGGATAATGAAAACCTCAGTCCTCTCCTCTGCTAAAACCCTCCAAAAACCTCAGCAAATGGCTGTAACTCCTCTCCTCTTTACCACCTCATTTCATTCTCATTCTCGGCGAATTCCCTTCTTCTCCTTTAAATCTCCAACCCCATTTCGCATCAATGCCGTCTCTGCGAAAAAACCCATCTCCCTTTCTCCCAAATCAACCTCTCTCCGCCGCAGAGAAGAGCTCGAGACTGTCAATATTGCCGAAGATGTAACTCAGGTTTTTTTTTTTTACCTTTTTTTCCCCCACTTTCGTTTTAGTATTCTTATAAATAAGAAATATTCGTATACTTTTGCTTATTCTTTTTTTGTTTTTTTTATTTTGAATTTCTGTTGAATGTTATTCGTTTGGGGTGTTTTGGTATTGAATGTTTGGATAAGAGATTTAGTTGGGACCCTCATTTTAAGATGGTTGTATTCTTTGAATTCTACTAGAATTTGTTCTCTTATTTGAATTTTTCGTTGAATTTTATTGGTTTTTTCCCCTATTTTCGGAGTTTGGCTCGAACACATCCCGATGTATTCCAGTGTGCTATGTCAGGACTATAGCATTTGAATCTGGATCGTTTTCCAATGATCCAAACCTTCTATTGATGTGTCTTAATTTGTGTGGTAGACGCACAACAAATAAAGTATCGTAGGGGCCGTTTGGATGCCTGTAACTTATCTAAAATGTAACAAGGTTACAGGTGACAAACTTGCAGTTGGTGTTGGGGAGAAAAGTTCACAGGTAACATCTTTCAACCGTAAACTTTCTACAGGAAAAGGAAACGAAAATCTCACAGGGAGAGGAGTCGTTTTTTAATCAAAATGTCTTGGGAAGAGCGCAGTTGCATTGAAGGAAGCCTACCTGCAATCAGACGCAATGAAGGCAAACGCAGCTATCGAAGGCTGAGGCGGTCTCCTTCTCCCTCTCTCAGCAGTCTCCCCCCCCCCCCCCCTCTCTCTCTCTCTCTCATCCAGCTCCAACGAGTTCGTGCCCTATAAAAACCCTCTCTTTTTTTTTTTTTATGTTTTTTTTTGCTCTGCTGCGTCTTTTGGGGTGGACGGACATGGTTTGGGTAATGATGCTTGATGGTTGGTGCTGTGGGGCCCACCATCTTGTACGTGTTTTATCCACACCGCCCATTCATTTCTTCATATCATTTGAGGGCGTGATCCCAAAAATTAGGTAGATCTAAATCTCAGGTGGACCACACCACAGGAAAAATGTAGTGATTGGAAGTCCACCATTAAAAACTTCCAACTGGCCCACCATAATGTTTGTTTGACATCCAACCATGTTGATTAGGTCATAAAGACCTGGATGAAGGGAAAAGACAAATGCTCAGTTTGATCCAAAACTTTGGTGGCCCATAAAAACTTTTTAATGATGGGTGTTCAATCAACACTGTTTGATGTTTCCAGTGATGTGGTCCTCTTGACGTTTTGATTTACCCCATTTTTGGTCTCATGCCTTAAAATGATCTGGAAATTTTTTTTATTTGGATATGCTTACTTAATTTTTTTCTACATTACAAGCATTTCGAAAACGTAGGTCCACTTTTATAGGCCCAAATGTTGATTAGTTTAGCCTAAGAATCGACCCAACTATTCATTTACATGGGTTCAACAAATTGGAATACTTTTAATCCAAATTTTCTTATGTGTTAATGTGATTTTTAAATGACTTTCTACTCCAAGCTCTAGTTGGTGTGAATATACAACTTATTACCTATAACCAACTTACAGGTTACCTAAACACAAAAACTAAGTTACCTATGAGTAAAGTTACAACTTACACCCAAACAAGATTACTTGTAACTTTCTTTAACCTGTAAGTTACCTGTAGCTTACTTACAACTTAAAAATCTTACAGGCATCCAAACAGGGCCTAAAATTGGGCTATTTCAACCATTTCAAATTTGGCTCTATTGCTTTGAAAATGGATGGTCACCATAACCTTTGTGTAATTAAAGGGTTGAGATATTCAATCTGGATCTCTAAAAAAAAAATAAAAAAATAAAAATCAATCTGGCAATTTTTTTGTACACTCGTCATCCAAGGTGACCCTATCACATTAATGGTTTGGGTCATTAAAAAAAGAAAACCCAATTCCAATGGGTGAAGTCCTAATGTATGCATGTTGATATGTAATTAAGCAAGCCTCTTTTTTTGTTTTTCTTTTGTTCTTTTGGTGCTGAATGTTTGGATAAAAGGTTTTTCAGAAGTGACAATTAAATGGGTTGGTTATTTTTTTTTTTTTTTTTTTCGAAGTTTGCATTGATTTCTTAGTTTTGTTTGAATTTTTGTGAATTTTATTGGGTTTAAAGCTTCATTTAAATGGGTTGGATGCCTTTTTTTCTTTTCTATTATTATTATTTTAGTTTGAATTCTCGAGTGTGGTTTGTTCGAATGCTTCCTTTTTCATTCTTTTTTCGTCTGTTTTTTTTATTTTTATTTATTGAGATTTTGATTGGAAGTGACATGGAGGGTGGTGTTAGATTGTTGCTTTCTTATTGGGATTTGTTTGCTTTATTTTTGTTTTTGATTTTCATCTTTTTATTTGTTTCGGAAAAATGATTCAAAGTGTCGTGGGAGATTTCTTTCTTTCTTTTTTTTTTTTAGAAATTTGTTTTCATTTTATTTTAGAAGGGTTTTTGCATATTACCACATAAAAAATGTTTTTTCATGTTACCACATCATTAACTAAACATTATTACACATTCACACATTTATCACTTTTTTTCCCCTCCTAAATCTATTAATGAAAAATGATGCTTTTCTCAAGGCTAGGAGATGGCAATGAAATGGGCGAGAGCATTAAAACTTTTGCAAGATTTGAATTGGTGGTTTTCTCTTTTCTTTTCCATGGGATGTGTGATAACAATCACACTAGATGGTTTTCATGCCACCTCCACTTGGATTCCAAACAAGAAGCCCTCAGAAAACCACGTGCGGACACACATGAACAAGGGGCCCTCTCAAAGGAAGCTACACAGTGTGAGAAAGAGAATTTTAAGGCATGAGAGAAAACGGTCTCTTTATTAAAAGAACATTTTATCTTACAAGTGCACTTTTTCTGCTCAGCAACACCCTATTTATATAATAGTAGTTATAACCTACATTCTTGTATCTATTCCATGTGGGACTAACAAAACAAAACAAAACAAAATAAAAGATTAAAAGCCTACTAAGCTAAGCAAAGGGACCCACCAATATTAACCTTTTTTTTTTTTTTGAAGATTGCACTAATAACCATTTACAAATATGACATGTTCTGTTGATGGTATGTTTATTCTGAATAGGATTATGGTTTTTGGATGCATGTTCTGTATGAATGTGATTCTTTGGATGTAATTGTTTGATATAAAAAACCCATAGACTTTGAAAAATAAAAATGGCGTGTTGTTAATTGTTGACACTTGCCAATCACCACCACCACCACCACCACCACCACCACCACCATCATCTTCATCCAAGCCTTATCCTAATTACTTGGGGTCGGCTACATGAATCATGTTCTGCCATTCCACTCTATCAAGGGCCTAGACCTTCAGTCAGACCAGAGGTCATCAATTCTTTTCTTACTACCTTCATCCACTGTCCCTTTTGGAACTTCCCCTTGCCCTTTTAGAGTCTTCAACTTGTACCATCTCACTCCTAAGTGGCACGGTTCTTCATCTCTGTTGCAGCATGATGAAACCATCTAAGCCTACTTTCCCTCATCCTATTACTTATTGGTACTATTCCTAAGTTTCCTTGAATTCATTCATTTCTAATTCTATCCTCCTTGTCTTGCAACTCATTCATTTGAACATCCTCATTTTAGCTACGCTCATCCTATGAACATGTTGTTCTTTAACTGCCCAACATTCTATCCCATAAAGCATGACTAGTCTGTTAGCTTCCCATTTCCCTTTCAGTTTGAGTGGTACACGACAATCTCACAAAACGTAGAGGCACATCTCCATTTCTTCCACCTAGCTTGAGTTCTATGGGAAACATCCTTTTCAATCTACCAACTCATTGACCCAAGGTACCGAAAGTGGTCATTCTAGGAATCTTTTTTTTTTTTTTTTGAAAGATCATTCTAGGGAACTTCTTGATCAACAATCTTAACTAATTCCTCATTTTCATTCCTGTTATTTCTAAAGTTGCACTACATATACTATGTTATAGTTTGGGTAATTTTAAATCCTTTAGATTCTAAAGCAACCCTCCACAAATCAAGCTTTGCATTTATGCCCTCCCTCATCTTGCCAATTATAAAAATTTAAGTTTGGAAAACAAATAATTTCATCTGTTTATGCACGAAGTAAAATGTGTAGGTCATGTACTTTGACTTTGCTTAATGGGTATTGGACAAGTTGAAGCCATTACTTATTTTATCTGATTTGTATTTTTGAATCAGTTAATTGGGAAAACGCCAATGATATATCTCAACCATGTTGTGGAAGGCTGTGTAGCAAATGTTGCTGCAAAGCTCGAGTCCATGGAGCCTTGCCGAAGTGTCAAGGATAGGTGACTTTTCTGTCATGGTCACGGTGGTGTTTTTCTTTCTTTTTGTTTTTTGAATGGATGGTGGCGTGTTTCTTGATTGTAACTCTTTTTAAATTGTCACGAGATGATTTAATGATCTAAAGATGACATCACAGAATCGGGTATAGTATGATATCGGATGCTGAAGAAAGAGGAGTTATTTCTCCAGGGAAGGTTAGCTTCTTTTAGTTTTGCTGAGCCCACGTGCATCTTTACGTAATGCATCATATGGTAGCCATTCATCAGATGGGCCCCACTGTATAAATGATCCGATCCAAAAGTCTAGCCAGTCTACTAATTGGGGGGGGGGAAGGAGGGGGGCATGTGTATTTGAATGGAGATCATTCACAACTTTTTAAACCATCCATCTTTTCATGCATTGGTAGCAACATGATGAGTTTAGTGGCTTGATTTTTCGTGTGAGGTTGTCTATATGGTAGGGCCATCTGATGCATGGTTCAAATGTTCTACACATGGCATGCATGACTGTGTGTAGAGGTGTGTGTGGGCTTAACAAATATCAGCTTCTTTTATTGCTTCATGTGACAGCCTTTTACACTTCTAAAGCATTGTACATCACATACAGATTTCTATTTTCATGCAGACCATTTTAGTAGAACCGACTAGTGGAAATACAGGAGTTGGTATTGCTTTTGTTGCTGCAGCCAGGGGATACAGGCTTATTGTAACCATGCCCGCATCTATAAATCTCGAGAGGCGTGTTCTTCTTCGTGCATTTGGTGCGGAGATTGTTTTGACGGACCCGACAAAAGGAATAAAAGGAGCTGTTGATAGAGCTGCAGAAATAGTTCGCACGATGCCAAATGCTTACATGTTTAAGCAATTTGATAATCCGGCCAACGCAAAGGTTGCAGGTCCAAATGAACTAGCTTCTGTTTCCATTCCAAACTTGGATTGTAAAAGCTGCATGCAATCTAGACATCAATGTCTTTTCCTCATTTCATTTGAGATTTTGTTTGGATGAATTACAGATACACTTTGAAACTACAGGCCCGGAAATATGGGAGGACACTCTGGGTAGTGTTGACATTCTTGTTGCTGGAATTGGAACTGGAGGTACTGTCACAGGCACTGGGCGGTATCTGAAAATGATGAATCAAGATATTAAGGTTTGAAATGGTCTCTTCCTTTTACCGCTTAAAATGTTCTGTTCCTTTGCTAATTAAGGGTGCCTTTTGTTGCACCAAATATCATGAAATTTGATGATATTTTGCGCTTCAATGACATAAAGGGTGCATTTGGTTGCACACTTGCACCAAATAAGTCTAATTTGGTGAAAGATATCATGAAATTACATGATATTTGGTGCAACCAAATGCACCCTAATATTGACTTGAAGTTTTTTATTGCAAGACTTAGCTCCTGTCCAATACAGACAGCTCAGCCTGTTCACCACCCAGTTTCCATATCCCATCTGTGTTTGGGCACATGGGCAGGAAGGTAGGTGTCCTGCCATCTGTGCATTATGGATGGGACAAACAGATTGTCTTCTGCCAAATGTATGGGTAGATTTACAAATTGCGTAGTCCTCATTTTGGGTTTCAGGCTATGACGACGACGATGTAGGTCCTCTTTTTTGGGTACATTGGGACAGGCCATCAATGTCCAGACATTGCTAAGATGCCATCACATAAGAGTAAAATAACCAGTAAAAGATTAATCTATTTCTCTATTTCTCACCCATCCTTTAGCCTTCCAATAGCTTCTATAAGGAGGAACAGGATCTGAAGACCTAACCAAACTTAAGATCTTTCAAAATCGTGCATGTGCACCTACCGTCACATGCTTACCACCCATACACTTTAAAATAGGCTTCATCTCATGTACAAATGCTTTAGTTTTAAGTTTAAATATATACAAATGGTGGACCCATTCTGCACCTATGTGGCGTAACTGATGGGCCACTTGTGCGAGGAAAGGTTCCTTTGAGTCTTATCAAATAAAGATTCGACTTTTCAGGGACAGTGTCTTCACCTCTGATGCTGAAACCACAACCATTGGTGTGGGAAAGTGTGGAGGGAGGCAGAAAAATGGGCCCTCTTTTCTTGAGCTATTCAGTTGTTTCTAATTTTTTTGAATCAAGGTTCAAATTCTTGTAACTTGCTAGTTTACTATTTTCACATGTTTCTTTTTGCCTAGGTAGTTGGAGTAGAGCCTGCTGAGACGAGCATTATTTCTGGAGAAAATCCAGGTGAATGGAATCTACTTTCACTGCAATCCTTTTTAAGCTTCTTGAAAATCCCTTGCCATTTGCTGCTCACTGATTATGACATAAAAAATGCTGGTGCAGGTTACGTGCCGAGCATTTTAGATGTTAAATTGCTTGATGAGGTTTTGAAGGTCAGGTTGCTTTACTTCGTTTAATTCCACTCGATAGTAGCCCATTCAAGTGACGTGTATTATTCAGCAGTTCGGTGTCTTAGGCTAGGTTGCCAAGCTGGACATGATGAGTGAGCTCTGAAACATGTTTGAGATAAGAAAGGGAACTACCCGTTCTTATGTCAACCATGTTTCATGGCAGAAATGTGGGAAAATGCTTAGCCCATCTGCCGTATGATAATCCGATGGAGGACATTTTGGGGATATCTCCCATCCAGCATGAATGGCCTACCATATAAATTATTTGGATCACCAGAAGGTGGACTCAACATGTTAAGGATAGTTTTGAAAGTATCTTTCAAAAAAAGGATAGTTTTGAAAGTATCTTGGGAAATGCAACTGGTGCTATGCCTTTTTACCCCCCAAATGATATCTTGTTCATCTCAGCTAACGAACAAAATATTATTTTGGGGCGGCAAAACAGAAAAAAATGATATCCTGCTCATTTGGGTTTCAATTTTTGATGACACCTAAGTGCTCGGTCAGTTCAAAACAAAGTTACTACACTGGAAGGGTCTGACAGAGCCAATTCATGGGTAGATTTCAAACATTACATAAGGGCCCATTTGGACGCACCATCCAAAGGGACGTTTGAGGTGTGAAACCCCTTTTGAGTCAAACTGGGGTTTTTCATGTGTGTTTGCGTGCATTGCAAAACTCCCATTTCACCATCCACTCAAAAATAGACACTAAAATGCCAACTCGAAAACACAGGCTTGGAACCCATCTTTGCACAACCCCCTTTTGTGCAAGTGCGTCCAAACGGGTCCTAAAATTGATCAAATAGCAACATGAATTCTTATTTATACTCCAGTTCTTGGTTTGATTGTTCTCTACAGTTTTTTCCTTATCTGTGATTTGGCCTTTGTATTTGACAATTGAAAGAGTTGGTATTGATTTATGTTAGAAAATTTTTAGGTGACGATTGGTGAAGCAGTTGAAATGGCAAGGAAGTTGGCATTGAAGGAAGGGTTGCTGGTACATTTTTACCAATTGACAAACTCACTGACACGTCATTATTTCCTGGTCCTCTTCTATGTTATTTTGAACCTACTTACAATAAGATGGTTAAGTGGTTGTAAGTTGTCCCTTTTCCTTCTTACCAACTCAGGCTCCATGGAGCCCAAGTTAAGAGTCAATGCAGAACGTGGTTGAATACGTGATTGAGATTTATCTTTTATTTCGACAAGTTTAGGCTGTGGTCACATTGTGAGTTCTTGAGTGCTTGATTGAATTTTTTGAGTACATGGTTGAGTTTTTTTCCAGTTTGAAAGTAATTGTCTGTTTTGACTAGGGCTGTCAATGGGTCAGGTCCTATAGTACCTGTACACCAGCTGACCGGATTTAGATTTTGTTGGGTCTGGGTCCTTTTGGGTCCAGTTCTAATCCTTGGAGACCAGGACCCAGATCTGATCGAGTTTGGGTACCCTTCGGGTCTTTGGATCTAGATCTCGAGTTGGGTTTGGGACAAATATGAGCATTTACATGGTTAAGCCCACCTAATAGATGGATTATATTGCTTATGCATGTGCAACTTTGACATGTGCATGATGTGGAAACAGGTTCTCTTACATGTGAGCAGCTTAGGATACCTCATTTCTTTTTCTAGAGTAATCAATACGTATTAAATATATACACATTTACTATTAAAACCAACTGAATCCCACATGGACCCAACAAGATCCAACTCTAACTGGGTCCATCACATGGACCCAACCTGAACCCGGTTAGACCTGATTTTTAACCAGGTCCAAAAGGTGAGACCCAAACCCCACCTGATTTCTTAATGGGTCCCATAAATGGGATCCAGACCCATTAAAAACGGGTCGGGTGCATTGGGTATCCATGGGTCTGGGTACCCATTGACAGCCCTAGTTTTGACTCGATCCAAGTCTTGATCGAGTCAGGTCAACTCACTATCTTCCTTGAGTGGGTTGTTTTTCTCTGTCATGTTTAACAATTGCATCTCCTTAAATTTCTCATCATGAGTCCGACCTTCCACGTTTTAATTTCTGAAGGTTTAAAGACTTCAAATGGCAATTTGGGTTCATGAAACCCGAGTTCGAACTAGGTTGAGTACTTGATCCAGCCTTTTGAGCATGAAAAGCTGAGACACTTTTGAGTTAATGAGGGGTAGATGGAATAGTTCAAGTAATCAATTGACTGTTTCCAGGTTTTAAAATAACTGACCCTTTTTAACCTGGAGGAATTATATGATATGTGGCGAGTTTCTTAGGATGGCATACACAAATTTCCAATTGTTTCAAGTGGAACCCATGGTTCTATAATCCCGACCAAGGTTTGTTGAGTTTGACCATTGGTGGGGAATATTTCCCCAAGAAATCTTCCTGATTGGTATTTTGTCGAGCAACTTTAGGACTATTTTTAGTTGAATGTGGATTTTGTTGTATTTTCTCTTCTTAACTATCTATCTGTACATCACAAACCAAAAGCTTGAACTTTTCCTATCATGGAGATTTTTAAGGCATTGTTCATACACAGTGGGAGACAATCGGTGTTTAAAAACAGTAATGGCCACTGGGTAACAGTAATGGTGGGACCCCTACACGTTACAGTGCTGTGATGCCTGATCTTAAAAAATGGCCTTTAACAGGCCAATATGGGGCTGATACATTTTTTTTTCCCTTTGAAAGCATTTTGACCTTTACAGGGCCGTAAAGGCCGTGCTGTCCGTATCATAATGATAATTACACTGGCCGTTACCGTTATTGAATACCTTGGGCACAATAGATCAATTGTCTGGATTACAGAACCATGGGACCCACTTTTCAGAATTGAAAATGTAGGTATACATTGAAAGATGTGGGCCACATGCCACATAATTCCTGTTTAACTAGACCAAGTCTTCATTGAGTCGAGTCTGTGAAACTTCTAAGGTTCTAACACAGACAGTAAATATCTACACCAGGCACTCAACCATGCTATAATGGCATCCTGGCTCCTTTCTTTTCATTGCTTGAGCTTGTAAATTCCTCTTTTCAGCATTTCTATATGATCGAAACTTCTGTTCGCCTATTCTGAAATACTGAATCTTGGATGAAATAATGTTGATATTCTCAATTTATTTAAAGGTCTGCACTAGATCTACTTAAAATAGATAAACTAAATCACCTTTTCTGTTATGCTGAACAATTACACATGTTCATAGGTTGGTATTTCTTCCGGAGCTGCTGCCACTGCTGCAATTAGTGTTGCGAAAAGACCTGAGAATGCTGGAAAGCTCGTCACCGTAAGGAATCTTAGTTTGTGAACTTCTTTGAACAAAATATGCTGTGATACAATAGAGAAACCTATTACCTTTTTCACTTTCTTTCGCTTTGGTTATCTGCGATTTGCTGTTCACACATGTGGCAAATGCGTACAAGATCCAAACCAATCATCTTTTTGGAACTACATTGTATGAGCTGTATCCCGAAATTCACACCAATTTGATGATACTAACCTCTTGGCTTGGTGTATTTTAGGGAAAAAAGGGAGGGCAAAAGGAACTTTCATTTGACCTTTTTTTTTTTTTTTTAAGAACCATCTATACTCTTTTCCCAAGTCCTGCGGCAGAATGGTTGTGATTTCAGATCAATGTGACTTTTGGAGTGTAGCCCTGTGTAAGGTAGAGCCTATCCGATGATGGGTTTGGATCCCATCCAGGTTTGCCACATGTACAGGGAAACAAATCAACGAGTCACTGATAGTTTAAGATAGTTTAAGCGAAAGGAAATTACAAAGACTGTAGTCTAGCCCATAAAATAAGTGACTTCATATTTGCACCTAGACTGATTGATTTCCATATTACCGTTTTTGTTTGTGTGAATTTTGATTCAATTTGAAAATCAGTCATGTCGGTTGTACATATAATGCCTAATAAATTAGTCTGATTTGAAGTAAGAACTATATTTATTTATTTTATCATGAAGGATGGGGAGTCCATAGATCATCTTTTCATTCATTGCTCATTTGCCCGCGCTATTTGGAATCATTTTCTCAAAGAAATGCATATTGCTTGGGTCATGCCTAGGTCTATGTGCAAGTTGATATGGGCTTGGCACGGGGGGGATGATCGGGAAGGCTAAATGGCATTTGCTTCTTATGGCCGTGTGTTGGGCGATCTGGGGAGCCCGGAATGGGCGCTGTTTTAGGAATGAAACCGGGAGGTGATTTACAAAATTAGGTCTCTAGTGTCCATGAGGGGGGCTCATCTTAAGCCCGTCACTCGTGGCCCTCTTTCTTGATTTTGTTTGCTTGGCCTTGTATTCTTTGCTGCCTTTGCGGTTTTCTCACTAAATTGCTGTTATCTCTATAAAAAAAGAAGCTACGTGCTTCAATATCTCTATAATATATAGCATGGGTGGCTAAGGGATTTTGAAGATGGGAAGGTTGTGGACCTCTCTCTCTATCTCTCTCTCTCAACATGTAACGGTATGAGGTAATGGTTCCCACTGTTACCCATAAATAATGGCTGTTACCCTTTTTTAATACTGGCAATGAGAGCATATACTCTCACTGGCGGAGTTAACTTGGGGTTAGCAAATAAGTAAATAAACCCAATTATAGATTGCAATGTGAAATTCAAGGTTTGCTGGAATTTTCCATTTGTTGCACAAAAATTAATAAATCCTAGAATTTTCTTTTGAAACTGTGAATTGGCAGCTTTCCCCCTCTTTTAACTATCATTTGCTGAAAACTGTCTGCATCAACAAATTCTCTTCCAACTTAAAACCAAGAGTGCAGCTTGAAATGTACCCTAGACATTCCATCCTAGTAGTGTGCTATACCTTTCCCATTTTATAAGGCAGATTGATGGTGTGTTGTAGGCCACACATGCATGCAGATTGTGAATCATTACTCATCCATTTTATAACCATGCACTTTCTTATAGATGTGTGGGCCACCTGATGAGCAGACCAGCCTGATTTTTGGGCTAGGGATCATTTACCATTGGACCCACCTGATCAATGGCCCGAATCGTGCACATGCCTGAGTTTGCACACGTGGGGCACTTGCGATTGGCTTCCATAGATGCATCTGCATGGCATTTCTCTATATCTCCATTCCTTGCTTTACATGGCTGCCATTCGGTGCAGGTGGTTTTCCCAAGCTTCGGTGAGAGATATATCCCCACTATTCTTTTCCATTCCATTCACGAGGAAGTTCGGAAAATGTGAGAAAGATAATGATTTTGAACTGTTAAAAAGGAAGAGATACATCCCCACCATGCAAAGAAAGCGTCTTCACGTCATGGGAGAAATCCACAAGTTACTGTAAAAGAGTGGACAAGCGGGAATGCAAAAAGTACAAATGTCATATACTAAGGTAATCTTTCACCCTTTTTTCTTCCTTTTAATGTAATATGATAGTCTCCAGCTTGAAAAATTTCATTCTCTACTTGAGTGTGCGGAATCCAAAAGAAATGTATTTTGAGAGTGTTCACCCCCTTTTTGTCCAATGTGATATTTGATTTGATGAAATCGCAGTTTTTAGATTTTCAGTTTCACGGTCCCCCCTCTGCATTTGAGGCTTCTGAATTTTAGTAATATTTCATGAGGCGAGTTCCGAGTTTAGTTTGTAGATGTAGGGCCATGGTTGGCCTCTCCAAACCATAATTCATCTGATGGTCCCCATCATGGATGGACGATTCCCAGAATATCCTCTCATTTGATCAACTCCAACCTTACTGTAGATGGCATGCAAATGCAAATACATGGTTAAAAAGAAATGCATGGACAAACCACATTCAATGGATGAAAGAGCAAAGATTCGATTGGTAGGATATTTCAATTTGTGAGATTTTTGGGGGAATTGTCCCTCCATGATGGGGGGGTTGTCAAATCAATGGCTTGGATAGGGCAACCATGGGCCCCATATCTACAAACTAAGTTATGGTCCCTTAAATGGGACTGCATTTGGTGGCCCTCACCATGATGTGTATATGAAATCCACTCCGACCATTAGATGCGTCATCCTATTATAGGTCCAAGGCCCTGACATGGCAAGACTTGATTGGGCTATGCTGCTGTTAAAGATGGCCCACGCAAAGCATGTTTGAAAGGGGAGCAAATTAGGAGGGTTCCCACTCCAGTCTCACTCAAGATGTGCGGCCCTTACCATGGGCCCAGCTTGATGTATTTATTCTATTTCCATGCCATCCATCCGTTTTGCCCGATCATTTTAGAGCATGAGCCAAAAAATGAGGCAGATCCAAATCTCAGGTGGACCATACTATAGGAAACAGAGGTGATTTAACACCCCACCATTAAAAACTTTGTAGGGCCCACCATAATGTGTATGTTATGGATCAAGCTGATAATTTTATTTATTTATTTATTTATTTTTTTTCACTTCATCCAGGTTTATGTAACCTTATCAACAGGTGCAAATACACGGTGGGGCGTTAAATCACCACTGTTTCCTATGGTATAGTTCATTTGGGCTATCCCCTAAAATTTTAAAAAAGTACCTTTGTATCTTAATCATTGGATGACTAGGATTGCCCATTGGGTGAATTGATTTGGCATCATATATCCATGCGAGTCCCATCAGATGGAGGGTGTGGATCATGGGAAGGTGATCCCACCCATACAGAATGCTGGCTGAACATGAAATGGGTTATTTGTGCTGAGAATTGCATGTTTCTCTCAATGCATTATGTGACACGCATCTTTCACACGTGGCAACTTGAATATGGGTGAGTCATCTGGTTGGCTGGCCAACTATCCATCTGAGCCTTTGTTTACTACAATTGAGATTTCTTATAAAGTGGGCCACCCACATGGATCGACCATATGTTTAAAAAAAAAATTAGGATTGGAAATATTGGCAATGGACCCTGAGGTGAGATACACCGAGGTGGATGGGATCCCTGGCTGTGGGGCACACTGTGATGTATGTGACTACATCCACGCCGTCCATCCCTATTGAAAGCTCATTTTACGGCATGATCCAAAAAATGAAACAGTTCCAAATCCCGGATGGACCATAGTATTGGAAATAGTGGTGATTGACCATTAAAAACTTCTTGTGGGCAACAAAAGCTTTGGATCAAGATGATATTTGTGTGGTCTCTTCATCTAGGTGTTTGTGACCTTATCAACAGGTTGGATGGAAAATAAACATTCAGTTGGAATCCGTGAAGTTTTTAATGGTGAGATTCAATCACAATTGTTTCCTGTGGTGTGGTCCACCTAAGATTTATGTCAGCTTCATTTTTGGGGATCATGCCCTAAAATGACATTTCAAATTGGTTGGACGGTGTGGATTTAAGGCACATACATCACTGTGAGCCCCACAGTCACGGATCCCACCCACCAAGGTGGATCCGGGGTCTCACCTAATCCGCTCCCGCCAGTTTCCACGTAACACACGGGACCCGCTGCGGGTCCGTGGAAGTCTGAAATAGGTTCTAGATTCGAGTGATAATCGCCACCGTTTAAAAAAGTAGAGCGACTCGGCCACGGTACTCATGGCATAGTTTTGCAGGCATCCAAACCATTCAAATCGCAGACCCAAGTGGAGATGGAACAAAATCTAGAAATCAAGCTGATCAGATGACATTGATCTTCTGAAAATTTTCCTGTATTTATAGGGCTCGGTTTCAGTGCATCCCAGGCCCTACCGAGGTAAGTAGATCCGTAACTGTGGGGCCCACTGTAAAGTATTTTCCTTACATCCACACCGTCCATCCATTTTGGTAGCTCGTTTTAGGCATTATCCCAAAAAATGAAGCAGATCCAAATATAATGTGGACTACATTAGAGGAAACAATCGTTGTTGAATCCACACCATTAAAAACTTCATGGGGGCATCGTAATGTTTATTTTCAATCCGACCTGCTGATAAGGTAAAAACCACACAAATATCAGCTTGATTCAAAACTTTTGTGGCCTACGAAAAGTTTTAATGGTCCATGACCATGGTTTCTTGTATTATGGTCCACCTGAGATTTGGATCTGCTTCATTTTTTGGATCTTGCCCTAAAATGAGTTTTCTAAATGGTTGGATGGCGTGGATATAAGGCAAACAGATCTATGTGGGCCCCACAGTGAGGATCCCAACCACCTTGGTGGATCCGGTGATCCACCGGAGCTGCGCCCGTACTTATAACCGTCCAGTCGATAGGCACCAATTCATTGGTTAGGATTGCTCGATCAATGTTATTTTTAAGCTGCGCTGAAATTGATAATGTGGTGGGACTTGTACGGAAGATGAGTCTCCATCATTTGCAAAATCATGCAGTCAGCTTCAATTCGCGGCAGAAATGCAAGCTCAAACCTGCGAATAATCTGAGCCGTTCAACAAGTGGATCAGACCTTTTTATAAGACCTAATCTACAATTAGGTTCAAACTCATCTGGTGGACCCAAGATGCATGAGAAGGATGCTGAGGAGTGAGGATCAACGGTCCACATTCCTCGGCATTTCTTACATTTTCTAGACAAAAATTCTAAGGCGATTCGCTTGAAGACAGGTTGAAGAGACCATTCGCGTCATACATGCAATCTTGGTCCATTTATTCGAGATCTGAGCCACTCATCAGATGAGTATCACTATGACCATACCATGAATAAAATATCAAGTCGTCTGGTGGGCCACTCATTTACAATTAATGTAAACCGTTGGCCATAGTGTGGCTGATGTAATCACTAAATGTTGCAGATATTTTACACGTGTTCCACGTTGGCATGCGTGCCGCAAATCAGCCTCTCCAATCTGGGAGCTGATTAGGTGAGATCCCGGATTCACAGAGGTGGGTGGGACCCCTGACTGTGGGGCTCACAGTGATGTATTTTTCTTAAATCCACACCGTTCAACCATTTTGAAAACTTATTTTAGATTATGATCCCAAAAATGAAACTGATTCAAGTCTTAGGTGGAACACACCACAGAAACACTCGTGATTGAATCTCTACCATTAAAAACTTCATGGATTCCACCAGAATGTTTATTTTCCATCCAAGCTGTTGATAAGGTCACAAACACCTAGATGAAGATACCACATAAATATCATCTTTATCCAAATCTTTTGTGGCCCACAGGAAGTTTTAATGGTCAATCACCACTGTATCCTGTACTATGGCCCATCTGAGATTTAGAACTTCTTAATGTTTTGGATCATGACTTAAAATGAACTTTAAATACAGATGGACGGCGTGGATATAGTCACATACATCACAGTGGCCCCACAGTCAGGGGTCCCACCCACCTCCCCTCCGATCTCTCCCTGCGCGGATCTTCCTACCCCGCTTTTGACAGGTCACTATTGGAAAGAGAAAATCACATGTGAAATACTTTAATACGCTGTCAGTGTGATGGATGATACGCAGGCAGTTAGAAATTACTAAAAACTTGCATATGTGGAATAAAATTAATTCATATTAACCGTTCAAATTATGGGTACTAGTTTAGATGTATCATGAACAAAAATTTAAAATTATTTTCTCATGTAAATATTAGATTTCTGCTAGTTTATTGGACGGTTAAAAATAAAAAAAATCCAATGGCATTATTTCAGAAAAACAAGTGTCCAGGAATCAAAAGGTTAGGATTTTTCAACGAATCTAATTTTAGAATGTAGCTTAAAAAATTGATTCCACAATTTAGTGGGTTTAATTTGAGTTAATATTTTCCACGTGTAATATTCTAAGTGCCTGCGTATCAAGTTTCTTACGCAGCCAGAGTATCAAATGACTCTCCAATTCATAAAGCTCAGATTCTCTCATTAGCCGCCAAAATTTCGCGGCGGATAGAAAATTTGAATTTCAAAACGTTGAAAATACAAAACGCTCTTCGAATGTTCAAACCTTCAAAACCCCCGCTCTCTCTCTCTCTCTCTCTCTCTCTCTCTCTCTCTCTCTCTCTCTCAGATATTCTGTCGCGGTTGAAGGGAGAGGAAGAAGAATCGGAAGCTCGTTCTAGCAGAAACCCACTTCGATCCCTCCTCCAAAATCAGATCTTTCTTAAGGAACTGCAATTTCCAGGTACATTTTCACGCCAAATTTAGAAAAAAAAATCAGATCTTCGAGCTCGAAGCGATCCCAAACTGGAATCTTTGTTAGTTTCTGGATATATTTGAAATGGTTTTTTTTTTTTTTTTTTTTTTCCGGAAATCTGTTTCTTTAGTAGATTAACTGCAAAATCCAATCTGTTCTTCGCCAATCATCGTAGTTTTAGCTGTATCTGTTCTTTGCCTTTTGTTCTTCCTTTATTTCTTTCTTAACTTTTTTCTATTGATTTGTTAGGTACCTATTTCGATTTGGGTATGAAATGTTGAATATTTACTGAATTGAGTCGGGCGAAAACGAGAATTAGGAGAGAAAAAGGTCGGTTTCGATTAGTAAAGATGAAATGATAGATGGGGGAATTTTGGGTGATTTTGTAATTCGAATCTGATGATGTTTTCCGTCTTTTGTTGCGGAAGATCATATTTTTTCGCTGATTTTAGAATACCTGATTGAGGAATTATGGTGAGGGAATACAGAATAGAATCTTTCTATACTCGATTGCGTGATGCTGCTTCTGCCTCTTCATCATCACCTTTATTGATATTCCCATCCACGTCCGATGTTGACTCCCTCTGCGCTCTCAAAATCATAACTCATATCCTGTCTTCCGATTCAATCAGATATTCTTGCTACCCCATCTCTTCATTTAGCGAAATTGACAAATTTGCGGGTCCAAATCTCCGGTCATCTGATCAGCCTGTCTCACTTCTCCTCATAAATTGGGGCTGCCATCGGGATCTACGCCGGATTCTGAACCTGGGCCCAGTGGCCCGTGTTTTTGTCGTTGATAGCCACCGTCCGATCCATCTCCACAATCTCAGTGAGCAGAATGCCCAGGTGGTTGTTCTTTACACCCATGATGATGAGCACCAGGCCGATCTGGCCTATGATTTTGATGTTTCTGCCCTCGCAAGTGCATCAGATTTGAACAGCGATGATGAGATCGATGAGAACTCTGATAGCGATGACGACAGTGAGAGCGAAGATGAGGTAGGTGAAGGAGGGGTTCGAAAGCGGAGACGGGTTACAGAAGAACCGGAGTCGGATCCGGTTAAGCTTTTTGGGAAGCTGAAATCAGAGTATTACAAGTTGGGTACTTTCCATGGGAGGCCGTCTGGCTGTCTTATGTTTGATTTATCTCATTTGCTCCGGAAAAACACCAATGAATTGCTGTGGTTAGCTTGTGTATCTCTCACTGATCAGTTCGTCCATGAGAGGCTGACAAATGAGCGGTACCAAGCCGGGGTAATGGAGCTCGAACAGCATATAAACAGCTCAGGGAATCTGGATGCAGTTACGTCTGTGACACTTAAAGATGGCACAAAAATCCGTGCGCCTGATGCCTCCAGAATAGCGTATGAAGATGAACCGAGGCTGATGCTCTTACGGGAATGGAACCTGTTTGATTCAATGCTTTGTTCTTCGTACATCGCAACCAAACTGAAGACATGGAGTGACAATGGGTTGAAGAAACTGAAGCTCCTTCTTGCCCGAATGGGGTTTGCCCTTATTGATTGCCAGCAGAAATTCCAGTACATGAGCATTGAAGTAAAACAGAAAATGAAGGATGAGTTCGAACGGTTCTTGCCTGAATATGGGCTGACAGAGTTCTACTACCGGAGCTTTCTAAGGCTGCATGGTTACAGCTCAAAGGTGTCGGCTGCTGATGTGGTTTATGGGGTCACGGCATTGCTCGAATCATTCATGGAAGTGAATGATTCTTCTGCAGCTGAGCAGTTTTGGGTTGCCTATTCATCTCTATCCTTAAGCAATCTTGATAAGTTGAGAAAGGGTATGCAAAATGCAATTCAGGTGCAACGGGCGATTCTGAGGCAAGGGAGTTCTGCAATTATGAAAAGCGGGTTCATACGGAGCGGACGGAAGTTTCGGTGGGTGAAGCTCGAGGATGCATTGGACACTAAGCTGTTGGGTTATCCACAAGCATTGACGAAATTCTGTTTTTTCTTGATGGATGCATTGCGTGAGAAGGGGGCAAAGATGAAGCCTTTGATCTGCGCTTGCTTGGCAAGAGAACCTGGCAAGGTTCTGATTGTTGGGGTGTGTGGGAAGCCACGGCTTGGTGCTGTTCAAGGGAATGCATTTGGGGCCGCGTTCAGAGCTGCGGCTGAGGAGATTGGAGCTGAATTTTTCCATGAGTTGTTTGAGTCTTCTTGGATTGTTTTGGATACTGTTGCTGTGAATTCTTTTATGATCAGGATAACTGAGAAGCTTTGATGTATTTGTACTGAAAATCTGTAACTGTTAATGACAGAGATTTGATGGGAATGTGAAGTTCCCATCAAAGGTTAACTAAAATTCTTAGTCATGGATTTATGTCAGTTCTGCGAATATAGAATCTCCTTCCATTTGTGATCATTGTGTTATTTTGGGTGCCTTAGGATGCACTACTGAATTGAATTGTAATTATTATTCTCATAGATGGATGCATTCGGTTGCACCAAATATCATGAATTCATGATATTTGGTGCAACCAAACGCACCAAGAGGAAATAACCAAGTCGTGATTTCCTCTCTGAGCATTCTTATTATGGGTGACTCCTGATTATCCACAATTCAATTCACTTACGCATCCAAACGGAGCCTTAGAATTTGGATTACTGCCAAATTGTGATGTTGGTTTGCTAGTGTAATTATATGTTTAGTGTTCGGGGTGCCATGATAAGCAGAACTTGTATTGAGTGGGCCAGTGTTTTCTGCTTTTGCCGCTTGTGGATGAGATAAGAATCAGATGTTCCCTCATTTCAACCACAGTTTACAGCAGATCCGAGTCATCGACATTGGGGACCATGAATATTCTGAAACTGACTCAAATTCCGGGAACTCCGGAAATCTGTTTGGTTAGCACTAGGGAAATCTTGAGGAAGCTTAAGTTCTGTTTTTCCTTGGAAAAGCTGGGAATTTTGTTTTTGAAAACGAAAGACCAGAAACCAAACGGACCCCAAACGTATGCATGATCAGGCTCGATTAGTGAATGAATACACATACATCATATCTATACTTATCTTCTATTTATTGTTTTAGGGTTTGAGTCAGGTTGGGTGGGGTCATTTTTAGCCAAGCCCATTGATAAAATATATGGGTGGGCTGAGTTAGGTGCGGTTTGATGTGGGTTGGACCCATTTGCTTAAATGGACCACATTTTCTAGCCTGAATCTGACCGTCCCAGGCAGCCTTATAAGCTGGTCAGCTGGCAGGGTGATCCGGTGCATTGCCATCCTTAAAATGTCACTCTATTTGAGCACCGTGGAATTGAAGTTCAGGCAAAATCTACCACTTGGTGTGGCTTTGGGACTGTTGTAGCATCTAATGGTTCAAGTGGATTTTATAAATCATCACGGTGGGCCTTGTAAAAAATCCATGGTGGTCGCTCTCAATTGTTTCCTTTGGTGTGGCCTACCTTTTTTTTTTAACAAGCACACACCCACACACACACATAGGCCCTTTAACCCATGACCTTAGTGTTGAAAGGCACTCTATCTACTACTGAGCCATGAATAAGGACCCATGGTGTTGCCCACCTAAATCTTAGGTTTGCCTATTTTTTGGCGTTTGGTCCAATGTGGGATGACGAATGTAAGGGCGGAGTGGATTTCATGTAAACATTACATTGGGTGTTCCCCTCCCAACCGTTTACTGTGGTATGGCCCACCTGATTGGTTTTTGAGAAGCCTAAAATTGGGTCACAGGCCTAGTGGTGGAGTGAATTTCAGAAATACATAATGGTGAAACCCACCCGAGCTGGCCAGCCCTTTGCTCTCAGGGCCATGTTTGCTCTCTCTAGATCAAGTGTCCTGCGATTGAGACCTTAAATAGATGTTGTGGACCTGACCGTGATGTGTTTCCTAAATTGGGTGACCACTTGGTGCATGACCTAATTTTAGTGAGGGGCTCGAAAACCAACCCTATCCATGATTTAGTTAGGCACAAGAATTGAAACAATCTTCAGGACACCGCCGACCCTCCAGACTATTTCCCTTAGTGTGGCCCACTTGAATTATGAATATGTCTGATTTATTGATTTCAGGCCTAAATTTTAGTGTGACATTTAATGTTTCAAGTGGATTTCACATTATCATCATAATGGGCCCGGTAAAAAATGAACTATATATATGTCTCCCAACTATTTTCTTTATTACGGCCCATCTGAATCATAGGTTCTCATGATTTTTTGGTCCTTGGCCTAACATGGGATGAAAAAAGTAATGGACCGAGGAGTGGATTTCGTGTACACATTATGGTGGGCCCCATAAAAAATCAAGGGTAGGCATCCCCTCCCACCTATTTCCCTTGGTATGGCCCACTTGAATCGAGGATGGGATTAGTTTTTTAGCCGAGGCCTAAAATGGTTCATGCACATGGTCATATGAATTTCGGAAACACATTATGATAGGGCCCACCCAAAGATGGGCCAGATGGAGACCAATTCTCTTACTTTATACATAGCAAGAACATAATCAGTGTGTCCATGCAAATGGGTGGGCCCCACCATGATGTATTTCTGAAATCCACTTTGACCCTTGAGGTGTGTGACCTAATTTTAGATGTAGGTTTAAAAAACCAACCTAATCTATAGTTCATGTTGGCCATACCACAAGCCCACCATGATGTGTTTGAGAAATACACTCTGACCAGTAAATGTGCCATCCATGTTAGGCCTAGGGCCAAAAGACCCACATGATGATTGCATGAAATCCATTCAAACCATTAGATGCCACACTTAAATTTAGGCCTTGGCTAAAAAATTAGGCCCATCCATGATTTAGGTGGGACACAACAAGAGAAAAAGTTTCCAGGGTGAGTGTTGCCTTGTTTACTTTTTTCTAGTTGTGTGGTCCACCTGAATCACAGACGGGGTTGGTTTTCCAATCCTTAGCCTAAAGTTGTGTCACTCACCTGATGTCAGAGTGGATTTCGAAAATATATGATGGTGGGCCCATCCGAGCTGATTACCCCTTTACCTAACATTTTTAGGTAAATGACTTTTCTGCATGCCTCACCACCCTTTGTTGTGTGTTTACCGATGTGTAGACTTTGTGGGGCCCACTATGATGTATGTGCTTTATACAAACCATCCATCCATTTTTCCAGCTCATTTTAGGACATTAGCAAAAGAATGAAGCATAACCAAAGGCACAGTGAACCATATCATAGGAACAGTGAGGATGATGATGTTTATCCACCATTCAAACCTTCCTAAGGTTACAGGGATGTCTATTTGTCATCCAACCTGTTCATAATGTCACACAAACCTGGATGAAGGGAATACACATCTGAGCTTGATCTTTTGTGGCCCCTAATTAAGAAGCTTTTAAAGTTAGGTATTCAATTCCCACTGTTTCTTATAGTGTAGTCCACTTGGGCTTTGGATATGTTTCAATTTGAGATGATAGACACCCCCATTTCAAGTAAACCGTGCACCTGACTAAGGTGCTGTTTGGTAAACTGAAAAATTAAGCCTGAAAATTAATTTAAGTACTGAGAACTTTAAGTGCTGAATTTAAGTACTTATAAGAACTGAAAAATTTGTTTGGTAATTTGTCTGAAAACTATCATTAAAAACTTATTGCAGCCACAAAAGTTTCGAATCAAGCTAATATTTGTGTTTTCCCTTAATCCAGGTCTTTGTGTTCTTATGAACAGGGTTGATGATAAATAAACATCATGGTGGGCCCTAGGAATGTTTCAATGGTGGGCATCATTGTCCCCATTGCTTTTAGTGGTGTGGTCCACCTGAGGTTTGGACCTGTCTCATTTTTGGGCTCATGCCTTAAAATGATCTCTCCAAATGGATAGACTATGTAGATATAATACATACATTATGCTGGGGCTTATAGAATTTTGTGACTTCAAGTACTTGCGTGGGATGGTTTCATAGATAGGAAAGTAAACAAAGAAGGATAATCCTTGCCATTATTAAATGTTAATAGGGATACTTTTGTCAATTTTTATCTAAAAATTTGAAGAGGAATCACTTACCGCATTCAGCTATAAGTTATAAGTCAAGTTGTAATGACTTAAAATAATCCACTTAATTTAAGTGATTTTTCCAATTAAGCACTTAAATTTTTTTAATTACCAAACGGTCTGAATTACTAAAATCACTGAAAATGAAATTTTTAAGTGATAAGTCGTTAAATTAAGTTTTACCAAACGCCCCCTAAAAGAGATGACTTGTGAGCTTGGAGCCTCTTAGAAAACCAGCCCAACTAACCTAAGCTTATGGGCCCGCATTGGGCTGGTAGGATTTGGAGGGCAAACCCTTGCTCAGCAACTCATGTTGTCCCCCATGCCATGCACAGTGGATAGTAGCACGTCATGAAATTGCAATAGGCACTGGTGGCAACATAGCTACCAACTAGGCCCATGGTAACAAGCCATACAGTAAGCATGGCTCAGAGTCGCTGTGACTAAAAGTGAAAAAAAACTGTGTGCAAGAGGCAATTTGATTACTGCCCAAATCTTTGCAAATCTGGTAAAATCCTAGGATTTTTTTAAAGATTTTTTAGAGCAGTAGTTAAGCAAAACCAGTAGGTAGGCGGCAATTTGATCGTTGCCCCAGTGTTAAACAAAACCATTTCATTCCTCCTAATGGGTGAAATTATTTGTTCACCACCTATCAAAGCAAATCCATGCTTCTACATGTCCTCCTACCATTCAGATCATGCTACATAGCATCTTTGCCCTCCAAATTGCTACAAATTACCAAATAATTAGGCCAACCTGTGTAAAGCCCTTCCGTTTCAAAGGACTTAACACAATACACTTGAGGCACTTGAAGCTTCACACAACACTTAAACACTTGCTACACTTGAGAGACTTGAGGGTGAAAGTGTGTGAATGGGAGTGTAGTTAAAGCCCCACCCATCTAAGCCTTCCAATCCAATCTACTCAAGTGCCCAAGCCATCTCTACAGTTCAAGATCAACATAAGGTAAGGATGTGAGATCTACGATCATCTCCTCTTAGAAGGTCTTATATCTTATTTTCTTCTCCCACATCTTCATGTGCATTGACGAAAATTCGACCGTCTATTTTGTCTATTTTTGTTCACACGTTGTATATCTCCCTTCTCACATACTCTCCTTCTTATAGTTCAAATACCTCTTAATCGTATGCTTTATACTCTACCAAGCCTTTAAATCTTAGTGTGTTAGAAGTTAAGTCTTGCTTGAACCCTTTTTCTTTTTCTTTCCTTGATCATCAACGTATTTTATCCGCCTTTCTCTTAGTAGTGGTTACTACCTTGTTGAACTGACTTTTGGAAGAGCCTTCAAATGAAGTCCCTGTACTGTTCACCAACTGGTCGGGTAGTGGGGGCCGAATGGTCGGCCAGTGTTGAGGCAGACGTGTGTTTCAAGTGATTTCTCCTTGGACTGTTTTATAGACCGGTATGACCGGTCGGCCGTGGGTCCGATCGGTCATGACCGGTCGGCCAGTTACGCAGTGTCTTGCGCAGCAAGCAGTTTCGTACGCTATTGCACGGATTTGCATAATACATTTTTAATTCGAGGTTGCTTGCTATATATATTGCATGAATTCGGGATTAGGAATAATCCTAATGTGTCCAAGGTTTCCAAAGTGTGTTTGGAAGAGGGGAGAGTGTTTTGTGAGAGAGGGCTTGGATTTTCTCTGTTTTTCCTTGCTTGTGGTTTGTCAATCTCTGTAATCTTCTAGAATCATAGTGGATCGCTTTGTGCCGTGGTTTTTTACCCGTTGAGAGGTTTTTCAATATAAAATCGGATTGTCTCTTGTGGTTGAATGCTTGTGTGGTTTTGATTGCGTTGTGTTTATCGTTTGATCTTATATATTGTTGTGGTGTTTGTTCGGCTTCCGCTTCTGCTGTCGGCGTCACTATTCCCAACACTGACCTTGGGTTGAGACAATGAGATCTCCTTTGCGGTGATTCGAGTGGGTAGTAGCGTAATAATTATTAATATTATCACACACACACACACACACACACACACACACACACACACACACACTCATAATTACATTATTCGTATATTGCATTTGCTCTCCTTTTCTTCCCTTTCTTTGTAGATACTATCTCTTTTAAATCCACTTTAGGTTGAGACATTGCAATCTTCTTAGTGATTCTTTGGGAGAGTAGTGGCTCATTAGCCAGTTTCTAACTTCGTCAGTAATCAAGTTAGTGAATTGCTATAAGTATTTTTGGAACTCTAAAAGTTAAATAAAAAGATAAAGAAAAATAAATCTTATAAAGTAAAGATTGTGTGTTAGAGCGGGTGGTTGAGGGTGCCTAATCCATTTCTTCATCATCATCAATGTCCGTCTGTGGACCCTCGCCGTTTCCGCGCTCCCACACGACGTTCTCGTCCCTTCCCCCTTTTTTTTTGGGAAAAGAAGGAGAGGAGGATGCGTGAGTACGAATCGCCGTTTGTGCCACTGGCTTGCCTCGTTCTCGAGGACTTTGTTTGGTTGTCGTGCTAAGCTGGATGTGTTTAAATGTGTTTTATATAAGACCAGAGTCGCCACTAGCCAATTACTTCGAATCTACAGTCGGCTAGACCCCGTAGAAACGTTAGAGAAGGGGATCCGAAGATTCCTTCCTCTAAAATGATTCCTTTTGATCTGCGGCTAGAGATTCAAGGTAAGGGATCACGGTTACAGGGTGGGAAGAGGTTAAACACCCCACACACTGCTCGTACCGAAGTACGGTCTCTACTTCACAGAATCGAACTAATACTTGAAAGTCTGTTTTAATCCTCGTACATTCTCATAGATGACATGATGCATGAATGCGGGTCGAACAGTAAGAGTTTCTGATGGGCAGGTTCCAACAACGGGCAAGCCCAGAGCATACGCTCGAACTGACAGGTGCTTAATATAAGACGTATGCAGTGTGCTTGGATAACCAAGGTGCTTGCAGTGAAGCAAGGGGGTTGGAAGAAAAGTAAATGTTGCACTTATGCTAGATGCAAATGAGATGATGCTGGAAAAAGAGCAGCTGGATGGACGGAGGTGTCGCAAGGGTTGGCTTCGAGTGGCTGGATCAAGACTTGGATGGCTTGGGAGACTTGGACCAGTGGTCAGGCTGGGCTGGATCAGGGCTAGGCTCTTCTCACTCGGGCACTCCTTGGTGAAGAAATGGGCTAAAGGGTGAAGGAGGACTCGGATCGTACCCGGGCTGGATGGACTTCGAAGGGATGCTGAAATGAGAAGGGGAGGGGGGTATTTATAGCAGCGGGCAGTGGCATTTTGCGTACGACCGTTCCTCGATTTCCAGCGAGGTACGGTCGCTCTCTCGGGGCTGCTGTTTGGCTCGGTGGGTTGACTCAGTGAGTTGACTCAGCGGGTCGACTCGGTGATTTGACTCAGCGGGTTGACTCAGTGTTTTGACTCGACGAGTTGACTCAGTGGGTTGACTTAGTGGGTTGACTCAGTGAGTTTGACTTTTTAAGGATTTTTTGACTGGCTTTTCTTATGGGGGGTTTTTTAGGCTGATGTTTAGGACTGGGTTGACTTGGTTCAGGCTTGAGTTGGGCTATGGATTGGGGCTTACAAGGGTGAGTTTGGCTGAGTTTGGACTTGGGATTTGGGTGTATGGTCCTCCATTCATCCAGCTATCTCTACCAACAGTGTAGCCGAAAGTGGGGTGTCTACAGATGCCCCTCTTTGGCAGAGGTTGCGTGCAACCGAATGCCAAAGCGAGTGGACACCCCACTTCTGACCCGGTCATTCATAGATCATGTTCTGAAATCTTTGCTTGCCTTTGCATCTGTGCCAGTTGGTCGTTTGGAAACCGATCACTCGCACATACCGCGGGAGTTTGGAGAAAACGTTGCGATTGTCCCTGCATGCGCTGCAACCTGGGTACCCAATCGCAACCCTTCCATTCCCGATCGGTACTAACATCGGAAAGGTACAGCAGAGCCTCTGCGTCGCTAGTCTTACGAGGTTACTGACCCTGAGACTGATTGTGTGATGTTTGATGTTTTCCCAGATCACTCCAGGAGTACTTGTTTCGCTTGACTGTCAAAGTGGTTAGACGCCCTACGTCAGATAGTCTTACGGGATTCTACTACGCCGACTTGGACTCAGTCAAGGTACTTCAGGCATCCACGCCTAGGTATGTGCGGGTGGATTCTTTCCACCCGACCTGCTGGTTTTGATGCTTGGTTTGCAATTCATTCTTTCCTCGATTGTGGTCTCGAATCTTTGTTATCCTTTGTATCTGAGTCAGTTGATTGTCTGGAAATTGATAACTCGCACATACCGCGAGACTTTGGAGAAAACGTTGCGATTGTCCCTGCATGCGCTGCAACCTGGGTTCCCAATCGCAACCCTTCCATTCCCGATCGGTACTAACATCGGAAAGGTACAACAGAGCCTCTGCGTCGCTAGTCTTACGAGGTTACTGACCCTGAGACTGATTGTGTGATGTTTGATGTTTTCCCAGATCACTCCAGGAGTACTTGTTTCGCTTGACTGTCAAAGTGGTTAGACGCCCTGCGTCAGATAGTCTTACGGGATTCTACTACGCCGACTTGGACTCAGTCAAGGTACTTCAGGCATCCACGCCTAGGTATGTGCGGGTGAATTCTTTCCACCAAATCAGCTGATTTTGATACTTGGGTTACAATTCATCGTTTCCACCCGTTCAAATGGTTTCTGTGACCGAGCCTTTTGGCTTTCATCTTTTTGTATCTTGGCATGTGGTATGACCGCACTGACACTGGAGTTCAGTTCGATCGTACTTTGAGTGCATTGGATCCGATGGTCTCCGGGGAAACCGCGAGACATCGGATCTTATTTGATTTCTGTGTCGGCTCCTACCCAGAGATATGGAAGATCTCCTGGTGTTTTGGAGGCAGAACGCTCTACTGAGAAAATATTTTTGGATTTTTGAAGAGACACCCACTCTGGGGAGTGATACTCCGTGGGGTTTTTATTTGTAAATAGGAATATTTTTTTGTCTTTTTGAAATGAAAATCTGGTTTGCACGCGCCTCCACTAGGGATGCCTGTGGGGTCTTTGGCTAACCGACTTTTATTTTGAAAGCAGGTAAACATGATGATTGATGCGATGGATGCTGATGCATGGAGATGCATGATGAATGCATGGCTTTGGCTCATTCTCTTTCAGTTTGATGATTTTACTTTTGCAGAGAATTTTGAGCTTATTGCTTGCAGGGTTGTTCTCCCTGGAGATTTTCTTTTTAATGCGGATGTTTGGTCAGCGGGTTGGTCAAGATCCCGACCCGTGATCGATCAGGTCCCTCATCCCAAGATGCTGTTTCTTTGCTAATGAGAATGTACGAGGATATTATCTGACTTCAAGATGTTCTTCTGGGCATAAATGCGATTGAGACAGTGCTTGGTGGCCCGTTTTGGTCAAGATTCCAATTTGCGGGCGATTGGATCCGTCATCCCAAATTGTGAAGAGAGTGGAGTTCAAGACTCCTGAAGTGTAGTGCTGGGGCCTAGTGACAATTTTTGTGATTTTTGTAAATATGTGGTCCGAACCTTTACCTGAGTGGTCAGGGTAGAGATCGGTTATTGAAAACAAAGGAAATATTTTTGTGATTTTTTGAAAATATTTGATTTGAAAGCAAGGGAAATATTTTTGTGATTTTTGAAGAGGTGATTTTGCAATGTTTTTGTATTTTGTGATTTTTCTGAAATGCAATAAAAGTATGAAATTTTCATCCACTTCCAGCTTCTACTGCTGGTAAGGCACCCGATCCATTTTACGTCAGCGAGCAAGACGAGTCTCACACAGTTAAGTGCCGTAGTTTTACATCTTCGGATGAGGAGATTTTGAGGGTTTTCAGTCAACACACCCACAAAGTTGCCTGTTCCTCATGTGCAATGCACATAGACCACGTATCATCCGACGGACTCCTTCGGCCACAAAATGAGCCACATCCTCACATTTTCCTTAGTCAATCCAGTTGGGGGCCTTACGTTGCTCACAATTCCGTTAGGGTGCGCTCCACTTCCCAACAGCCTTAATCCCCTTCATGAGTTTTAGGAACAGGGAACATCCGACAGATTCAACAGCGACTTCCAAATCAAGGTTGTCTATCACGGTGCGTTCAACACGAACAGGGTTGTGGAGTTTTGCCCGCCTCAGCCCTTACCTGTTTAGAAGACTCCGGACACCCGTACGATCAAGTGTCAGCCATGCCCGGAACAGGTTCGGGAAAGAAAGCCCCCGAGAAGTTAATCCCAGTGTAGTTTTGGGTCTTCGGACCGCTGGTGATGAATTTATGCAGTTGAAATTGATGGTGAAATATTTTTTTTTTATTTTTTGAAAAGGTTCCAGAGTTCAACTCAAGTGGTTGAGATTGATACTGGTTTTTATGGAAAACTCAAAAATCTTTTTGGTATTTTGGAAATGATCCAGGTCATCCGATCCTAGCTTGAACGGCTGGGATCGATGCCGGCTTTTATTAAAAATCTCTCGGGATGTTGATCCCGACGTAGTTTAAGGTCTTCGGACCCAAAACATGTACAAGCGATGCTGGAAATTACACATTTTTTTTTGTTTTTTGGAAAATGTCCGGTGTCAACGGATCTTGATTCGAGCAATCAAGACCGATGCCGGTTTTATTAAAAGTCCCTCGGGATCTTGATCCCGACGTAGTTTAAGGTCTTCGGACCCAACACTGTACAAACTGAACATACATTCTTTTTGTGCTTTTTTCGAAATGATCCAGGTCATCAGATCTTGGCCTGAACGGCTAGGATCGATGCTGGTTTTTATTAAAATCCCTCAGGATATTGATCCCGACGTAGTTTAAGGTCTTCGGACCCAGAATATGTACAAAAGGGGGCAAACACATTCTTTTTTTTGTTTTTGAAAAAATGTCCGGTGTCAGCGAATTTCGATTCGAACGATCCAGACTGATGCCGGTTTTATTGAAAATCTCTCGGGATATTGATCCCGACGTAGTTTAAGGTCTTCGGACCAAAATATGTACATGTAAACAGTAATCAAGGGCGGAGATTCTTGGAATTCTTCTTGGAATGGTTTGGATCATCTGGTCATACCTTTGGATGGTTGAGATCACTGTTTGACCAAGTCAAATTTTTCTTTCTCTTCCTTGAAAATTCCATGGAACTTTTCCACATCATCAACCCAATTTCTCACCCATTTCTCATGAGATGAGATTTTGGTGAGATTTCTTCCTTTTTCTCACCATTCTCTTCCATCACTTCATTCTTACATGGAGGTACAAGATTCACTTACAACCACCCTTCCCAAGGAGGAGTTCTTCCCAAGGAGAGAGGAGGAGAGGTCGTTTCAACTAGGTAGGGGGTAGGACGGCCCCCTGGGCACCGCCCGAACCGCCCCTGACCCCTGGTTTCTTCAGTGGGTTGGGTAAAGGGGTGCACCCCCCCTTTTCTATATAACATGGGGTACCCTTGCCCCCTCCAACGTGCAATCTCTCTCTTCTCTCTCTCATACTCTCTCTTTCTTCAAGTTTTCTCTCTCTTTTTGGTGGTTTTTTACTCCTCTTCAAGTGGTGGCCCTTAGAGACATTTTGGGACAGCAAGGTGGTTCCACTTTGGTGAGTAGTAAAGGTATGGACCACTCCCTTTCTCTTTCTTGTCCTTTTCCTTCTTCATTGTCCCTTGTTATGACTCTTTTCTTTTTCCATGTAGCTATTCCAAGAGGGGTGAAGGTGGGCCCAAGTGTTTTTGGCCATTTTCTAGATCTCAAGTCTTTTTCAAAGGTGGTGCATGGAGAAGGACATTGCAAGCTCTCCACTTCATTTTTTCTTTCTTCTTTTCACACTCGCTTCATGTGTATGTAAAGGGTGATTTTGCCATGTCATCAAGTGTGCATGGCAAAATACTCTATCTTTTTCATGGGAGTTGGGCCTCTTTTCATATGTATTAAATGGGCTCAAAGTGAAGTCATGGCCCTTGGTGTATTTGATGGGCCCAATGCTTCATTTTGGGCTCCCTCTTACTTTCTCTTTCTTGTCATTTCCTTTGGAGCTTTCTTTTCTTTTCCATTTTCTCTTCAAGGTTTGGGCCCATGGGAATGGTAGGGCCCACCTCAAGTTTTGGGCTCATGGGGCTCACTTTGGGTGACCCCATCTTTCTTCACATGTGTACGGACCAAGGTGACTAGCCCATTTTTCATTTGGATCTCAAGTGGGCTAGATTTCCTAGTTGGGACTTTATGGACAAGTAGCCCAAATCTTCCACCATTTCTTGATTATGATGTACATCCTTGTACAAAGTGTGGTGGGCTCCTTGGAGTTTTTCATGTGGATGGGCTTTTGGGCCTTCATTGGAGCTTGGATTTCTTTGGACCATGTGTGCACCACTACACTTTGTCCATGTAGGCTTTTTCTTTTCATGCTCTTTTCTTTTGATGGATGGAGGACTTGAGTTACTTGATCATCTACAAGTCCCATGAGTGAGTTGTTCTAACAATCTCACTAAGTTCAAATGGTTTTTCCTTGTGGTAGGAATGTAGTTCTCAAGAGTTTCCTTAGATGTTATCACCCTCAAATGGATGATCCTCCTTCAAGTGAGCTATCCGTGCAACCATAGTTCCTTGAACTTTTCTTTGGAGGCTTGGTGGGTCATCCACCATCATTCTCAAATATGAGTGATTTTTCCTTCAATTTGTGAGAAAGAATGATACCCATAAGTTGCCCATTTTTGTCCCATGCTTTGGGACATTTTGGATTTTGATCTTCAAGTGGGCTATGTATACCATTCTTATCCCTTTTCATGATGGTTGGGTGACTCATCAAGCCATGTCCTCTTGTGCTCAAATGGTCCCCCTTTTTGGTAAAGAAATTGGTGCACATAAGTTGCCCAAACTTACCCTTACATGGGCATTTTCAACTTTGATTCTTCATGTGGGCTATGCGCATCAAATTTTTTTTTTATCCTTGGCTTCTTTAACTCACATATTTATGGGTGGACCACCATGTTGTGCTCTCATGGTCAAAACTTTCATCAAGATGAGGCACATAGGGTTGCCCATGGTTGACCCATGAATGGGTTCTCATGCTTTTAAGTGGGCTATGTGCTCCCTCCAATCCATTGAGATGAGGCATTTGGATTGCTCTTGGGGGCCCACTTCCTTTATATTCCCCACTTGTCCATGTACATGTGTAAAAAGATGGAAGTATCTTAAGTGAGAATCATGGCCTTGGCATAAAAAGTGGACCAATCCTTGGGCACATATGGACTTTGAAAAGGGATTTCTCATGTGAAGTAGGATTCTTATCCCTTGTTGATCTCATGACACTTGAGTATATTTGTTGTCCAAAATATGTCCTTGGATGATGGACTTTTCTTGCCTAAGGCATGTCAGGCAACCTTCTTTAAGGTGGGCCTTGCTTTCTTCAATGAGCCCAACACTTATCTTAGGTAACACATGGAGTTGGGCTTTAGATCTTGCATTTGAATGTGAGTCTAATCCCATGGGTTTCCTGGATGATAATTTGGATTTTAACGGGTAAGGGATAGGGACTTACCTTACCAAGCTTGTAGGATTCAATGGCGGATGGTACCAGAGGTCGCCGAGTGATTAATGAGGATGATCCTGCCTTCATCATCCGCCGAGGGGACCACATGTGTTCTTTGGCTATGGAGCATCAACCTCTTCCCGCTATCAAGGGTCGAGGTACCAGGGATCACTGGGACAACTGGGTGAAGGATCCACAGCCCTTACTTGAACGAGTATTGGCTGGTACTCCTTTTGCTGGCCTCCTCACCTTACGTTTTCATAACAACAGTGCCAACCACATGATGCTCGTGGCCCTTTGCGCGAGGTGGCGGGACGAGACCCACACCTTCCAGCTCCCTTGTGGTGAATGTGGAATAACTCCCTTGGACATTTATATGCAAATAGGCTTTTCGTTTCATGGGACAGTTGTTCCCCAAGTCAGCTCTCTGGCTCCCATCACTTCCACTGACTGGCTACGGCTTGTCGGTGATGTCTCACCCGAGGATGAATTCTAAGGCCATAAAGTGAAGATGCGATGGTTCTACAATACTTTTGCCTCCGTTATCCCCACTACCGAGTGAGAGGCCCTCCACAAAGCACGGGCCATGATCACTTACGCCTTTAGGTCCTTCCTTCTCTGCCACGCCAATGAGAGGGTCGATCCTAAATTTCTTCGCTTGGTTGAGGATCTACACCACCCCTACAACTGGAACGGGGCTATCCTAACCCATATTTTCCAGGGTCTGGATAAGACTTGTCGGAACAGCCGGTCCTACACTGGTTTTTGGCCTGTCGTCGAGGTATTTCTTCATTCACCTTCCTTGGGGTCATTTGCCTTCTTTCTCTCTCTGATTATTAGGTGTGCTTTTTGTCCAGACCTGCTTTTATGACTATTTTTTCCATCTTGCGCCGAGGATGCGGGATGATATTGAGCCCTCTTTGTATCGCCACATGTACTGGCACCAGCAAAACCGTCAGCGGAACTCCCGAGTTTCTGGGGACAATTGGCGCGCTGACATAGACGGGTTGACCGTTGATGACGTAAGTATCTTGCTTTTCTTACCCCCTCGTGCTGTACTGTAACTGATCGTGGTGACCTCATTTGCTGTAGCTCGCTCGGATGCCATATGCCAGCTTCCCTCTCTATTACACCCCCCAGCGTGTGGAGGCATATGACGCTTCATGCCTTCGTATCATGCTTTCCGACGCTGAATCTTTTCAGTGGTATCTGGGTGAGAGGTTGCTTCGGCAGGTCACTGGGGTGGCTCGGGTCCCTTGTTCTGCACCTCCTCCAGCTGCTCAGATTCCAGCTGATGAGAGAGCTGAAGCTCTCGTGGGCCAGCCCGGATTTCGCTTCACGATCTCGGATCGTGATTATGATGAGTGGTATTTGCTGTACGGCCAGGGGCCTCTGCTTCCTTTGCTCTATGTTCCAGGGGGTCGTCGCAGATATGCTGGAGGCTTGGTGACTGCTCCTTTGATGGATCTTTATCGTCGGGAGCGGGACGAGAGGAGGGACGATGACGACTATATTGGTGACTTGTAGCCTGCTTCTGTATTCGGCTTACTTGATGGATGACCTTTTTCTTTTTGCTTTTACCCACTTTTGTATCCAAATCTTCTGAATGAATACGCAATCTTAATTCTTCTCAGATTGCTTGATGACGCTTGGATGCTTTGATTTCTGACTCAGTCTTTAATGATTTGTGGAGGATGAGCCTTCTTAACTGCATGGATGATGACTTGAACGGTTCAAATTGCTTGATTTGGCCCTGTGGGCCCACTTGATGATCAGATCTTGGATTCTGGCATTCTTTCTTGATTATCAAGCCTTTGATCTTGCTGTTTCGTGACTTGTATGAGCTTCCCCATGGTTTAGATCATGTTGATATAGTCTTTGAATGGCTCAGATTGATAAATTCAGCCCTGTGGGCCCACTTGAGACCTCGGCTTTACTTTGGGGCACCTCTTTTGATGATTTGTGAGGCTAAGAAGGCTTCTCATGGTGTGGATGATGGCTTGAACGTCTCAGATCGCTTGACTTGGCTTTGTGGGCCCACTTGATGATTAGATCTTGAATTGTGGCCCTTCTTTTGATGATCGAACCTTTGATCTTGTTATTTGATGGCTCATGTAGGTTCTTTCATGGTTTAGATCATGATGATCTAGCCTTTGAATGACTTGGATTGCTTGTGGCCCCCACTTGATCATCTTTCCCTCTCTTTGACTTGATCAGACTAATTCTGGCCGTTGTGCTTCGTGATTGGACCGGTGGGGTACCTTCTATATGATCTTGATCAACCTCAATAGAAATTTGGAATGGACCGGAGCCTTGGGCGGCCCTCGGGGTGCCATCTGCTGACGTGGACTGTCAGCCTCACTTACCAAGAACCCTGGAGCCAATCCTGCGGAGAGAGAGAGAGAGAGAGAGAGAGAGAGAGCGTGTCCGTACTTGAGCGGCCTGGGCTGGCTCTGGTTCGGTCAGTGAGCATATTCCCCTGGCTACTGTCTCCCTCATCCCTGCACTTAACTTTTCGATCCAGCCATGAATCTCTTCCTTGTCTCTTCTTTCATTCTCTTTTTGTCTTCTTCTTGGTTTGTCCTTTCTTGGGCAATGGATGGTGGAGATTTAGGGGCTGTGGGGGCTGTCCATGGTGGGTCCCACACTTCAGATTTTCAACTGGGCTTTGATAATGGGGAGATGCCTTTAATGGACGAGGTAGATGGGGCATTAAGAGGGGGTATTGATGAGGGATTAGAGATGGTGGTTGGTGGAGCTTTGAATGGCCCCATTAATGGCAGCCATGCTGAAATTCCATATTTGAATGGGGCTTTGATTCTGGGAGAAATGAATGGTATGGATGAGATGGGAAGATGGGACATAGGTGAGGCTATGCATCCCTTGAATGTGGGCCATATGGATGATGTGATTGATGGAGGTGATGGGATCATGATGGACATAGATGGGCTGATCTCATGCTTGGATGGGATGGATGGTTCAGATGATACCTTTGACGGTTTGGATGCTCTTGATGAGGGCTGAGATGTGCGACATACTTGTTTGGGTGGACTTGATGTGATCATTGATGATGCCCCCCTGATGATGGATGGTGTGGATGCCTCGATGATCCCTTTGATCGGCCAGGATGAGGACTGGATTCATGATTTCCTGTCGGAGAGGGCCGCAGGTCCAGATCTGACTGTCGATTCTTTGATCGGGGTTGCCGGGACCATTCTTGATGGTTCAGATGCATTTTTCGACGGTCAGATTAGCCAGGATGCCACGATGTGTGGTGTGATCTTCGCTGGTAGCCCTTTTGATGGAGAGTATCGTCCTTCTCTTGATCGTCGGTCCTTTACGCACTCTGTTCATGAGGTGGGCGAGTCTTCTCATGCGGCTGAGGTTATGACAGTTTCAGATAGTGATGTGACTATATCAGACGTAGCCGTTACTGAGGGCAGGTCAGGGGCTGTCGAGTCTGCAGAGATTCCAGCTTTTCCTTCTCCTTCGCCCGTTGACCTTCCAATCCTCGATGAGCTGTCATTGATTTCTGGGCCTTTTGTTCTGGAGGGGGTACCAGTGAGGACTTGTCAGCTGCTTCCTCGTCCTTCTTGCTCACCACGACTGCTTGCTTGGCTTGACAGCTTGTCAGCTTATGAGATTCGAGATTTGGAGTCCTATGGCTTCGGCAGTCTGATCCATATGGCTAGAGTTGATATTGATTGGAGGATGCTTGGAGCTGCCTTGATTGACTGGGTCCCTTCGTTGAACTTGTTTGCGTTCAACGATATGGAGATGGGACCCTCTTTGGAGGAGCTTGCCCGCTTGACAGGCCTACCCTGGGATTATACTCAGTATTTCTCGCCGAGGACATCGCCGAAGACTGCCACACCGCATAACTGGTTCGGGATCCCCTATCTTGTTCTGCCTGCAGCTGCCGGCCAGGATGCTGTAGTGTTCTCCTTGGACTTGCTGTATGATCTTTTTTCGGGTCCTTGGAGTGTGGCCGATTCTACCTTTGCTCGGAACGCACTGATGTTCTGCTTGATAGCTGAGGTGCTGTTCTCGGGATGGCGCAGGTCCCAGACTCCTTTGCTTTTTGAGGTGATGAGCCGAGCTATCCGACGGCAGGGGATCATTTCTCTCATCTTGGCCAAGCTGTTCAATGGGCTGACTGACTGTGCCCTGGGCCGCACTCGTGTCCTTCACGGTTGCTGTACCTTTCTTCAGGTATCTTTTCTTAACCTTTTTCTTCTTGCTTTGTTAGGAATTGCTTTGCTTTAGCTGAACTTCTTTTCTTTTTTGTGATCAGGTTTGGCTATGGGAGCGTCTTTCTTTGACCGTTCCTGTACCCCTTCCTAGCATTCCTAGCTCTGACATCATGCGTTATATCATGGAGTTTCTTCCTCATACAGCTAGGATGAGCGAGCCCTTGTATCGCAGGATGTTTGCTGAACTTCGTGACTGGAACGTTCGTTGGGAGTCATCTTGGCTTTCACTTCCTCCAGTGCTTTGCGATGCACACCGCCTTCCTCTGATGTTGGTAGGCTTTCGATCTTACTTCTCTTATCATCCCATTCGGTTCCTGCGGCAGTTTGGGTACGAGCAGGATGTTCCTCTTTTCGCTTTCACGGGTATCGGGCGTCGAGCACTTCCATCTAGGTCCTCCGACTTTAGGACCCGGGTTGATTGTTCCTGGGCGAGTTATTTGACTGCTGATTTGCTGGGTTTTGAGCTGCGGACTTTTCCGATGGCGACCGCCCCATATCAATACTGGGTCGCTGAGCAGTCTTTGTATCCACGTATCCCCTGCTGGCACCAGACTGCTGATGAGGATGAGTAGGATATCCTTGGAGATGCTGGCTCTTCATTTGGTTCATATGAACCCTTTGAGGAGCGCCCGTTTATCGATCCTGGCTTCCTTTTGGCCACTCATGGCCATCTGTTGTCTGAGATTTCTGCACTTCAGCATCATTGTGAGATGATGTCAAGGAGATTGGCTGCCGATCAGAGATTGTCTGACGAGGAGACAGCGATCCGTACCCTTGAGCGCGATGAGGCGCATTACCTGCGTATGGAGGTGAACAGGTTGAGAGCGAGACTATCTTTTTATGAGTCAGAGGACTTACCTGATGTGGTCGAGGAGGGTAGAGATTGATTGTGTTGGCCACCTGCACATTCCTTTTTTGGCATATATGATTGATGATGATGCATTTTTTTTTAATATTTTTTTAAAAAAGATGATATGATATATTTAAAAGAAATATGATGCCTTTAATTGAAAAGAGAAAACTGTTTGAAAATCTATTGTGCCATGAGTGGTCTTGTGAGTGTGTCTGGATTTTGTGTCGGGATATAGGAATCAGAACTGGGGCTCGGTCAATGCTTTGACCGATGTTTCGAGATTTGACTTGTGTGATCCTTTGGTTCCCTAGAGGTGTAGGCAACGGAAACTATTGCCTCTTGAGATTGTCAGAATTTGTAGAGCTCTTCGTTCCTGACTGCACTTCTTCTTGTTCTTGAACTGTGATTGCTTGAATCGATTTGGGCCGTCTGATTTCTTGGTACCTGCACTTTTCATTTTTTCTTTTTTCATTTGATCTATTTTTGCTTGTAGCGCTCTTTCGAGTTTTCACTATAGCCGGCCTTTTCCCGTCATTTTGCCCGTGGCGCCCTTTCAGGTTTTCACCACGTCCCGGGTGTTTGATCTTGCCTGCCCCTTGGCAGCTATGCCGTTTTTACCCTCGGCGCCCTTTCGGGTTTTCACCAAGTCCGCTGTATGCCCACTGTTTTTACTCGGAGCGCCCTTTCGGGTTTTCACTCCGCCCTTTTTGTTTAGGCACACATTTTCTTTTTCTCTTTTTTTTTTTGGATCTTTGGATAACTGTGGCGGCTAGAGGTCGGGAATCCGTCGTTGCCGGCCGATGGCAGTCTTTCAGCTCTTATCCTAAGTTACGATGATAGAGCTGTTGGTCTTAGCTAAAGACTCTTCTGAGATGAATGGATGGATGACTGTGTTTCTTCTTGAGTTGATTTTTTTCTTGGGTGCTTTGCTTTGGCTTCTCTTTTTCTTTCTCTTTTCTTCTTTTTTTCTTTTTCTTCTGTATTCTTTTTCTCTTTTTTTTTGTTGTCTTTTCCTTTTGAATCCCCCCTTATTTGAAACACTTGTTGGTGGACGAAAATGATTTCTCAGAGGTCTTAGCTTCGACCTCTTGACTTCAGCTCTATTAAAGTGACTCTTGATAAGGTCAGAATGGCTTACCCATGAAAGATCTTCACGTTGTCGGCATTGGTTGGCTCAGGAAGATCCACCCCTCTCATGCTGGTGAGTCTGAGAGTGCCTCCGGGAAGTACTTCTCTGATGATCAGTGGCCCGTCCCACGAGGGTTTGAACTTTCCTCTGGGATCCGGAAGGTGCGACGGTAGAATCTTCTTCATGACCATGTCGCCTACCTTGAAACTTCTTTTTCGGACTCTCTTGTTGTAAGCCCGAGCGATCCTTTTCTGATAGCACTGTGAATGACTTAGTGCACGCATGCGCTTTTCATCTGCTAGCTGCAACTGATCGAATCTGGCCCGTTGCCATTCTCCTTCTTCAATTTCGCTTTCGAGTAACACCCGTAGTGATGGTATTTCCACCTCGACTGGTAGGACTGCTTCCATTCCGTAAGTAAGTTCGAAAGGAGTAACGCCCGTAGCAGACCGTACAGACGTTCGATAGGCCCAAAGTGCATATGGGAGCATATCTGACCAATCTCGATAGGTCACGACCATCTTCTCGAGTATCCTGACGATTGTCTTGTTTGCGGCTTCTACCCCACCATTCATCTGGGGACGGTAGGGGCTTGATCGATGACGTTGGATCTTGAATTTGTTGAGGAAGTCATCCACCTTCCTGTTGATGAATGGGGTCCCATTATCTGTGATGATAGCATTAGGGATTCCATACCGGCATATGATGTTGTTCTTCATGAATTTGATCACTTGAGATGCTGCAATCGCGGTGTAGGAGGCTGCCTCTACCCACTTGGTGAAGTAGTCGACTGCCACAAGTATGTACTCATGACCATTTGATGCTTTGGGACCGATCTTGCCAATAATGTCAAGTCCCCACATGGAGAAGGGCCAGGGGGTGGTCAGGTTGTATAATTCTGATGAGGGGGCATGGATTTGATTTGCATGCTCCTGACACTTGAAGCATTTTCTGACATGCTGGCAACAGTCTGTCTCTATGGTGAGCCAATAGTAGCCGAGTCGTAGAATCTTCTTTGCCATCATGTGCCCGTTCATGTGTGGGCCACAGATTCCTTCGTGTATTTCTTCCATGATCTTTGCAGCTTCTGTTTCATCAACGCATCGAAGGAGGATGTGATTATAGGATCGCTTGTAAAGGACTTCGCCACTGATGGTGAACTGGCCGGTCAAACGCTGAATGGTTCGTCGATCTGTTGCTGTTGCTGACTCTGGATACTCCTGGGTTTCGAGATATTGCTTGATGTCGGCATACCAGGGTTTGTCAGGGACAGCTTCGGCTTCTTCTATTTGCAGGCAAAAAGCAGGTTCTTCTTGAATTTCGACTGTGAGCTCCCATTCCGAAGCTCCTTTTGGTATCTCGAGCATTGATGCAAGTGTGGCGAGAGCATCTGCAAACTGGTTCTTGGCTCTGGGCATGTATGAGAAGGTGACTTCTTTGAACTCTTCGATTAGATTGTCAAGATACACATGATATGGTATCAACTTCTCGTCCTTGGTTTTTCATTCGCCATTGGTCTGATTGATGATAAGCTGTGAGTCTCCAAATACTCGTAGCTTCTTGACGCCTAAGATCATGGCTTCCCTTAAGCCAGCGATGCATGCTTCGTACTCTGCCATGTTGTTGGTGCACTCGAATGCTATCCGCCTTGAGATGGGAATAGGGACATCATCTGGAGAGTAGAGGATTGCTCCAATACCATTCCCTTTAGAATTTGCTGCGTCGTCGAAGAATAACGTCCATTCATCTTTCTTCTTCTTTTCATCCCCTTCAATAAGCAAGAGATCTTCATCAGGGAAGAACGTCTTGAGCGGCTGATAGTCCAGGAGTGAGTGAGCGGCAAGATGATCGGCGAGGGCCTGTCCCTTGATTGCTTTCTGAGTGACATAGGTGATGTCGAACTCAGACAGGAGTAGCTGCCATTTAGCTATCCTTCCAGTGAGTGCCGGTTTCTCGAACAGGTACTTGAGCAGATCCATGTGAGCGAGGAGGAGAATAGGGAATGCAATCATGTATTGACGGAGTCGCTGAGTTGCCCAGACTAGGGCGAAGCAAGTCTTCTCGATCGGGGAATACCTGGTCTCATAGTCGGTGAACTTTCGACTCAAATAATATATTGCTTGTTCCTTCTTCCCGGTCTCGTCGTGCTGGCCGAGGACACAGCCGATGGCTTCTGCTGCTACCGAGATCTATAACAATAGTGGTCGTCCAGGAGTGGGCGGCACTAGGACTGGAGGATTCATGAGATATTTCTTGATACGATCGAAGGCGACTTGGCAATCATCATTCCATTCTTTTGGAACATTCTTCCGAAGGAGCTTGAAAATGGGCTCACAAATAGGTGTGAGCTGTGTGATGAAGCGACTGATGTATTGAATTCTGCCGAGGAAGCCACGAATTTCCTTCTCTGTTCTAGGAGGGGGCATCTTGATGATTGCTCTGGTTTTGGTCTCGTCGACCCTGATGCCATTCTCGCTCACCATAAAGCCGAGGAGCTTACCTCCCATTGCGCCGAAGACACATTTCTGAGGGTTGAGGCGAAGCTTGTACTTTTCTAATCTGTTGAATAACTTCTTCAGATCTTCAAAGTGTCCTTCAATTGTGCGAGATTTGACGATCATATCGTCCACATATACTTCAAGCTCTTTGTTCATCATGTCATGGAATAGTGCTGTCATTGCTCGCTGATATGTTGCTCCTGCATTCTTCAGGCCGAACGGCATTACCCTGTAACAGAAGGTTCCCCAGGGAGTGATAAACGATGTCTTCTCGCGATCTTCGACGGCCATCTTGATCTGATTGTAACCTGAGAACCCATCCATGAATGAGAAGACCTTGTATCCAGCAGTATTGTCGACCAGAGTGTCGATGTGTGGCAAAGGGAAGTCGTCTTTAGGACTGGCTTTGTTGAGATCTCGGAAGTCGATGCACATTCGAACCTTGCCATCCTTCTTTGGTACTGGTACGATGTTGGCGAGCCATTCAGGGTAGTTGGAGACTACCAAGAATCCCGCATTGTATTGTTTGATGACTTCATCTCAGACTTTCAGAGCCCATTCTGGCTTCATTCTTCGAAGTTTCTGCTTCACTGGCTTCATATCTGCCTTGGTTGGCAGATGGTGTACAACGAGCTCTTCATCGAGCCCTGGCATGTCTTCATATGAGAACGCGAAGTTGGACAATCTTGGAGCTAGGACCTCTATCATTTTCTGTTTCATCTCAGGTGGCAACGATTTTCCAATGCGTACTTCCCTAGGGATCTCAGGTGTCCTCAAGTTTACTATCTCGAAATCATCGGCTACAACATTGGCTTTAGATTCGAACTTTTTGAGGAGATCCTCAAGTTCGGGAGTAGGATCATCATCTTCCTCGTCCCGAGCTTCATCCAGACCCATGAGCTCGAAGTCTAATTCGATGTCGAAATCATATGATTCGACTTCAAACTCATGTGACTCTTTAGACGAACTTGGCACACTATTGAATGAAGGAAAAGAAATGTTTTTTGGTTTTTGAGATTTTTCTGAAATGGAAATGCTAGATGTTTTTGGCTTTTGAAAGTTTTTGATTTTTTGGATTTTCAAAATTCATGGGACTTTGAACAAGTGGGCATTGCAGACCATGATTGAGCCCTACTTGTTCCAAAGTTCCGGTCGCTGCTTAAACAAGCTTTTTTTTTTGGAAACCAGAGCCCTCAGATGGCTCTTTAGCTGATTCAAGAGTTAGGGGAATGGATGACCATTCAGGACCCCACACTTCCTCCCCTGAAGAGGTGGGGGTTGATGATTCGGGCGAAGAATCATGGTCTGGCCCAATGACCAGGATTTCTTGCTGGTCGGGTTCGAGATCTGAGTCGTACTCAGTCCCTCCCGGATCACTTACCTCGCATTGCAGTTCGTCTGGTTCTACAGTGAGACACAAGTTTGGAATCTGAACATCAGACCAATCTAGGGTTGGCCACTTCCCTTTCTTGGTCCAATGGATGGGCTGCTTCTGCCCCTGGCTGATGATTGATGACGTTGATTCTGCAGAGATGGGCGAGCTGTGCGTCTTGCTGATTGATGCTGAGATGGGCAAGTTGTGCCCCTGACTGGCTGGAATTGAAGTGGGCAGGTTGTGCCCCTGGTTGATTGATGCTGAAGTGGGCAGGTTGTGCCCCTGGTTGGGAGCAGGTATCAGAGTAACCTGGTCCTGAAGCTGCTGTATTTGACTTCCTTCTTCGTCTTCATCATTTCCTTCTTTTTCTGGAGGCTTAGATGGTTCGAGAATCTGATCCCATCGAATGGGGGGCCACGTGGCCCAAACTAGGCTCATTGGGAGGCCTTTGTGTAGTGCAGTCGGTTGATTCCCTCTTGGATCTTTGCAAGGTTCTCCTGGCTTGACGAATTGGATGGGTGAGCACCGAAATTTCTTCCTTCTTTTGTCCATGAAGGTTGCCCTGTATCCGAGTCCCCATTTGCGTTGGTTATATATCAGCGGTACCTTTCTAGACTTGAAATGATTCTTCATTCGGTATTTGAGGCTTAGACGTTCTGCCGGCGAAAAGACACGGTCCACCCTTGTCGGTTCTGGATTGGCGATAGAGTTCACAGTCTCGAATTCGAAACTGTGAAATGGGATGTCTTCTTCAGAGTGCTGGATATCGATGACCGGGATGTCTGGTTTAGTGGCAGCAGCATTGGAAGGAATGGTGAGCTCCTTCTCTGCATGGATGGAGATCACTTGATTTCCACAGATGTATTTCACCCGTTGATGCAGGGTTGACGGCACAGCTCCAACCTTGTGCAGCCACGGTCGTCCGAGCAGCATGTTGAAAGAGGCTGATATATCCAGAATTTGGAATGTGATGGTGGAGACTTCCGGACCTATCTGTACCTCTATGTCGACCTCCCCTTCCACTGATCGGCGGGTGTTGTCGAATGCTCTGACGCATATGGTGCTGGGTCAGAATGAAGAAGGATTGATTCCCAGACGTTCCGCAGTCTTGAGTGGGCAGACGTTTAAGCTTGAGCCATTATCGATAAGGACCAGTGGGACGCAGAGGTCTTTGTATCGTAAGGCTATGTTGAGGGATCGCCCATGATCGCGTCCTTCTGGTGGCAACTCGTTATCAGTGAAGGTGATGGCACGCGGAGCCAAGAGCTGTCCAATCATCAATGCTATCATCTCTGGTGCCGTATCGGAGGAGACGTGAGCATCGTTCAAGGTTTTGGCAAACACTTCTCGGTGTATGCGAGATGTACAGAGTAGCTCCTATACTGAGATTTGAGCAGGGATTGACTTGAGCTGAGTCGCCACATCATATGCAGCTTCATTTTTGTTGCCGAGGTCTGAGAGAGCGCCTTTGGGATCTCCTCTATTTTGATTATCTCTTCGGATGTAACGCCCATTGGGATTCATGCTCCCCACTTCTGCGCATTTTGGATAGTGCCATGGGACTTCTTTATAATTTTCCTCACCTTTGCCTTTTAGGATCACCGGTTCTTGCGACGGTGCTGGTGTGGGTACCAGATCTTCCTCATACGGAGCTTTTGCCTTGAGAACTACATTGTTGCCTGTGCTGAAGGGGTAATATCGAGGCTTGTCTTCATAGATCACATAAGGTCGCGGTCCTGGCTTTACCGTTCCTGGAGCAGGAGGCTCCCATGGAATGAATACTGGTCCTCTTGATATGGCAGGAGGTTTCTCTGTTCGTCCGAGCTGCCGTAGTGTGATTGCCACGCCTCCGGGATTTGCCCCTTGCAATACGACTGGCTCAACTGGAGGAGCTCCTTCCAATACAATGGGTTCTTGCTGCTGATGAGTATAATCCCTCAATTGCGGATTGGATTGTTCTTGAACTGGAGTTGCCCCTTGCAAGATGACAGGTTCATATGTGGGCTCGATGTATGATTGTGCTCCTTCCAGAATGACTGGTTCCCAACATGAGGGGCCGTAAGATGCCCCTTGCACAACTGGCACATCATGTGGAAGTGTTCCTTCGAGTACTACTGGCTCGAATACTGAAAGAGAGAAGGGACTTGCCCCTTGCAGGATCGGAGGAGGATTTGTCGACCCATAAGTGTAGGCATGAATGGATTGGATGGGGGAGAAGAAGCGATCGAGGCGTTCTTCTTCTTCTATGCTGTTGACGGTGGGGCCTCGAGACGAACTGGGGTCCGTTTGATGCTGAGGCAGAGGATTCTGGAGGATGTTGGTGGAAGCTGCTGCAGGAGTTCCAGGGACCGAGATGACGATCTTGCGGTCATCAATCAGATCTTGTATGACATTCTTCAAAGTAAAGCATCGATTAGTAGCATGGCCACGTCCTTGATGGTAGGCACAGTACTCGTTTTCTCGGTAGTTTGGAGGCAGAGGATGAGGAGGAGGCCTAGGTGTCATCAGAGTGAGTAACTGCTTTTGTACCAGCATAGTCATGACTTAACTAAGTGGTTGAGTGAGTGGAGTGAATTTCCTGAGCTCCCTGTAATTCTGCCTATTCTGGTATGAGTATTGACCGTTCGCTCTGAACTGCTGCTGCTGTCGAGGTTGTTGTGGCTGTGGTTGAGGATTTGGTCGTGGTTGATACCTCTGAGGTTGGTATTGAACCTGATTCTGCTGTCGCTATTGATGTCCCCGTGGGGGAGTATTTTGATTACCCTGAACAGTGGTGTTGATGTTGTTTACCTCTGTCGGGTGGGGAGGAGAACCGCTGCGGTTTCCGTTCCCATACCCAATGGGTCTTCCCTCCACTCTGTTTCTCTTGACTGGAGTGGCTTGATGAGGCCATGGGGAGATTGTCCCGGCACGGATTCCTGCTTCGACTTGCTCTCCAGCGCGGATCAACTGTGAGAAATTCGCATATGGATGCGAGATGAGATATCCAGATATGCCTGGATATGTTGAATGAACAATCATGGAGATTTGTTCTTCATCGTCGATAGGTGTCCGCATTCTGGCTGCCATAGCTCGCCAACGTCCCACATAGGCAGATAGTGTTTCATCACTCCTTTGTCTGAGAGCTGTGAGGTCGGCTCTTCTGGGTGCCATGTTGAGATTGTATGCGTATCTGTCCACGAAAGCCTGGGAAAGCTGTTCCCATGTTCTGATGCGATGACAGTCCAATGAGGTGTACCAATCTAGGGCATCACCCTTCAGAGATTTTTGGAACAAATGTATGAGGGCCCCTTCATTTCCTGAGATTGCACTCAGTTCTCCATAGAAGGCCTTAAGATGTGCTGTGGGACAACCGCTGCCATCATATCTTTTGAATTTTAGTACCTCAAAGTTTTGAGGTACTTGAGCGTCTGGGAAAGGACACAAGTCTCTGAACTTGGTCGAAGGTAAGTCGATTCCTTGCTGTCGCTGAAGCTGATTTTGCAAGATCTGGAACTGCTCCCGCAACTCGTCCAGTCCTGAGTGATCCGTTCGAGCGACTGGTGCTTCTTGGAGTAAGGCACGTTCTTCTTCGGCATAGTGGTCGATGTCTTCGACCCTATGTGCTTGCTGAAAAGCAACTGCGGGTTGCTGAAATTGATTTGATGACTGAACTGGATTCGGATGAACTTGTGCTTGAAAGGATTGCAACTGAACTGTAGACTACTGAAGGTTGAACTGGAACTTGCTGGAAGTTAACTGGAGATTGCTGAATTGAAGATTGCTGGAAATTAACTGGATTTTGCTGAATTGAAGATTGCTGAAAATTAACTGGAATTTGCTGAATTGAAGATTGCTGAAAATTAACTGGAATCCCATCGGCGGGGATGTGCTGGAATTGAAAAGTGCTCCTGTTTGCAGGAGGCTGAGATGCTGGGAAGTGACCCCCTTGTTGGGTATTCGCCACTGTCCGCTGATTGATGTGGGCTTGACACTGACCCCCATTGTGGGCATTCGCCAGTGCTGTCCCTGTTGCTGGAAATTGAATTGAAATCCCATCGGCGGAAATGTGCTGGAATTGAAAAGGTGTCCCATCGGCGGGGACATGCTGAGATCTACGGAGACTGTTGTTTGCAAGATTGACTGGAAGTTGACTGGAAGTCCCTACGACGGGAGTGCTCTGAGATAGCCCTGTCGTTGCAGGAAGATACTGAGGAGGATGCCCCATAGCGAAGGGCTGAGATGGCTGCTGTCGGTAGTCTTGGGCAGACTCCGATGGTTGTGCTTGATTTAAACTGGAGGCCGGAGGGATCCGGCATGGTTGCTGAGATTGCTGAACTGGGCCAACCTGATTGTTGGCTGCTGTGGTGGCTTGTGCTTGCATGAATTACAAGAGCATTTCTTGCATTGCTCTCATTCCTTGTGCCAATTCTTGTATGATTGGCGTATTGTCAATGGGCTGTTGCGCTGGAGGTTGCACTTCGGTCATCTCAAGGGCAGGGAAGAGATGCGTTTCTTCTTCGTGGTCGGACATGGCTTGCTGAGCCCGAGTGCGGATTATGCTGCGTAAGGGAAGTTGTTTCCGAACACGTTGAGCCCGAGGAGGCGCAATGGTGAGGACTATACTTTTTTTGGGTTTTGGGTTTTTCTATTTTTTTCTGGTTTTGGGATTTTCTATTTTTTTTTGTTTGTTTTGGGTAGAATGCTATGCAGATGAGATTGTATGAGGATTAGTGACTTTCAAGTATATGAAGGATTCTATTTTTCAAGTCGGATCACGACTAGTGGGACTAGCATATCCCCAGTGGAGTCGCCATTCTGTGGACCCTCGCCGTTTCCGAGCTCCCACACGACGTTCTCGTCCCTTCCCCCTTTTTTTTTGGGGAAAAGAAGGAGAGGAGGATGCGTGAGTACGAAGAGCCGTTTATGCCACTGTCTTGCCTCGTTCTCGAGGGCTTTGTTTGGTTGTCGTGCTAAGCTGGATGTGTTTAAATGTGTTTATATAAGACCAGAGTCGCCACTAGCCAATTACTTCGAATCTACAGTCGGCTAGGCCCCGTAGAAACGTTAGAGAAGGGGATCCGAAGATTCCTTCCTCTAAAATGACTCCTTTTGATCTGCGACTAGAGATTCAAGGTAAGGGATCACGGTTACAGGGTGGGAAGAGGTTAAGCACCCCACACACTACCCGTACCGAAGTACGGTCTCTACTTCACAGAATCGAACTAATACTTGAAAGTCTGTTTTAATCCTCGTACATTCTCATAGATGACATGATGCATGAATGCGGGTCTGAACAGTAAGAGTTTCTGATGGGCAGGTTCCAACAACGGGCAAGCCCAGAGCATACGCTCGAACTGACAGGTGCTTAATATAAGACGTATGCAGTGTGCTTGAATAATCAAGGTGCTTTATAGTGAAGCATGAATGCAGGTCTGAACAGTAAGAGTTTCTGATGGGCAGGTTCCAACAACGGGCAAGCCCAGAGCATACGCTCGAACTGACAGGTGCTTAATATAAGACGTATGCAGTGTGCTTGGATAACCAAGGTGCTTGCAGTGAAGCAGGGGGGTTGGAAGAAAAGTAAATGTTGCACTTATGCTAGATGCAAATGAGATGATGCAGGAAAAAGAGCAGCTGGATGGACGGAGGTGTCGCAAGGGTTGGCTTCGAGTGGCTGGATCAAGACTTGGATGGCTTGGGAGACTTGGACCAGTGGTCAGGCTGGGCTGGACCAGGGCTAGGCTCTTCTCACTCGGGCTCTCCTTGGTGGAGAAATGGGCTAAAGGGTAAAGGAGGACTCGGATCGCACCCGGGCTGGATGGACTTCGAAGGGATGCTGAAATGAGAAGGGGAGGGGAGTATTTATAGCAGCGGGCAGTGGCATTTTGCGTACAGCCGTTCCTCGATTTCCAGCGAGGTACGGTCGCTCCCTCGGGGCTGCTGTTTGGCTCGGTGGGTTAACTCAGTGAGTTGACTCAGTGGGTCGACTCGGTGATTTGACTCAGCGGGTTGACTCAGTGTTTTGACTCGACGAGTTGACTCAGCGGGTTGACTCAGCGCGTTGACTCAGTGAGTTTGACTTTTTAAGGATTTTTTGACTGGCTTTTCTTATGGGGGGTTTTTCAAGCTGATGTTTAGGACTGGGTTGACTTGGTTCAGGCTTGAGTTGGGCTATGGATTGGGGCTTACAAGGGTGAGTTTGGCTGAGTTTGGACTTGGGATTTGGGTGTATGGTTCTCCATTCATCCAGCTATCTCTACCAACAGTGTAGCCGAAGGTGGGGTGTCTACACCGTCCTTAAAATTTTCAGTCACATACTTCATCTAAGGATCATTTTAAGTTGGGGAGTCTTCAATTCCGTAACCTAAGACAATTCTACAGGTCTAGCCAACTATAAATTCTTTGCCTCTGTTGTTGCCTGTTAGTGACTCTATATCTTTCAAACAAACTATTCCAAGTCCACATTGCACCCATTCCTAACCAAGCAATGACATGGTACACGTTCCAGCGTGCCCGCGTTTGTGGGATGACAGTCCATAGGGGATCCTGGCCTAAAATGACCTGACAAAACCAGTGGAAGGTGTGGTTAAAACACATACAATACGATGGGCCTCATTGCATCAAGGTAAAGGGTGATGAGCGCTCAGTAACCATTTATGTAGGAAACAGGGTCAGCTGGCAATTGGTCCAAATGATATATATATATATATATATATATATATATATATATATATATATATATATATATATATATATATATATATATATATTATGAGATTTGTTTTTTCAAAAATTCACTCCTACCAGTAGCTGTGTGACCAAATTTTAGTTCTAAAGTAAAAAGAAAGTACCATTTTTTATTTAAGTGGACTATATAATTGGAAAGCACAAGGCAACAACCACCCTCCAAATTGCTTGCCTTGGTGTGGCACACCTGAATCACAGTTGGGCCTGATTTTTGGGCTCCAACCTAAACTTTTATGTGGCATTTAATTGTTTGTGTATTTCACGTAATCATCATGGTAGGCCTTATAAAAAATCAACAGCGATGTCTCTCTCCTAATTATTTTCTTTGGTGAATCATGAGTCAAAATGATTTTTGGGCTCTAGGCTGAATGGCGGATGACACAACTACCGGTTATAGTGGATTGTGCATACACGTCATGGTGGCACCTGTAAAAATCAGGGCTGGCCGTCCCTTTACTAGCTGTTTCCCTTCATATGGTCCACCTTAATCATGGATGTGGCTGATTTTTGGGCCTTGGGCCTAACATAAGCTAATGCATCTGATGGTCAGGTAGATTACAGAAACACATACACATTACAGTAGCCCACCTATAGGCAATAGCTAACCGCCCCTTGCTTGCAAAGGAGTGGTTATTGATGGCATCTAATGGTTGGTGTGAATTTTACAAAATCATCACAGTGGGTTTGAAAAAAAATTCAATGGCACATATCTCTCTTCCAACTGTTTTCTTTAGTGTGGCCCACCTCAATCATGGATGTGACTGATTTTTGGGCCTTGGGCTTAACATGAGCTGACACATTTGATGTTCAGAATAGATTGCAGGCCCATAGCCAATTTGGTTTGCAGGATGCCATCCTCTCTCGTGCGCGCACACATATAAATATGAGTCATGCTCACCCGCGTACCCCCGCACCCTTGCACATGTGTCATGGGCCGAAAATCTGGACAATCTATGTGATGCGGCACCCCATGAAAACTCTAGGGTCCAACTTTCAACCTGATTCAAAACTCTTGTGGGCTGTAGCAAAGGGAGGCAAATCAAGGGAGGAAACTATTTCCTTTTTGCTTGGCCCACCAAAGTTTTGGATCAGGGTAAAAGTTGGGACTTGGGGATTTCATGGTGTGTTGCATCACGTGAACTGTCCAGATTTTGGGCTCATATCACATGAGATGAGTTCTCATGAGAACAAGTGCACAGGTGAGTATTTCACTACACACACACACACACAAGAAAAATAGATCAGTCCCTTCAAACAGGGCTGTCAACGGCACGGATAATGATCCGTAGACGATCCGTTTAATAATCGGGTCGGATTCGGATAAACCTTGATCCGGCTCGTTAACGACCCGATTAAAAAAAAACAAAAAAAAAACCCCAGCCGTCTCCTTCGTCTCTACTCTCCATGCACGTAACCATGGGCTGTATCATATTCGGATATCGGGTCGGATCATATTCAGATCGGAAACGGATTTCAAAATATTTAAACGGGTCGGGTTCGGATCATATACTTGTGATCCGAATCGGATTCGGGTCGGATTCAGGTCGGATATATCTTAATCGGATCAGATACGGATCATCACTGATCCAACCCGTATTCGACCCGTTGACAGCCCTACCTTCAAATGATGCAGCCTGCCCATTGGGCTTTTATACCTGGCCCGCATTGGGTCAGACTTGGGCTGGGTCGAAGCCGAAAATTCAATCCAATTTGTTAACCGCGCCAGGTCTAAACTTTCATTTGTGGCCCAGCCTGGTCCATCTGTGTTTTCAACGGCATTCTAGTAGATGTGTAGCTCAAGTAATAACTGGATTGACGTAATTTTTTAGGCCATGGGAGATGAAGAATCGGGCAGTCCTAATGAACTGCACAGACCATGTTCAAAAGTGGGTAAATGGGTCAGTGCTTCTGTTGCCGGGCTTGGGCCTTTCTATTTTGAACCATCATGGCCCAGACAAAGATTGGGCTTATGATTTACTCAGCAGGCTGGGCTTGGGCATACCTCAGCCCACCAGCGAGGACTTCCAATTTATTACAAGGCCCACCTGAAGTAGAACATGTTATCTCATTGAAACAAGAGGCTATCCTAGTTTGTCCAACTTTTTAAGGTACTAAAATGCGAGAAATTCAAGGTGTGGATTTAGGGCTGTCAATGGGCAAGGCCTAGGGTAGGTCTCTGCCTGGATTTTGAACTGTTTTGGCCGGTTCTATTCAAAATTCTGATTTTCAAGCCCGAGCCCAGCCCAGTGACACCCCTATGTAGATTTGGAAATTATAATGGTTATATCTATCTTTGCCATAGAAAGTAGGATCCTAAAATTTGGGTGTCCCGTGGATACAAGTGAAAATTTGATTTTCATTAGACAACGGTCATCTTATTTCTTGTAATAGATATTTACTGTTGTAGATAAAGATAATAAATATACTGTAAGATAATTAAATAACAATAGTGGTGGCCACAATGGTGAGCCTTATAACCATTAAAATATAGGCCATAATGGCCATTCTGTCCCTTGTAACAACTATTATAGCCCTGGTCAAAAAATTTAAAGGAAAAAAAGGACCCACCCAGCTCAATATGGGCCACTTCCCCCCCCTTCAAATTGGGCATTGCTGCCCCAGATCACATAATGGTCATCATTGTTACTGTTATGACCATGACATGCATATCGATTTTTGAATACTACGCATACATTCAAGTAACTATTTTGTCAATGGTATGCAACAATGGTTATATAATGGCCCTTACGCTCATTAAATAAAGGTAACAGTGACCACCACACTTGCTATGGGATCGTAACGGGCACTAAAAAAAAAAAAAAAAATTCTTATAATACTCAATGGTCCGTTATGAAGCTGATACAAGTTTATTTTAATATTATTATTTTTTATTACTGTAATGCTGTATCATTTAGTAAGTGGTAGCTGTTATGACCACCATTACCATTATAAAATACTGCAGAGGAAATTATTTTCAGATTTTTCAGTACTTTTTATATTATGACCCAATTTGCTTTGTTAGTTTTCATTTTTCATATTCGCTTTGAAGTAGAGTCCATATGGTATTGGTTGCATGTAGGTTTTTTGCATCTGTTTTTTTTTTTTTTCCTCCACATGCGCTCACACACCCCACACATGCCCATGCAGTACTCACACCACAATGGGTGCTCGAACTCATGACCTCATGTTGAAACTCTTGTGAGTCTACTACCGAGCTATAGAGGGGCAGGCAACCATACCAATGCACAAAATGTTGCATGGGTAGAACTTCAGTAGGAAGTGATTTGACTTGCATGGCACAAGTTATTAATTCACACCAACTTTCTTTTATCCCTTCTTCCACCTGCAATATCCTCGCTGGCTTGGCTCATCTGAAGATTTTTGGCCGGCAATTATGATCGTGTCATCTAACTGCTTGAATGTACGACAATGTCGGAGATATAAATCTCCAAGACTCTTCAAGAGAATTTCAATACTATTTAAGAGAACTACAGTTCCTTGAAAATGAAATTAGGTGGCTCATCTGGCATGTGGGGCCCTGTGTGTAGTTGAGGGATCATGGATTTAATTTGTACAATGAGAGAGAATTAATGATGGATTATCACATCTCTAAAAATGAAGTCTAGATATTTCAAATCTTAGCATTTCTACTCTTGCCTCTCTACATTTATTAACCATAAGTAGTGGTCAGGTCATGCCCAAGCTTAGGTTCATAAAAGAAAAGAGGTTTCAGAAGTACTGGGCTATGTAGCTCATTAACAGCTGTACCTTTATGGGGCCGAAGTCTAGAAAGTTCAAATCTTTACATTTGTATTCTTGCCCGTCCATATTTATTAACCATAGGGAGTAGTCAGGTCATGCCAACATTTAGGTCCATAAAAGAAAACAGGTTGCGTATGTAATGGGCTATGTGGCTCATTAACAGCTGTACCTTTTTGGGGAAGACTCATCAGGCGTCTGCTGTCTTTAGTGCTGTATGTATCCCTCCTTTGAGGGAGCTAATATGGTAGAGGTGGGAGAAGTGCACTTGTTTTCACCACAATTGTTGCACAAACATTTTATGTGCTCAAACCGTGATGTGTTGATGACATCCGGACTAACCATCATGCACACCCTCTCATGTTTAGCCATGACTTAAAAATTCAGGACAATCCATGACTCAGGTGAACTAATATTGAGACCCGCAGAAGCTCTATCATGTTAGGTACATGCCATCCAGTCCATTCATATGAAACATATGCCCTAGATGACACATTCAAAATGAGACCATTCTGAAACTTAGGTGGGACCCAGTGAGAATCAAAGTTGGGCAGGTTCCTATTCATGTGACCCACTTGAGTGTAGTCCTGATTCATGGGCCCATGCCTAAACTTGGGAGGGTTTGCATGATGGTCAAAGTGGTTGTCATCAACATATCACAATGGAGCCAACAACACTCATTGCACGATATTGTGGATACGCCAAATGCTACTTGGGTAAGATTTTGGTATGAAGTGATTTGACTCACATGACACAGGTTAATAAATTCATACTTTCTTTTACCTTTCCCTCACCTAACAATATCAAAGCGGTCTATCTATCTTTTAAGCATTGAAGATTCTTCGGCATCTAACCGCTCAAATGTACGTTGATGCTGAAGATATAAATCTTCGACATTTTCTTCGCAATCCCACGTGAAATTTCAACAATTTATTGGTGTGCTACGTAGGGCGGCTGATTCACTTGGAGATTGGCACGTAGGACCTGCATGTGGTTGATGGATAGAATGAGAAAGCATTAATGATGGGATTATCAAACCTTTGAAAATGAAGTTTAGAAAGTTCAATGCTTCCCATATCAACTCATGTCCCTCCAAATTTATTAACCATAATTAATTAAGTAGTTGTTAGGTCATGCCCCAAGCTTAGGTCCATGAAAGAAAACAGGCTTATGTAGTGATGGGCCTCATGGCTCATCGACAGCTGTACTCTTACTGTGGCCGGCTAATCAGGCTACAGTCTCTAGGGTTGTATTTGTCCTTAATTTGAGGGAATTGATATGGTAGAGTTTGAAGAATTGTAATGCCAATCAGCCATCTTTCCCTGCTGATCAGTACTAGTATTTATGTTTCCAAAGAAAAATTGACGTCTACTGTAATTATCATGCACACTTTCTGGTGTTTAGTCATGGGTGAAAAAATCAGGACAATCCATAATTCAGGAGGACCAAACCTGCAAGAATGGTGAGGAGAAGCCTGCCCTAGATTGTCGTAGAGGGCTTATGATGTTACGGACACATCACAACATTGATTGAAATGATTCACATGCATGCCCCGTATAATGGCACATTCAAAATCAGACCATTCCAAAATTTAGGTGGGGCCCAGTGAGAATCAAGGGTGGGCGTTCCTTCCCATTAATTGTTCCTACTTGTGTGTCCCACCTAAGTCATGGATTAGCCTCTACAGTTTTGGGCCCATGGCTAAACATGGGAGGGTTTTGCATGATGGTCAAAGTGGATGTCATCAACAGATCACAATGGGGCTTACAATATTATCGCGGTGAAAATGTTTGCACTACCAACTACGTAACCTTATATATCACTTTCTTCAAGTCATGACCCACTAATATTTTTCACCCATTAACCATCTCTCTAAGGGCCACGGATTAGATGGATGTGATTGTGTGATAGGGGTCAGTGTAATCATCAATGCCTTTTCTCAATTAATTACGGTGGGTGATACAAGAATACTTTTTCAGCCATCATATCTTCAGTTAAATCATAGGTTGTCAAACTTTTTTTTACAAGTTACTACCTTCACCTATGCCCTTCTATTCCTCTTTTACAATTGATGAGATTGTCTAATGGTGACTTTTAAAAAGTAATTTATCCATGTTGGATCAATGGGGGATGGACTAGATTGATACATGCCCTTGCCACGTGTACTATGGAGAGATGGGTCAATCATAATCCCCACCCCTTTCCAAAAGGAGAGGAAATGAGATTATTCTTTCTTAATACTAGGAGTTGGATAGGATGTCAATTTTCTCATTTAATTGAAGTGAGGTCCAAGAAAAGACTAGAGAGGAAGACTGGTATGACCATCAGTCCCCAGCCCAATGGCAAGCATTTTCCAAGGGGAGCATTAAGCACATGTCCAAGGAAATGGACAAATTAAGGTGTTAGAAACACATAGTTAAGTATACATGCATATGAATGTGAGAGATGCATGCATATGAATGTGAGAGATGCATGCACATGCATGCCCCTTGAGTTTTCAACCATAAGAGTTTAATTCCAACTGTTTTATGTGGTGTGGTCTAATTGAGCCTTCCATGTGCCTCCTTTTTGGGCTCAAGCCCTAAAATGATTTGTCAAAATAGATGGACGACATGGATAAAACATATACATCATGGTGCGCCTCACAGAGCCCCTAACAGGACCGTCCATCTCTTGTAGGGCTGTAAATGGTCGGGTTCGGGGCGGGTTTAGCCAAAACCAGACCCGCCCGTTTAGTAAACGGGTCTGGGTCCAAATTTTAGACCCAGACCCTTTTACTAAATGGGCGGGTCCGAATCGGGTTCGAGTCAACCCATCAGACCCATTTATAAATGGGTCCGGGTATGGTAGAGGGAGATCCACCTAGACCCATTTATAAATGGGTCGGGTCTAATGGGTCCGGGTTTGGATTAAGTATGCAAGCATTTTACAAGGCTTAAAACCGAGTTTGGACGGGTCCCTTGAAACATAGACCAGACCCGCCCACTTACTAAATGGGTTTGGGTTGGGTCGGGTCGGGTTGGGCCTAATATAAAGGAAACCAGACCCAAACCTGTTTAGCAACTGGGTCTATTCTTGGACCCAGACTCGTACCATTTAACAAATGGGTTGGGTCTGGGTACCCCATTGGGTCCCCTAACCCATTTACAGCCCTAATCTCTAGCTAGGTATGGTGGGATGTGGATTTCCTATGAAAAGGTTTTGCATGAAGTTTCTCGGTAGAGAAGTTACGTGGGGCCACTATGATGTTTGTGATCAATCCACCCCGTACATTCGTTTTTTTCTTTTTCTTTTAGGATATAGGTCTAAAAATAAGCAGATCCATAACTCAAGTGGGCCATACGAGACGAAACAATGGGGATTGAGTGACCACCATTGAAACATCATATGGCTACAGAAGTTTAGCATTAGGCTTAAGTTTTTCTTTTTTCAGTTCATCCCAATAGAAATGACCTTATAAATGGTTTGGATGGCATATGTACCTTAAGGTGGACCCCATTTCTTTTTCCACTTTTCCACTAGTGTGAGTTTCGGATCTAACTCACTTTTGGTCTACTGTCTTAAAATAAGCATAAAAAATGGATGGACGGTGTGGATTGATCACAAACATCACAGTGGGCCCCATGTAACTTCCCAGCGCCGGAACTTCCTGCAACGGCTTTGTAGGAAATCCGCCTCCATCCCAGGAAATCTCGAACGGGGATTAACTACAGACGGATTGGGTATTGAAGTGACATCACCAAGTTCTATGGGCCCCACCATGATATATGTATTTTATCCACACCGTTCAATTATTTGGAGAGATCATTTTATGGCTTGAAACAAAGAATGAGGCATATTCAAAGCTCAAATAGACCCCACCACAAAAACCTTCCTAGCCGCACCCCCCCCCCCCCCCAAAGAAAATCCATATGCATACAAATGCCATGTCCAAGAATGATCAGTAAGGAGATATCTCCCACCATTCAACAATCATAGATAGAATCTTAACATGCATTGCGAAATGGGTCTTCAGTATTTCAATTCCCAAAGGCTTGTATACTCCGGCCAGCCATTATGTGAGAAGATACAAGATGCATGCATGTGGTCATGGATATGTGGATATAATGCCCATGAATGGCTAAATATGGTAATAACGTACATGCACCCACATTTATTTGGATATAATGCCTGGCTAAATATGGTAATAACGTACATGCACCCACATTTATTCCATTCATGTAGCCGCTGCGCCCATGTGGTACATGGCTAGTGCTTCCATTATTTAGGGGTGGCCCCTCAATTTCCACCAACCAGTAGGGCCGAGGTTTTTGACATATTGCAACATGATCCTCCCACATTTAGCAATTTGATCTTGGGTCATCTTTCAATGATCCAAACATTTTGTATGATGTGCTGTGCCTTGGATGGGGTATGCAAAAGGTGATAACTTTTTAATTTGAAAATGGACTGTCAATTTCTTAGATTTTTTAATAATCAAAAGGTTGAAATAATTCATTCCAAAAGATACTTTTAAGTTTTTTTTTTTTTAATGATTAGGCACACCGTATAATTGGTTGGAGCCCATTGAAAAGGATCTCAGTCTAGCCCAGCTGGCAGACGCCTAGGTGCTTCAATAGCAAGTCTCAGGTTCTAGTGCTAAGGAGACACACTAACCCCATTGGTGGGTGGGTGCATTGTGTGATTAACCGTGTGGGAGTGTTGCCCAACTAATAGGGTGGGTGTGTTGCATGACTGACAAAAAAATAAAGAGTTCTAAAATTATCTTATTGCAATAAGTCAGGATGTATTCTATTAAATCTCAGATTAGACTACTAGTCCAAATACAATGTTTCTTCTGACCTAACAAAAATCATACTAGCAGTACCGTTGTCCCTATAGTTTAAAAGTTTATAAGAATTTCACTTGACATGGTTCATTGGACTTTACTTGGTGGGTTGACTCGGCTTAGCTGAGTTCATTCAATTAGATTTAATGGACTGAAGAAACTCATTACTTATCAGGACTCGTAGAAGACTTGGTCAACTTGACCGAATCAACTCGACGAAGTTAAAAAAATCAAAAAGATTAAAAAAAGACAAATCTGAATCAACTGACGGATACTCTACAATATTTAAACCAACCGAGTTAAACCACTCGTACGCTCTCAAGCTTTCTGGTAGGAAAGCCTTGAATTTTCCACATGCATGTTGTACGTAGAATAGAAACAAGTGCTTGTCTTACATGTACAGGAATGAATAGAAATAACTTTATTTCCCTACCAACGTATCTTACACGTAGAATATCCTGCCCGTGCAAAAGGTGGGCCAAACCATGAAGATAAACTGGTACGAGAATCAGACCGTTCCACTGATTGAGTGGTCACACCAGTGTACAGTAAGTCATAGCATCGCCTGTCCATTGATATTGACGTTGCATTCCTCTCAATGGGTGGATCAATCTGATTTTCATACCATCTCATCTTCATGGTGTCTCTCACATTTTGTATAGATATGATATTTCATATTTATGGCACATCTAAAAGGACAATTGGCTGCATCCTAACTTTGGATACACTCGTTAATGTTGGTTTTCTCATAAAGCTAGAAACTATTTCAAGAAGAAAGGCAAGGAAATGGTACAAATACGTACATTGTAAAAAATGACAAAAGCAAGGTTATGAAAAGGGAAGGGTCTTGACATCTACAGATCATAAGATAGAAGATGATAAAAAGAGACCATAGTAAGAAAAGAAAAAGAGAGGTTAAAAGACAAATATACTTTATTTAAAATATGAGAAAGAGACTAATAAAAACTAATTAAAAAATGTAAGCCTTTTTTTTTTTTCCCACTTATTATGTATGAATTAATTAGAGCTTCTACATAGAAGAGGGCTACTGTTTCGTAATCCTAAAATCGCTACAGCCATTGAAAGAAAAATTTCTAATTAACAGCTTTTCGAACTTAATTAAATTAGGACTTAGCAATAATTTTCAACGTACTTTTGTATCCGCAACATTTTAAACATATCTTTATATAGCTTATATATTGAAGAGGGTTCCTTATTTTATAATCTTATTAACGCTATAGCTCTTGAAAGAAAGTTTTTTCATTAACAACTTTTCTAATTTAACTAAAACTAACATACGGTCATATATATTCATACCATGGTTTGTCCACTCGCTTGAATTGCGTACAATTCAAGTGAGTCGACTTGGTTTCAGTAAAGTGAAGCTGAGTTAAGCCGATACGTGAAGCAAAGCCACAACTTGGGAAGGTCCCAACTCAACCCAACTCGAGTCACTGAGTCAGAAAACTATCATCCATAAACATTGATGTGAAAAACCTTGGGCATGCATCAATACATACAGCCAACATAGCATATACAATGTCCAAGCTTATGAAAAGGTTGAGCTGAGCTTGAAGATCATTGCCTGAAATTGTCAGTTCCATCAAGTGGTCCACACTGTAAAATTGTAGAAAAAAATGGACGGCCAATGGATTAATTCAAAGTACACGTGTCGCCCACCTGATGAATGGATCCTCCTGGCTTTTGTCGAAAATACTATTCAAGTTGGATCCGACCTTTTTGACGGCTTGGATGTTGCATGACACTTGACATGGTGGTCCATATGCAACTCAACGGACAGTAGGAGATGGATGGGAAGGTCCGCTGTGTTGGATCAGGATGGAGCATATATTGCCCGATTTATGACACGTGGAAGGTAAGCAGGGAAACTTGGACCCAGTTTGGCTAGTGGTCGGTGCTCTGTTGGTTCCACTATGATGTATGTCTTTTATCCACGCCGTCCATCCATTTTCCCAGATCATTTTAGGGCTTGATCCTAAAAATGAGGTAGATCTAAATCTCAGGTGGACCACACCACAAGAAAACAGTAGTGATTGAATGTCCACCATTAAAAATTCCTAGGCCCACTGCAATGTTTATTTGACATCCAACCTGTTCATTAGGTCATACAGACCTGGATGAAGTGGAAAAAACAAATCTCAGCTTGATCCAAAACTTTTGTCGTCCCCAAGAAGCTTTTAATGGTAGGAGTTCAATAAATACTGTGTGGTCCACTTGAGATTTGGATCTATCTTATTTTTGGGATCCTACCATAAAATGATTTGGAAAAATTGATGGACGGAATGGATGAAACACATTCATCATGGTCGGGCCACATAGCACCGGCCACTAGCCATTGGCTAGTGTCAGGGTCACTAGCCAATCCGTTTCCGACTTGCTCCTTTCAACTTGTGGGAACACTTAATGGGCGATCCCTGACATCGTTTTCACGTATTAAATCAATTTTCATCGTGATCATCCATTTGAAGGGCCACCAATCCTGGTGAAGGAATCGTCCATTTTGTGTGATTTTCAAATGAGGCCAACCATTGGGTACGACCCACTACTTTAACGGTCTGGATTCACTGCTCCACCAGCCACTCCTCAGGTAATGGTCCAGCACACCTAAACCATATCTCCTCATCTTTTAGTATATCAAAAAAATCATACTGCATGTAGCCATGTATTTGCCACTTGATTTTCCAACTGATGAATGGCCTAGATTTCACAAACGTGTGCCATGGTGGCATGAGTGGCATCTATGCCGTAGATGTCATAACCAGCTGCGCACTACAGCTGGTGGCGAAGTGGATGATTATAAAGAAAATAGCAAGGGACCCATATTTAATGTGTATGGGGCCCATCTAATGAATGAAATCCGGCTTTCATGATGGCCCATTTTCGTGTAGCCCAAGTACTCTATTTTGATGCTTGTGCGGCAATGCGCAGGACCTGGGCTGAGTTCCAACTGTTAATCTACTGGGCCTCGAAGTTAGGCCGGGATGGGATCTGTTTGCTAATTGGGCCTCTATTTCAGATCTAAGTTACACTCATGGCTCAGTGATTGACACAATGTGTTTTGACATTGAGGCCAGGTTCAAGTACTCATGTGGTGTGTGTAAAAATAAAAATAAAAACTGCCCATTAACACCATAAACTGGTCTTTTCTTGGGTTCCGGTCGACCCTCAAGTGCATACTTATGTGGAATCCAATCTTTTTCACAAAGTTGGATATGTGGAAATCACGCGGATCTAACCATCATGTGGCCCCCACATGAATTTGAAGGTTTCTAGATGTCTGTGCATAGTTTTTTATGGCATGGCCTACCTTGTTCTGCATATGTGTGGATCCAACCATCATGTGCCCCTCACATGAATTCGGAGGTTTCTAGATGCCTGTGCATAACTTTTTTTTTAGCATGGCCTACCCTTTTGTGCATTTTGTGCAGATCCAATCATCATGTAGCCCCCCAACATGAATTCGAAGGTTTCTAGATGTTAGTTCATAGTTTTTTATGGCATGGCCCACCCTATTCTGCATTACGTGCAGATCCGACCATCATGTGGCCCCCCACATGAATTCAGAGGTTTCTAGATGTCTGTGCATAGTTTTTTATGGCATGACCCACCCAATTCTGCATTACATGCAGATCCAACCATATGGCATGGCCCACCCTATTTTGCATTACGTGCAGATCCAACCATCATATGCCCCCCCCCCCCCCCCCCCCCCCCAAATGAATTTGGAGGTTTCTAGATGCTTATGCATAACTTTTTTTTTGGCATGACCCACCCTATTCTGCATTACATGCAGATCCAACCATCATGTTGCCCCCCAACATGAATTTGAAGTTTCTAGATGTTTGTGCATAGTTTTTTATGGCATGGCCCACCCTGTCCTGCATTACATGCAGATCCAACCATCACGTGGCCCCCCACGTGAATTTGGAGGTTTCTAGATGTCTGTGCATAGCTCTTTATGGCATGGCTGACCTTGTTCTGCATTACATGCAGATCCAACCATCATGTGGCCCCCCACATGAATTCGGAGGTTTCTAGATGCCTATGCATAACTTTTTTTTTGGCATGACCCACCCTATTCTACATTACATGCAGATCCAACCATCATGTAACCCTCCAACATGAATTTGAAGGTTTCTAGATGTTTGTGCATAGTTTTTTTATGGCATGGCCCACCTTGTTCTGCATTACATGCAGATCCGACCATCATGTGGCCCCCCCACGTGAATTTGGAGGTTTCTAGATGTCTGTGCATAGTTCTTTATGGCATGGCCCACCTTGTTCTGCATTACGTGCAGATCTAATAACCATCATGTGGCCCCCACATGAATTTAGAGGTTTCTAGATGTCCGTGCATAGTTTGTTATGGCATGGCCCACCATGTTCTGCATTATGTGCATATCCGACCATCATGTGGCTCCATGTGAATTCAGAAGTTTTTAGATGTCTCTGCATAGCATGTTTCTACTTGTTTCTACTCTTGTTTATTAATTGTTAGGTCATCCCAAGCTTAGATCCCTAAAAGAAAATAAGCTTACCAAGTAATTGGCCACGTGACCCATTGACATTTGTACCTTCATGGTTTGTATTTGTCCTTAGAGGGAGCTGATATGATAGAACATGAAGAATTGTAATGCCAAGGACCCATCTTCGCAAATGTTTTCACCAAAGGTGTTGGACAAAAGTTTGTTGTAGGCCTTAATTAGTGTGATATGTTGAGGACATCCACTCTAACCATCATGCACGTCCTCTTATGTTTAGCCATTCAGGTAGGCCAGACAAGCAAGAAGAGTAAAGAGGGGAAGTTCTCCCTTGATTCTTGTATGCCCCATATAATGGCAAACTTAAAATCAGACCATTTCAAAACTTAGTTACTACCTTCATCTACGCCCTTCTGAGCGTTTCTCTTACTCTTTAACAGCCCACATGGTTGTCTAATGAGTGTGACTTTTAAAAAGTAATTTACTCGTTCTCGACCCATGATGGATGGATCTGATTGATACATGCCCCTGCCACGTATACTATGGAGAGATGGGTCGATCGTCCCATCCCCTTCCAAAAAGAGCGGAAATGAGATTATTTTATTTTGAAACTAGGGGTTGGATAGGATGTCTATTTTCTCATTTAATTAAAGTGAGGTCCAAGAAAAGATTAGGAGAGAGAAGATTGGTGTGACTAGCAGTCACCATTAGGGCTGGCAAGCAGTTTCCATGAAGACCATTAAGCAAATGTCCAAGGACTGCTGCATGCACATGAATTTGAGATACATGTACATATACCCATGATGCATTTATAGGCATATGAATGTTCTGTCCACGAATGAGTAAGGAAATCTCTCCCACCATAAAAAAAAATCATGGATGACAATCTTAACATGCATTGGACTTGGGAATTCAATTCTTGAATGTAATCTTCCGGCCGACCATTGTGTGAGAAAGATATATACCACATGCATGCTTGTGGTAATAGACAGGTGCACATAAAGACTACGAATGAATAAATATGATATTCATGTACATGCACCTACATTTACTCCAAGCCGGGTGACCCAAACATTAGATTGGACAATCAAAATACTTCCAAATATATATAATTATGTAATAATGGTGTTAATTCCACCTAATGTAATTAAATATCATTTAATCTTGCATTCCAAATAGGGCTGTCAACGGGTCGGATTCGGAGCGGATAGTAGATGATCCGAATCTGATCCGATTTGTGATCCGGGTGATCCGTATCCGACCCAAAATCCGACGGATCTCTAAACTTCTATCCGAAATCCGACCCGGCAAAGATTCAACCGATCCGACTCTAATCCGACCCGATCCGTCCGTCCACCATGGGCCCTACTGAACTGATGGTTTGGATCATACCTGCTGATGTCGAAACGCCTAAGCTAGCTGATGTCGAAACGCCTAAGCTAGCTGTGGTTTAAAAAAAAAAACAGAAAAAAAAATGAAGAAGAAGACATACCTGCTGTTGAAACGGACAGCGTCTTCCAGCTCGTTCTCCCAGTGCGGCAGTAGATGTTGGTGGACGCCCCTCTCTCTCTCTCTCTCTCTCTCTCTCTCGTTCTCCCAGTGCGGCAGTAGCAGCGTAGCTGGGTTTTTTTTATTTTTTATTTATTTTAAATCTCTTTTTAATATAATCGGATCATTATCGGATCGGAGCGGAGTCACTCCGAATCTGACCCGATTAATAAACGGATGACAGATTTTGATCCGTATCCGATCCGTTGATCCGATTAATGATCCAAATCCGTTTAAATCGGATCGGATACGGATCGGATACGGATCAAGATCCGTGCCATTGACAGCCCTAATTCCAAAGAAGCCCTTGGATTGGAATTATTTTAATCCTTCGATTATTTGACTTTTGTTCATTTGAAAAGGACAGTCAACATCCCTTAACTCAGTGCTCATGTTTCAAAAGGGAAATTATCAAGAGAACATGTTTTCACCACAATTATGGTGCAAACGCTTGTTGTGGGCCCACCATGATGTGTTGATGGCATCCACTCTAACCCTCTTGCACACGCTCTCATGTGTAAATATGGCTCCAAAAAATAAGGACAATCAATAACGCAAGTGAGCTATATGTGCATGAGTAGTTAGAGCTGGGGACGCCTAACTTAAATTCCCGTAGAGGGTCTACCATGTTATATGCCATCCAATCCATTGATATGAAACATATGCCCTAGATGATGAAACACTCAAAATCAGGCCATTCTGAAACGTAGGTGGAGCCCAACAAGAATCAAAGGTGGCCATTCCCTCTCAATTGTTCTAGCTTATGTGGCCCACTTGAGTCATGAATTGTCTGGAATTTTGGTCCCATGGCTAAACATGGGTGGGTTTGCATGATGGTTGAAGTGGATTTCATCAACAGATAATAGTGGGCCCTACAACACTCATTGCACTATATTCTGGTGAAAATGTTTGCACTAGGCAATGAAATATGATAACCATATCCATATGGTGATTTGATTCACATGAATCTGTGCTTTCTTTTACCTTTCTCTCACCTAACAATATCCACGTGGCTTGATCCATCTTTTAAGCATTGAAGATTCTTGGCCATCCAACCGCTCAAACGTACGGTGGTGTTGAAGATATGAATCTCCCTGCATTTTCTTCGCAATCCCACAGGTGGAATTTCAAAAATCTTCAGGCCTGCTACAGTTCTTAATTTTGAAATGAAGTGGTCGGTTTGCTTGGACATTGATACATGGGGCCGGCATACATCATGGATTTTATTTTTACAGTGAGAAAGCATTAATGATGGATCGTCAAATCTTTGAAAACGAAGTTTAGAAAGTTCAAAGATTCCCATTTCTACTCTTGTCCCTCCATATTTATTAACCATAAGTAGTTGTTAGGTCATGCCCAAGCTTAAGTCTACAAAAGAAAATTTACTAAGAAATGGGCCACATGGCCCATTGACTGTTGTACCTTTATGGGGGCCGGCTAATCTGTCTACAATCCGTAGGGTTGTATTTGTCCTTTGAGATATTTGATGCGGTAGAGCTGGAAGAATTGTAATGTGAAGTAGCCATCTCTCTCTGTACTAATCAGTATTAGTGTTTATGTTTTAATTGAAAAATTAGCGTCCACTCTAACCATCATGCACACCATCTCATGGTAGTCAAAGAATTAAGCCAATTCATAATTCTGTAGGAGATACATGAGTGTGAGATACATGTACATGCATGCACAGTTGAGAGGTGAAATGACCCAAGAATGAATCTCATAATGCAGAATATAAAGAACACATTGATTTTATGTGGAAAAAAAAAACTCTTACAGGAAAAATCATAGCACAAAATGACAAACAATCCATTATAAATAAAAAATACAAGAGATGAAACAACTTACAGATCTGAAAACCTTAACTTTCTCCTTCTCAAAATTGTATCATCTCTTAGAGTTTTCCTTGTTCTTCCTTAATCCTGTATTAAGATGGTTTATATAACTCCCGTACAGAATTAGAAACTAAAATCGTGTACCTATGCAAAATTACATGCACCATCAATTGATGGATCAATCGACTTTGATCAATGATCCCTCAATCAAACATGGCCAAAAGTGTCCTAAAAGTTTATGACTTAAATTTAGAATTACTTCAATCAATCAAGACCAACTTTTGATCTATCGAACTGTCCGAAAGTATCTAGAGAATTAACTAGCTATCATATTTGGAATTTTCTTAATCGATTGACGAGGCTATCAATCCAATCGATGGTCCCCATTTTTGTATAAATTGAAGGCACTCAATCAACATACATATAATACATTTATATGCATCTGAATGTCATGGCTACAAAGGAGAGGAGCATATCTCCCTCTATCCAACAGTCATTGATGGGAATCTTAACAAGTATTGGAAAATGGGTCATCGGGAATTCAATTCTCAAAAGCTGATATATTCTAGTCCGCGTAGTGTGAGAAGATATGAGATGCACGCATGTGGTCGTGGACATGCGGATGTAATGCCCATGAATGAATAACCATTATATTCATGTACATGCACCACATTTATTTCATTCATGTAGCCACTGCGGCCAGGGTGGTACATGAATGTTACTTCCACTATTTAGGGGTGGCCCCCTCATTTCCAACAACCAGTAGAGCCGACAAGGTTTCTGACATATTGGAGTATCATGCTCCTAAATTTAGCCTTTATATTTTGGGTCATCTTTCAATGATCTAAACCTTCTATATGATGTGCCGGGACTTGGATGGGAGATGCAAAAGGTCAAAACTCTTTTCATTTGAAACTGAAGGGTCAATTTTCTTGAACTGTCTAATAATCGAAAGCTTGAAATGCTTCAAGCTGAAAGACCCTGCATGATTTCCAATTGAAAAGTATTTTAGTCCAAAGGTTAAAGTCTAAAATTATCTTATTCATTTCCTAAACTTTTTAATAATCAAAGAGTTGAAATACTTCCTCCTGAAAAACCCTGCAAAATTCCAATGTCTAGGCTCATTTATGGTATAAATGGTTGGGCCAATATTAAAAGTATCTCAATCCAAAGGTTAAGGTCTAAAACTATCTTATTACAATAGGTCATGATGTATTTTAGTTAATCTCAGAGCAGACTACTAGTCCAAATACGACTACGTATATTCTGCCCTAACAAAAATCAAACAAACAGTAATGTTGGAACCATTGTTTAAACATTTATAAGAACTTGACTTGGTTGATTTGACTTGACTTGGTGGGTTGACTCGGCTCAGTTGAGTCTATTCGACTCAATTAAATTTAAAACTGAAGAAACTCACAACTTGATCAAGACTTTGTTGAAGACTCTATCAACTTGACCGAATCAACTCAACAAAATTTAAAAAGAAAAAGAAGAGAAAAGCTAAATTCTGACAAACCTGACTCAACTCACAAATACTCCACAATATTTAAACTCAACCGACTTAAGCTACTCGCTTCTCAAGCTTTCTAGTAAAAAAGCCTTGAATTTTCAACATGCATGCAGGGATAAATGATCATAAACAACTTTTTTTTCCCCCACCAACGCGTCTTACATGTAGAATATCCAACCTATAAAAAAGATGGGCCAAACCATGAAGATAAAGTGGTATAAGAATCAGACCGATCCACTGATTGAGTGGACCACAACAGTACGGTAAGTCATACTGTTGGCTGTCCATTGATATCGACGTCGCATCCCTCTTTATGTGTGGATCAATCTGATTTTCATACCATCTCATCTTCACGGTGTCTCTCACATTTTTTTATGGAGAGGGTATTTTATATTCATGACACATTTACAAGGAATACACTCCTTAAGGGTGCCATATGATGTCAAAAAAAAAAAAAAAAAAAAAAAACCATCATTCACAGAAACATTGATGTGAAAATCCAGGGGCATGGATGAATACATACAGCCAACATATAGCATATACAATATCCAAGCTGATGAAAAGGTTGGGTCGACCTTGAAGATCATTGCCCGAGATTGTCAGGTCAGTCCATCCCTCAAGTAAAAAACAAAAACAAGAAGGTTCATCCATCAAGTGGTCTACACTGATTTTTGGACCGAGGCATGCTCAGTGTGGTTCAACTGATGAATGGCCCAGATTTCACGAACGTGTGCCATGGTAGCATGAGTGGCATATGTGCCGTAGGTGTCATGCCCAGATACGCAAGGCTAAGTAGATGATTATAAATAAAATAACAAATGGCCCATATTCAATATGCATATGGCCCAAGCCGATTAATTAGGTGAGACCCCGGATCCACCGAGGTGGGTGGGACCCTGACTGTGGGGCCCACTGTGATGTACATGACTACAACCAGTTCATCCGTATTGAAACCTCATTTTGGGGGCATGATCCAAAAAATGAAGCAGTTCAAAAACCCAGATGAACAATAGTACAGGAAACAGTGGGGATTGACCATTAAAAACTTCTTGTGGGCCACAAAAGCATTGGATCAAGATGATATTTGTGTGGTCTCTTCGTCTAGGTGTTTGTGAACTTATCAACAGGTTGGATGGAAAATAAACATTCTAGTGGACTCCATGAAGTTTTTAATGATGAGGATTCAATCACGACTGTTTCCTGTGGTGTGATCTACATAAAATTTGAGTCTGCTTCATTTTTAGCTTCTTTCCCTAAAATGAGCTTTAAAAATGGTTGGACGGTGTGGATTTAAGTCACATACATCACAGTTGGCCCCACAGTCAGAGGTCCCACCCACCTTGGTGGATCCGGGGTCTCACCTAATCCGCCCATTTTGATGCTCGTGCGGCAATGCGCAAGGCCTGGTATGAGTTCCAACCGTTAATCTACTGGGCCTCGAAGTTAGGCCGGGGCAGGATCTGTTTGCTAATTCGGCCTCTGATTTTAGATCCAAGCCCTACTCATGGCTCCGTCGTAGACCCAATGTGTTTCAGCACTGAGGTCATGGGTTCAAGTACTCATATAGTGTGTTTGGGTGTACTACAGTTCTTCGGAAATGAAACTAGGCGATTGATTTGAGTGGACATTAACACATAGGGCCCACCTGTGGTTGAAGGATCATGGATTTAATTTTACAATGAGAAAACATTAATGATTTTAGACCATCAAATCTTTGAAAATGAAGTTTAGAAAGTTCAAAGCTTCGCATTTCTACTCTTGTCCCTCCAAATTTATTAACCAAAAATAGTTGTTAGGTCATGCCCAAGCTTAGGTCCATAAAAGAGAATAGGCTTATGATGAAGCAATGGGCCACGTGGCTCATTGACAGTTGTACCTTTATGGGGGCCGGCTAATCAGGCTACAGTCAGTAGGGTTGTATTAATTTCCCTTTGAGGGAGCTGATATGATAGGGCAGGGAGCATTGTAATGCGAAGGACCCATCTTTGCAAATGTTTTCCCCAAAGGTGTTGAACAAATGTTTGTTGTGGGCCTTAGCATGATGTGTTGATGACATCCACTCGGACCATCATGCACGCCTTCTTATGTTTAGCCCTGGGTCAAAAAATCAGTACAATCCATGACTGGTAGGCTAGACGAGCAAGAATAGTTAGGTGGGGCCCAATGAGGATCAATGGTGGGCGTTCCCTCCTAATTGTTCCTTTGTGTGTCCCACCTAAGTCATGGATTATCTTCCGCATTTTTTTGGGGCCATGGCTAAACATGGTATGGTTTACTTAGTGGTCAAAATGGATGTTATCAACAAATCACAATGGGTCCTACAATACTCCTTGCACCATATTGTGGTGAAAATGTTTGCACCACCAAGTAGCCTTATCCATTACTTTTCTTCAAGTCACCCCATTGAAATTTTCAACCATTAGCCATCTCTCTAAGGGCCTCATCAAATCCTTTTTTTCAATTAATTGGGGTCGGCAGCCATAAGAATACTGTTTGGAAGTTCTATTTTATCAACTATCATATATCAAATTAAATCATAAGTATTAAATCTTTTCTTACTAGTAACCTTCATTAATTTATATCCTTCTGGGCTTTATTATTATTATTTTCATTTTTTATGTAGGACATGGCATAAGTACATTCTTAGCATGTTTAGACCCAAATAAGGCTAAACAGAAGTGGAAGTAATCCATTAGATCTGGGTCTAATCCTATGTAGGGCATGACGTAGCCAGCCCCAAGTGCATTCGGATCGAAGAAATTCATTTTGGATAGGGTCGGGAGAAATCCTTATTTGAAGAGTGAACCGTAAATTGGCCATATATTTTCTTTTTTTCAAAATATCGTTATGAGATGCACAACCTATCAATATTTGCTGTAATAGGTCATCCGGGGCCAAACATCCCTCATAGTGGGCCACGTCTGTCCATTTCATGATAAAATGCATAGTTTTAGTTCAAAAGCAGAATTTTAGGAAAAAAATAATATGTTTAGAAATTACTTGTAGTTATGCTAGAATTTTTCTACTGAGGTTTATTTAGACTTTGTATTTTTGACAAATTAAGTTTTAAATGAGTTTTGCTATTTTGGATAACTTTTGTTAGAATTAAAATTTTACTATTTTTTATAATTTAAAATTAAGGTTTTATTTTTCTTTATTAATGATGTAATCAATAAATCATGAACATTAAATATTATATGATAAAAAAATGTTTGAGTTTTATCTCTATTTTTCTTGTGGATTTAAGAACAACCTTGTTGATTTAAAGTTTTAATCTCTTGAGGAAGATGGTGATCTTTCTCATTATCTCTTTATGCTCTTCCCTGTGTCACTTTTCTTGCTCTTTTCTAGCCTATAGTATTATCTAATGGGTGTGACTTTTAAAAAGTAATTTATACATGTTAGGTCCATGATGGATGGACCAGATTGATACATGCCACTGCCACATGTACTATGGAAAGATGTGTGGATCATAGTCTACATACCTTTGAAAAGGAGAGAAAATGAGATTATTTTTTTCTTGATACTAGAGGTTAGGTAGGGTGTCTATTTTCTCATTTACTTGGAGTGAGGTCCAAGAAAAGACTAGGAGAGAAAAGAGGGCTGGTGTGACCATCAGTCACCATTTGGGCTGGCAAGCATTCTCCATGAAGAGCATTAAGCAGATGTCCAGTGAAATGGATAAAGGTAGTAGAAACACATAGTCAAGCATGCATGCACATGAATGTGAGATACAGGTACATGTATGCACATGATTCATTCGTAGGCATCTGAATGTCATGTCCACGAATGAGTATAAGGAGGTATCTCTCACCATCCAACGATCATGAATCAAAATCTTCAGTACATGTACTGCAAAATGGTTCTTCAAGCATTCAATTCTCGAAGGCTTAAGTGAGAAGGTATGTGATTGATGTATGCATGCAGTCATGGAGTTGCAGATCTAATGCGCATAAATGAATTAATATGATATAATGTACATGCACCCACATTTATTCCATTCATGTAGCTGCTGCGGTCCGGGTGGTATATAGTGCTTCCATTATTTAGGGGTGGACCCCTAATTTCGACCAACGGCAGACCCGGCGAGGTTTCTGACATGCAATATGATATTCCCATATTTAGCCATTGGATTTTGGGCCGGTCATCTTTCAATGATTCAAACCTTTTATATGATGTGTCATGCCTTGTATGGGGGACGTGAAAAGATAAAACTCTTAGGTTAGAGTATTCAAATCCTTAGATTATTTGACTCTTTTTATTTGAAAATAGACAGTCAGTTCCCTTAACTTTGTAATAATCAAAGGGTTGAAATATTTCATTCCAAGAGTTTCTTTCAATTTTCTCATCCATGAGTGACGCACGTCTTACAAGTGTCATTGAAAAGGACTTAGTCCAAAGATTAAGGTCTAGAAATATCTTATTGCAAAGTCAGGATGTATTCTACCAAATCTTAGAGTGGATTATCAGTACAAATTAATACCACACATCTTTTGCCCTAACAAATATCATATGAACAGTGCTGTTGAAACCATAGTTTAAAAACTTGTAAGAACTCGACTCAACTTGGTGGGTTGACTTAGCTTGGATGAGTCCAATTGACTCAATTAGATTTAATTGACTGAAGAAAGACAGAATCGTCTTGAACAGCTGATTGGGCAAGGAAAAAACTAAATTCTAACAAAACCTGACACACTTGGCAAAGACTATACCATATTTAAACTCAACTGAGTTAAGCCACTCGTCTCTCCAGCTTTCTGGTAGAAAAGCGTGGCATCTTTGGAGAGAAATGTTCTGATAAAAAAGTAAAAGATGTTAGGATTTGTAGAGCTTGATCATTAGAGATGTGCTATTAATTTAGCTATTACTTTCACGTAGCCTCTGGTTCAAGAGGCTATTTTGTAATTTCACATGGAGTTTTATGTAAACCCTAATTCATTTTAGAGTAGTATATACTTTGTTGTGAGTGAGAGAGAGAGTCGTTATTATATTGAGAGCTACTTTTTCATTTTTTGCCTTTGAATATGGTAGATTGATGTGAATCCATGGACATAAAAGAAGGAAACCATATAAATATCTGTATTGTGGTTTGCATATCTTTCATTTTTTAATTTGATTGATATTGATGTGTGTGGTCAAAGAGGGGTCTTCTTTCCAAATAAAAGGAAGAGGGGAGTGTTTATTTTAATACATAGTATGTACAGACTAGCCAAAGCCTTCATATGGAAGAAAATTATTATTTCATAACCCTATTAATTAACATCATATCTCTTAGCAGGAAATTTCGGAAACTTTTCTAATTTGACTCAATGTGAAGCCAAACCCATGACCCGGGAAAGTCTCAACTCAACTCAATCCAAATGAATCGGAGGAATCCTCGAGTCAAAAACACCATTATCCACACACAAACATTGATATTAAAATCCATTGGCATACATGAACACATACCGGCAGGTACACTATTCAAGCTGATGAAAAGGTTAGGCTGAAGACCATTGCCCAAAATTTTCAGGTTGGCCCATTCATCAAGTGGTCCATACTGTAAAATTATACAAAAAATGGACAGCCAATGAATTAATTCAATGTAGACATGTGGCCCACCTGATGAATGGATCCTCCTAATTTTTTTGTTGAAAATGCTCTTCAAGGTGGATCCGACCATTTTGACGGCTTGGATGTTGGCTACACTTGACACGATGGCCTATATGCAACTCAATGTACAGTAGGAGATGGACCGTGTCGGATCAGGAAGGAACATATGTTGCCCAATTTATGACACGTGGAAGGTGAGCAGGGGGACTTACTCCTTTCATCTTGTGGGTCCTGTCCGTAGATGGCTTTCCTTTGAAAATTAAAGGGCGATCCTTGACATATTTTTGTTGTATTCAATCAATTTTCATCGTGACCATCCATTTCAAGGCCACCAATCTTTGTGAAGGAATTGTCCATTTTATGTGATTTTCAAATACTGGCAGCTATTGGTTTGTATGGTCTACATCCACTACTCCACCAGCCACTCGTCAGGTAACTGTCCAGCGTACACCTAAACCAAACCTCCTCATTTTTTACAATATCACAAAAATCATACAGCATGTAGTCATGTATTTGCCACCTGATTTTTGGACCAGGGCATGCTCACAGAGTGGCCCAACTGATGAATGGCCCAGATTTCAGGAACGTGTGCCATGGTGGCATGAGTGGCATATGTGCCGTAGATGTCATACCCGGCTGTGGACTACAGCTGGCGGCTAAGTGGATGGTTATAGATAAAATAACAAATGGTCCATATTTAATGTGAATGTGGCCCACCTGATCAATGAAGCCTGGCTTTCATGCGGGCCCATTTGTGTTAACCATTTGTGTTAAGCCCAAGCACTCCATTTTGATGCTTATGCCGCGTTGTGCGGCAATGCACAGGGCCTAGGCTGAATTTCAACCATTAATCTACTGGACCTCAAAGTTAGGCCGGGCCAGGATCTGTTTGCTAATTTGGCCTCTGATTTCAGATCCATGTTGTAGAGGTGGGCAACGATCCGGGCCAGGCCGAGTTAGCCCTAATTTGGTTTGGTTTGTTTTTACGCGACGCCAATTTGTGGTTAAGCTTGGTTTGGGTTTTGGGCCAACCTATGCGGCCCGAGTTTGGTTTGCTCTAGAAAAATCTAGTTTGAGCTCAAGTTTGGTAAAAAATTTCAAACTAGGCCAGGCTGAGTATGAACAGGTAGCAACTTTTTTTTTTTTTTAATAGAAAAGAACTTAAAAAGTTAGAAAAAAATACAAAAAATATCTTACTACATGATGTTTAACATCCTCCAAAGGAGGAGTGTGACTTCGAATTAAACATATAAGAGCCTTTTTTCCAAACAAAAGTACACAAGCATAACTTTACAAGTGCAAGGAAACCGTGTGCGTGCATTCATGTTATATGTATTATGTATCCATGTCATCATGTATATGTATTATTCATGTTGTCCATCTGTTTTTACGTATCATTTTAGGACATGATCCTAAAATGGAATCATATCCAAAGTTCAAGTGGATCACACCATAGGAAACAATGTATTTACAATCTACGAGCTGAGCTAGTACTGCCCTAGTTTGAGTTTGGTCTGTTTTTCCAAACGAGCTCGACTCCAAGGCTTGGTTTGGTTTGAACTATTCGAACCAATCCAAGTCGAGCTTTTTCAAACCAATTTGAGCTGAGCTTTCGACCTAGCTTGGTTTGTGCCCAACTCTAGGTTCAAGTACCTAGGTGGTGTTTGTGAGTGTGTTAAAAGTAAAAATAAAAATAAAACTAAAAGCCCCAACCATTGACACCATAAATTGTTTTTTCTTGGGTTCAAGTTGACACTCAATAGAAAATTCTTATTCTGCAATTATCCGGATTTCAAAATGAGGCTCATGCCCAACCCACAGGTCTCCATGAAAGTTGAACATTCATATATCACACAGAACTAATCATCAGGTGGGCCACCACATGAATTTAGAGGTTTTTGGATGTCTATGCATAGTTTTTAGTGGCATGGGCGCCCACCCTGTTCTAACCCATGCATTGTTGAAATGAGCATTAACTCTTCAAGGTTTAGGATCATCGGTTGATCGAAAATACCACGAATGAGACAGTAATTTGGTCTTTGAACATTTTTAGAGGAGTTTAGCCGATCAATACCTAGGCCTTGGTTAATCAAAATTCGATGGCATTTAGGCTAAAACTATCTGGACATTTTTTGGCATGTTCAGGCAACCGAACATGTTGTTGTCGGGTGACCGAGGGATGGTTAGGTGATGTCAATCGACTGAGTGATTGATCGTCGGTTTCCACAAGTTTTGCGTTAATACACTGTTTTGTTTCTAATTTTGGTTATATGCTATATAAGCGGGTATAATTGAGATTAGGGTAAGACTAAGACGTGTATTAGGGTTTTGGAAAGAGAAAAGTTAAGGTTTTCTCTTATAAGCTTTGATCCAGGTAAGTTTCATCTCTTGTAACTTTGTTATTCATAGTGCATTATTATTTTGTACTATGCTTATATATATATATATATATATATATATATATATATATATATATATATATATATATATATATATATATATATATATATATAGGGGAATGATTACCTGCGCACAAGTGCGTATATAACAAATTGCGCACCACACTGTCTTGCCTAAACGTATCTCGCATTCTCTCTCTACCGTGAGATGCGCGAGATGTGTTCTCGTCACCTAACTATGTAGGCCCCATCATGATGTATGTGTTATATCGAATGCGTCCATCCATTTTGAAAGATAATTGTAGGGCATGAGCTCAAAAAAGAGGCAGATCCAAGATGGGAGTGGACCACACCACTTAAAGCAGTGTTGACAATGACGCCACCATTGAAACATTCATTGGGCCCATTGTTATGTTTATTTGCCATGAACATAAGATCACACAGACCTGAATAATGGAAAACCATAAATATCAGTTTGATCCATAACTTCTATGGACCCAAAAAGGTTTTCAGTGGGAGGCATTCAATCCTTGCTGTTTCACGTGGTGCAGTCCACTCAAAGTATTTGATCTGCCTCATTTTTTAACTCATCACTGAAAATGATTTTTTAAAATAAATGATCGACGTGGATAAACCACATACATCACGTGGGCCCCACAAAGCCCTTTACAGGACCGTCCGTCTATCACTTGGTACCGGTGGGAATCCGGCCTAGAAAACATAGTGATTGAACACCCATCTATTAAAATCTTCCTAGGGTCCTATGTAAGGTTTTTGTAAATTTTATTTACCATTTAATCTCTTAATAAGGTCAAATAAACTTGGACAAAGGGATAAAACAAATATCAGCTTGACTCAAAACTTTTATGCCCCATTAGTAGTCAGTAACCATTGTTTCGTAAGGTATAGTATACCTGAGAATTGGGTCTGCTTCAATTTTAGGCTCATGCCATCAAATAATCTGATAAAACGGATGAACAGCATGGATATAGAATACATGCATCAAGGCAGGCCCCACTGTAAGGGATGCACCATCTTGAGCGAGGACAGGGCTGTACCAAATCCGTTTTACCCTACGCCGGATTGCCTTGCCAAAACGTTTAGCATAACTTCCCACGGAAGCTACGTGTGGCCCACCGTAATGATTATAAGAAATCCATCCCGTCCATTCATTTTTCCAGGTCATGTTAGGAAATGAACGTAAAAACAAGGCATATCCAAAACTCCATATAAAGAGGTGGCGATTGAATGCCTACCATTGAGAGCTTCTTGGGCCCTCAAAAGTTCTGGATCAAGCAAGTAGTTGTGTTTTCCGTTCATCCAAGTCCTGTGATGAACAGGTTGGATGGAAAATAAATATCATGGTGGGCCTTGGAAAGGTGTTAATGGTAGGTGTCATTGTCCCATTAGTTTATGCGGTATGGTCCACTTGAGCTTTATATCTACCACACTTTTGGGCCCATAACCTAAAATAATCTTGTAGAATGGATGGACGGTATGGATATAACACATATATGATGGTGGGGTCCACATAATTATGTGATGTGAACACATCTTGTAAGAGGAAGAGGCCGAGATGCCGTTCCCCAGCTACTCCAAATAGCATGGTGCGTGAATAGCTATATGCGCACCCCAAATAGCATGGTGCGTGAATAGCTATATGCGCACCGGCGCGCAAGTGATCATTCCTCTATATATATATATATATATATATATATATATATATATATATATATATATATATATATATATATATATATATATATGAGTTTTTTTTATGTAAATTCGGATTATTCTCTACATAAATTTGCTTGTGCTATTGTGAGTACTTTGCTTAATTCTACTTTGTGTTTCCCCGAATCCCAACATGCATTACGTGCACACTATGATGAGTAAAATCTTCATAATCCCACATGGAATTTCAATAATCTTAAGGAGTACAATAATTCTTTGGATCGTACGTGGTTGACTGATAATGGATTTATTTGTACAATGAGAAAGCATTAATGATATTGGACCATCAAATCTTTGAAAATGAAGTTTAGAAAGTTCAAAGCTTCCCATTTCTACTTTGTCCCTCTAAATTTATTAACCATAAGTGGTTGTTAGGTCATGCCCTAGCTTCACTTCATAAAAGAAAATAGGCTTACGAAGTAACAGGCCACGTGGCCCCTTGACAGTTGTACCTTTATGAAGGTTGGCTAATCAGGCTTCCGTAGGGTTGTATTTGTCCTTTGAGGGAGCTGATATGATAGAGCACAGAGAATTGTAATGCAAATTAAGAAGCCATCTTTGTAAATGTTTTCACCAAAGGTGTTAGACAAATGTTTGTTGTGGGCCTTAAGGTGATGTGTTGATAACATCCACGCTAAATATAAATATAATGCACTGTTGCGCAGCATGCCAACAACGCCGATGAATCGAGATCCAATCTCCGGTCTCACCCACAAACGATAAACAGGAAGAAAATAATAACTAGAAAAGAATCACACAAACCAACATTCCACAAGACAGAGATTTAAGTGGAAAAATCCCAACAAGGGTAAAAAACCACGGGTGCAAACTTCACTATAAAGAAAAACGAAGTTACAAGCAATGCACTTACCTTCTCCTATGCTCCCATGCACAGAGATGGTCCTTTTGCTAATCTTTTCGCCTTTTTCTCACCTTGGACGTATAAAAGCCTTGATCCCCATGTCTAGTCCCGGTTTACATCCCTTTATATAGTAAACCCCGCAATTAGAACACAAAATAGGAAACCCGCAGTTTGAGTCTGCGGCCGGTCGGGCGCCCGGTCATAACTGGGTCGGGCGCCCGGCCAATACAAAACATGTCCAGCGTGAATTAACAAGAAATAGACTAATTTCGGGCGCCCGGTCACTTTGACCGTCGGGCGCCCGACCATTCTCAAAATGGTCCAGAGACTACTGAGACAAAACATATGAATATCGGGCGCCCGGTCACTTTGACCACCAGGCGCCCGACCATCCCCTGTTGACATTTGTCTCCATACTCAACAATCTCCCACTTGGAGACACATCACCACATGATCCTTCGTCTTCTACATCCGGAGTGCACCACCTCCCAGTCTTCAAGCCTGAAGACCAACCAAAGCTAAACAGATCTTCAGCTTCTCCCGTGTGACTGCCTTGGTCAACATATCTGCAGGATTCTCATTTGTATGAATCTTCTCCAAAGCAATCGATCCATCTTCCAATAACGAACGTATGAAATGATATCTGATGTCAATATGCTTGGTACTCGAATGAAAGGCTGAATTCTTAGCCAAGTGTATTGCACTCTGACTGTCACTGTACAGCTTGCAATCTGCTTGCTTCTTCCTCAACTCTTCCATAAAACCTTGCATCCACACCATCTCCTTGCACGCTTCTGTAGCTGCAACATATTCTGCTTCCGTTGTATTGATGGATACTATCTTCTGTAACTGAGAGATCCAACTGACTGCAGCACTACCCAGGGTAAAGACATACCCTGTAGTACTCCTTCTGCTGTCGATATCCCCTGCCAAATCTGAGTCGACCTAGCCTTGTAGCTTGATTTCCGATCCTCCATAACATAGCCCTACATCCACAGTACCTACCAGGTATCTAAGGATCCACTTCACAGCTTCGCAATGTTCTTTCCCGGGGTTGTTCATGTACCTGCTAATAACTCCCACTGCTTGAGCAATATCTGGCCTCGTGTTAACCATAGCATACATGAGGCTCCCTATGGCTGACGCATAAGGGACTTTAGCCATGTAGTCCCGTTCCTCCTGCGTTTTAGCTCCTTGTTCCTTAGAAAGCTTGAAGTGGTTGGCTAATGGAGTGCTAACCGGCTTAGCACCTCTCATGCTGAATCGATCACGTATCTTGACTATGTACTCTACCTGTGACAAAACTAACTTTTTGTTTTCCCTGTCATGCTTTATCCTCATGCCTAGGATTTGTTTTGCAGCTCCTAAATCCTTCATGGCAAACTCTCTAGACAGTTGTCTTTTGAGATCTGAGATGTCCTTCATGCTTGATCCGGCCACAAGCATGTCATCAACATACAGAAGAAGAATGATATACGACGTATCAAATTTCTTCAAGTAGCAACAGTGGTCTGCATGGCATCTCCTGTACCCGTTTCCCGACATGAAACTGTCGAACTTCTTGTACCACTGCCTTGGGGCCTGCTTCAGATCATATAGACTCTTCTTCAGTCTACACACCTTGTTCTCCTTTCTTGGTGCCACGTATCCTGTCGGCTGATGCATATATATCTCTTCTTCAAGGTCTCCATGAAGAAAGACTGTCTTAACATCTAGCTGCTCTAGATGTAAGTCCTCTGTAGCCACTATACTCAAGACCATGCGAATCGTAGACATCTTCACCACAGGTGAAAATATCTCTGTGAAATCGATACCTGCCTTTTGTTGGAACCCTTTCACAACTAGTCTAGCCTTGTATCGTTTCGAACCATCGTGCTCCTCCTTCAGTCTGTAAACCTACTTGTTATGAAACGCTTTCTTGCCCTTGGGTAGAGTGACTAGCTCCCACGTACGATTAGACTCAAGAGAGTCCATCTCATCTTCCATAGCTTGCTCCCACTCAACCTGCATATCTGACCGTAACGCCTCTTTAAAATACTCTGGCTCACCATTATCTGTCAGCAGTAGATAATTTAAGGAGGGTGAATATCGGACCTTGGGTCTCCTCTCCCGAGTAGACTTCCTCACAACCAGTGTCTGTGGCTCTGCCTCATCATGCTCCTGTGCATGCTCATCCTGTGGCACTGTAACACCCGTGTCCGGTAACTCTTCCAACTCTACGAATTCCTTCTCATCGGCCTTGTTCTGCTTTTACTGCACACTGTCCTTATGCATCACCTTTTCATTGAAGACTACGTCCTTGCTTCTGATAATTTTCTGGTTCTCTGCATCCCAAAACCGGTAGCCAAAATTATTCTGCCCGTAGCCTATAAACGTACACATTCTGGACTTTGCATCCAGCTTGTTTCTGTGCTCTGCATCAATGTGAACATAAGAGGTGCAACCAAACACTCTGAGATGTGCAAGGTTCACTTCTTTTCCAGTCTATGTTTCTTCTGGTAGCCCACCATCCAATGGTGCTAAGGGACTTCTATTGATGAGATATTCGGCAGTATTCACAGCATTTGCCCAAAAGGTCTTCGGCAACCCTGCATGTAGTCTCATGCTTCTAGCGCGCTCAAGGATGGTCATGTTAATGCGCTCAGCCACACCGTTCTGCTGCGGTGTCCCTGGAATCGTTTTCTGATGTTTGATTCCATTTGCTGCATAATACTCCTCAAACCTCTTATCACAATATTCTCCCCCATTATCCGATCTGAGACACTTCACAGTTTTACCGGTCTCATTTTCTATCATAACCTTCCACTTCTTAAATACATCGAATACATCTGATTTGTGTTTAGACCCACAGTTTTCTACTAGCATCATCAATAAAAGAAACAAAGTAACGTGAGCCACCAAGAGATGATACCTGTGTCGGTCCCCACACATCAGTGTGTACAAGCTCCAGTAGATGTGTCTTTGGAGCGTGTCCTGTCTTCTTGAAGCTAACTCTCTTCTGCTTGCCATACACGCAATCCTCGCAGAATTCCAGATCGATTGCCTTTAACCCTGGTAGCTTCCCATTTGACAATAGCACTTTCATCCCCTTCTCACTCATATGTCCCAACCTCTGATGCCATAACTGCCCATTCACTCTAGTTGATGCGACTGCGAGTGAACTATACGATCCAGAAGTCACGTATAAGGTACCTTCCTTTTTGCCTAGAGATATTACTAAGGTACCTTTTGTAACCTTCCATGCATCGCTCGTGAATGTCGTCACATATCCGGTATCGGCCAACTGCCCAACTGAGATCAAATTCCGTCTCAAACTTGGTACATGTCTGACATCCTTTAGCTTCAAGACCGTTCCGTCTTTCTGACTTAGGTGAACGTCTCCCTTGCTAACAATACTGCATGGCTCATCATCACCCAAGTAGACTCTTCCAAAGTTACCTGACACATAATCATGAAGAACTTCTTTTGATAAAGTGGCATGAAACGAAGCACCTGAGTCTATAACCCAAGACTTATTACGCACATCAAGAGACAAGATCAACGCCTCTGTGTCACTCTCCTCAGATAGATTCACTGAATCCTTCCCACCTTGAGAGCTTCATTCTTGTTTCTTAAGCGCTCTGCAATGACGCTTCATGTGCCCCTTCTTCCCGCAATGCCAACACCCGTCCTTGTCTTTCGGTCCCTTGGAATTATTCCTCGACTTAGAACGACCGTGTTTATTGCATCCTTTGTTTGAAGATCTTCCTCTTCCTTCAACGTTTAGAGCATTTCCTGAATCCCCTGAAGTTCCTACTGCCTTCCTTCTAGATTCTTCGCTTAGAATTAGACCGGCCACATCATCGAATTTCAACTTCGTAGATCCTGAAGAATTGCTCACGGCAATCACCAAATCATCCTAACTATCTGGCAAACTGGACAAGATCAATAGCGCCCTGACTTCGTCATCAAAAGTGATGCCAACGGATTCCAATTGGCTCGTGACTGTATTGAACTCGTTTAGATATTCAGCCACGCCCCCACCATCTGGCATCTTCATGTTGAAAAGCCGTTTCATGAGATGAACCTTGTTGGATGCCGAGGGTTTCTCATACATCGTAGCCAAAGCCTGCATTAATTCTTTTGTGGTCTTTACTTTGGATATGTTGAAGGCGATGCTCTTAGACAAAGAGAGTCGGATCGTTCCTAAAGCCTTCCGATCCATTAAAGCCCATTCATCATCTATTATCTTCTCTGGTTTCTTCTCTTTTCCTTCTAGAGGAATGTAGAGGTCCTTCTGATACAGATAATCCTCCATCTGCATCTTCTAGAAGGCAAAGTTTGAACCATCAAACTTCTCAATTCTAGTTTTTTCATCTTCCGCCATCGCTCCCACTTGAATTAAACCAATAGCTCTGATACCAGTTGTTGCGCAGCACGCCAACAACGCCGGTAAACCGAGATCCAATCTCCGGTCTCACCCACAAACGATAAACAGGAAAAAAATAATAACTAGAAAAGAATTACACAAACCAACATTCCACAAGACAGAGATTTATGTGGAAAAAACCCAACAAGGGTAAAAAACCACGGGTGCAAACTTCACTATGAAGAAAAGCGAAGTTACAAGCAATGCACTTACCTTCTCCTATGCTCCCATGCACAGAGATGGTCCTTTTGCTAATCTTCTCCCCTTTTTCTCACCTTGGACGTATAGAAGCCCTAATCCTCATGTCTAATCCCGGTTTACATCCCTTTATATAGTAAACCCCGCAATTAGAACACAAAATAGGAAACCCGCGATTTGAGTCCGCGGCCGGTCGGGCGCCCGGTCATAACTGGGTCGGGCGCCCGGCCAATACAAAATATATCCAGCGTGAATTAACAAGAAATAGACCAATTTCGGGCACCCGGTCACTTTGGCCGTTGGGCGCCCGACCATTCACAAAATCGTCCAGAGACTACTGAGACAAAACATATGAATATCGGGCGCCCGGTCACTTTGACCGCCAGGCGCCCGACCATCCCCTGTTGACATTTGTCTCCATGCTCAACATGCACACCTTCTTATATTTCGCCGTGGGTTAAGAAATCAAGATAATCCATGACTCAGGTAGGCCGGGCGAGCTAAAATGGTTAGGAGCGGAAGACTGCCCTTATTCTCACAGAGAGCTAAACAAGTTCGGTACATGTGATTTGTAAGCCCATATAATGCCAAACTTAAAATCCGACCATTTCAAAACTTAGCTAGGTGGGGCCCAATGAGAATCATGGGTGGGCATTCCCTCTCAATCGTTCCTACTCGTGTGCCCCACGTAAGTCATAGATTATGTTACTCATTTTGGGTCCATTAATTGCTAAACATAGGAGGGTTTGCATATATAATGGTGAAAGTGGATGTCATCAATAGATCACAATGGGGCCTACAATACTCCTTGCACCAATATTGTGCTGAAAATGTTTGCACAACCAAGACCCCACTAAATTTTTTACCCATTAGCCATCTTTCTAATGGCCACTGATTAAATGAATGTGATTGTGAAACAGGAGGTTGGCATAATCATTAAAGCCTTTTCTCAATTAGTTAGGGTCTGCGGCTATAAGAATACTGCTTTGCATATTCACTTTGTCTACTACCGTATTTTCAGTTAAATCATAGGTCATCAAATTCGTTTTTACTAACTATTCCCTTAATTTATTTGCACCCTTCTAAGCCTTTCTATTGCTTTTTTACTGCCCCCCGGATCATCTAATGGGTGTGACAAAAGTAATTTATCCATGCTGGGTCTATGATGGATGGCCCCAATTGACACATGCCCCTGACACGTATGGAGTGGGTCAGTCATACTCCACATCCCCTTCTAAAAGGAGAGAGGAATGAGATTATTTTTTTTTTTCTTGATTCTAGGGGTTGGATGGGATGTCTATTTTCTCATTTAATTGAGGTGAGGTCCAAGAAAGGTTATGGGAGAGAGGAATTGTGTGACGATCAGTGCCGATTTGGGCTAGCAAGCATTTTCCATGAAGAGCATTAAGCACATGTCCCAGGAAATGGATAAATTAGGTGTTAGAAACACATAATCAAGCATCCATGCACATAAACTTAAGATGTAGGTACATGCATGTACATGATTCCTTCATAGGCATCTGAATGTCATGTCCACGAATGAGTATAAGGACATATCTCCCACCATCCAACAATCATGGATGGGAATCTTAACATGCATTGCGAAATGGGTCTTCAGGAATTCAACTCTCAAAGGCTTATATACTCTGGCCGGCCATTGTGTGAGAAGTAGAGGTGGGCACTAACCAAGCCAGCTCAAAAGCTCGGCTCGGATTGGTTTGAAAAAGCTCGGCTTGGAATGGTTGGAATGGAAGTTCAAACGAAACCAAGCCTATGAGTCAAGCTTGTTTGAAAAAACAAACCAAGCTCAAACTAGGGCTGTACTAGCTCGGCTCAGCTCGAAGCTCGATTTGATTAAGATCGGTTTGATTTGGCTAGTAGATTATAAGCACACTGATTCCTGTGGTATGATCTACTTGAGCTTTGCATATGATTCCATTTTGGGATCATGTCCTAAAATATATGTAAAATAGATGGACAGCATGAATAATACATATACATGATGACATGGATAATACATAATACATATACATGAATGCACATGGTTTCCTTGCACTTGTAAAATTATGCTTGTGTACTTTTGTTTAGAAAATACTCTTACATGTCTATTTTGAAGCTGCACTCCTTTAGAGGATGTTAAATATCATATTGTAAGATATGTTTGTACTTTTTTTTCTAACTTTTAAAATTCTTTTCTAATTAAATAAACAAGGAAAAAAAAGAGCCGCTGCTTGTTTGAACTCGGCCCAGCCCGGTTCAAAATTTTCGACCAAACCAATCCCGTCTTGAACTAGATTTTTCTAGAGCAAACCGAACTCTAGCCGCATGGGTCAGCTCGAAACCCAAACCAAACCGATCTACAAACTGCAGTTGTAAAAAAAACAAGCCAAACCAAACTAGGGCTAACTCGGCTCGGCCCGGATCATTGCCCACCTCTAATGAGAAGATATGAGATGCATGCATGTGGTCATGGATATAATGGCACCCAGGAATGAATGAATATGATATTCATGTGATTCCTGTAGCCGCTGCCGTCCGGTTGGTACATGGGTATGTAGTGCAACCATTTTTTAGGGGCGGCTCCCCAATTTCCACCAACGACAGAGCCGGCCAGGTTTCTAACATATGCAGTATGATACTCCCATATTTTAGCCTTTGGATTTTTGGTCATCTTTCAGTGATCCAAACCTTTTAGATGATGTGTCAGGCCTTGTATGGGGGACGCAAAAAGGTAAAGCTCTTAGGTTGGAGTATTCAGATCCTTAGATTATTTGACTCTTTTTATTTGAAAATGGACAGTCAATTCCCTTTAACTCTCTAATAATCAAAGGGTTGAAATATTTCATTCCAAGAGTCTTTCGATTTTCTAATCCATGACAAGGCACGTCTTACAGATGGGGTCATTGAAAAGGACTTGGTCCAAATGTTAAGATCTAGAAAACCATGGCTTAAAAACTTGTGAGAACTTGACTCGGCTCAACTTGGTTGGTTGAATCGGCTTGGATGAGTCCAATCGACTCAATTAGATTTAATTGACTGAAGAACGTCAGATTCATCATGAATTGATTGGCAAGACAAACAGAACTAAATTCTAACAAAACCGGTTTCAACCGGCAACCACCCTCCCCCCCCCCCCCCCCCCCCATAAAAAAATAAAAAATAAAATCTTGCCTTACATGCATGTAAAATATTCAATCCACATGAAAGGTGGCAAATTTTGTAATTTCACATCAAAATAGAAGTTTTTGGAAGGTAATTTTGTAATTTCACATGAAATTTTAATTCATTAGAAGTAATATATATTTTAGAGAGAGAGAGAGAGAGAGAGAGGGGTTATTATATTGAGAGTTACTTCTTCATTTTTTGCCTTTAAACATAATGGATTGATGTTAATCCATTGACATATTCAAAGGGAATCACATAAATCTCTATATTATGGTTTACATATCTTTTCATTTTTTCTTTTAATTGATACTACTACGTGTGTGGTCGAAGAGGGATTTCCTCCCAACAAAAGAAAGAAGAGAGAGAGTGTTTTTATTTATTTATTAATATATATTATGTACAGTCTATCCAAAGCCTTCGCATAAGAGAGGCTCCTTATTTCATAATCCTATTAACATCACAGCTCTTAACAGAAAATTTCCAAATCAACAACTTTCTTAATTTGTTTTAACCAAAACATGCTTAATAATTAATTAATTAGAACTCAAGGGTAATTCCCAACACACATTTGCATTCGATAGCATAGTTTGTTCACTCATCTGTCTTATGCACAACTTAAGTCAGTTGAGTCGGTTTCTACAGAGTCAGGTCAAGTCAAGCTGATTTACTTGCAGCTTAGGCAAGTCCTAACTCAATGGGAAGCCAAACCCATGGCTTGGGAATGTCTCAACTCAACTCAATCCAAGTGAATCCTCGAGTCAAAAACACCATTATCCACACCAACATTGATATTAAAATCCATAGGCATGCATGAACACACACAGCCAAACACCAACATCCAAGCTAATGAAAAGGTTGGGCTGACCTTGAAGACCATTGCCCGAAATTGTCAGCTTGGTCCATTCATCAAGTGGTCCATACTGTAAAATTGTATAAAAAATGGACGACCGCTGGATTAATTCAATGTAGAAGTGTGGCCCACTTGATGAAAATGCGTGAATCCGACTATTTTGACGGCTTGGATGTTGCCTACACTTGATACGATGACCTATATGCAACTCAATGCACAGTAGGAGATGGATGGGAAGGTCCGCCGTGTTGGATCAAGAAGAAATATATGTTGCTCAATTTGTGACACGTGGAAGGTGAGCAGGGGAACTTACTCCTTTCAACTTTAACAGGCGATCCTTGGCATATTTTTCTTGTCTTGAATCAATATTCATCGTGACCGTCCATCTGAAGGCCACCAATCTTTGTGAAGCAATTGTCCATTTTGTGCGATTTTCAAATGCCTAAGCCAAACCTTAGAATATCACAAAAATCATATTGCATGTAGCCATGTATTTTCCACCTGATTTTTGGACCAGGGAATGTTCATAGTACGGCCCAAATGATGAATGGCCTAGATTTCGCAAATGTGTGCCATGGTGGCATGAATGGCATCTGTGCCGTAGATGGGGGGTGGGGGGACAAATGGCCCATAGTCATTGGCCCACCTAATGAGTGAAGCCCGGCATTCATGACAGGGCCCGTTTGAGATCAGCGGCCTCACCTGGTAGACAGATAGTGTACAAGTATTCCATGTTGATTGTTGTGTGGCAATGCATAGGGCCTGGGCCAAATCAGGATTTGTATGAGTTCGAACCCTTAATCTACTGGGCCTCAAAGTTAAGCCTGGGCAGTTCTGTTTGCTAATCTGACCTCTGATCTCAGACCCAAGCCCACGGGTCGACCCTCAATCCAAAATTCTGCAAAACCCAGGCCCAGGTCTGACTCATTAATTATCAATTGGCTTCAAAAGCAGGCCCATGCCTGTTCCGCAAGGTCGTCCCACTATGAAAGTTGGACACCCCAAAAATCATGCAGATCTGACCATCATGGTGCCCACCACATGAATTCAAAGGTTTCTAAACCTAGATGTCTGTGCATTGTTTTCTATGGCATGGCCCACCCTGTTATGTATATTCCTATCAAACCCATGCATTACATGCGCATCATGGTGATGGGATTCCCCAAAAATCAGGCCTATAAAATGTTTAGGTGGGCCACACCATTAAAAACAACGGACATCCATCCAAAAACCTCCAAATTCATATAGTGCCCACGCAACGGTTTGATCAGCCTGACTTTCAGGGCATCTAACTTTCATGGTGAGGCGGCGCTGCTGGACAGATTGGATTCCAAAAGCAAACACTGATGGGTCCCACATGCAGCACTTGTAGAATAAGCTTATTCTACAAGGACAATGTACATGCATGCACACATACATACATTCATGCACATCCACAAAGCATGCATGAATGGCTATTCCTAGAGTGATAATTAATCAAAGGGATTACTTCAACAATATTTATTACCAAAGTTTCCTAAAACAAGTAGGCTGCTACTTTGGGTGTGTCGTAGCAGATGAGAAGCATAAGCAAGAATCCTAATTTAAGTACACCTCTCTTCAAATGACTTCACCTATTTATGCTTACGATAAGATTCAATCCACAATCCATTCCATGACCAGTGCATTGCTTGTATGAAAAGACAATCCATTTAATATATAGGACTGATTGATTGCTGTAATTGATGGGATTCCTCTTCAATTAACATTGTCTACTTTGATTGAAGGTTTGGTTCAGAGCATTATAGAAATGGCACCATTTTTCAAAACAAGGGCCCCACACACTGTAACTTAAGTTGAAAGCCTTAAAGTAGTGCACTCAATTGAATTGTGTACTATAAGCAGCCCTTTATTTCCACTGCTTCTCATACATACATACAAACATACATAATGAAAGATTATCCAGTGTTCTTAGTACTAGTATCGCCTGATACAGCCCCATTTCGAACGATATGATATGATGAAAAGACTGATTTAGTTGCATCGGAGACCTCTGGAGAATTCTATCGAGCTATCTGGACTGCCGATTAGGTACAGCTATAAATGTGTACCTGAACTTGGAGGTACCTGATCATGGACCTGACCCAGATTCATTTTGAAATTGGGTCCGGGTCCAGGATTTCTGGATGCAGTTAAGAAAGGTCCAGAGAGGTTCAGGTCAGGTCCATCTTTAACCCACTTAATATTGGTTCAGGTCAGATACGGGTTCTGTCGTTTAATATTAAAAGTAATATTATATCAAATTAAGGCCATGTTTGGATAGACGATTGTAGGAAATCTCGAGAAAAAGAAAGAAGATTTTCCTTTAATTTGACATGCGGGCATGTTTGGATCTAATTGGGCATCCAAATCCAATTGGATCTAAGCCAGGTTCCTCAATGAGACCGGATCGACTTGACTAGAAACCAAGGTTCAATTAGTGGATGGGCACCCAACCCAATTGGATGTAGGTCAGGCTCCTAAAAAATAAGACCAGACTTGGAAGGACTCGGACCCGGCAACACCTAAACCCAACCCAGGACTAGGACCTGGCCAGACCTAAACCTGATCAGCCTATGTCCAGAAACTCTAGGACCCGAACTCGACCTGTTGATAGCCCTACATTGTGGTCTAGTACACATCTGATGGGATATCTTAAGAAAATCACACCATTCGCATGATCTAATCCATCCATATAAGTTCGACTTCTTTTTTGTAGCCATTGTTCTCCAAGCCTGGATGGGATGTAGGAAATGGGTTGGATCAATCTTACTATTCCTTCAATTAAATCAGACAAAAATGAGTCTGAATTGGAATTTGAACCCATTGAGTTATGAATGGGTCTAAAATATTGGCTTGATTATTGAAAGGGTCAGTATGGAACTTTTGAAGTTCAGATCCCGCCAGCGGCTGGACTTTCAAGTGATCAGTAAGATTCAGACCCCCCAAAAATGGATTGAGCCGGACCCAAACTTAAATACCAGTTCCTCCAATGTTAAGGTAGGATTTTTCAGAGGAAGTTCATATTAAATAAAGAACTAGAAATTAGACCAATCCAACTTCGGCTGGACCCAAATCAGAATCTATAAATGGGTTGAGTTTATATCCTCTTAGTCTATAACTAATCTAAGGACCCATTTGGACACAACCTCAAAAAGGGTTTTTGAAGTCTAAATGCTGTTTTGAAACAAAAATAAATTTGTATTGTGTGTTTGGATGTACTTTTCCCAACACCATCTGTTCCAGCCCTTTTTTTTTATTTTTTTCGAACCCAAGCAAGCCTGAACCCGAACATTACCCAACCCGAACACAACCTGCCCGAACCTGACCCGGCTCGACCAAAAGCACCCAGAGGTGCTGCTGGTATGTCTCGAACACCATCTGTTCCAGCTCCATGTAACAGGTGCTAAAAGGCCCACTCAACTAATAATATATGGAATCTGGGGTTGAAAACTAGAACAAATTAAACAATCAAACTGGCCTGGCCCATTTTCACGTATAGTGGGTTAAGATTGAAGTGAACTTTAGTGCCATAACCGATCAATGGTGGGCCTCAAAAGATAGATGGCTCCAGTTATTGATTGGAGCTATTTTAAATAAGTGATATCTACTGTCCATTATTTTAGGTTATTGATTGAATGACTAGAATGCTGTGTGATTGGTATATCTTTTGCATGTGAAACTATGAAATGCTTGTTGAACTAATGAATGGTCATCGTTGTTCGCTCACCTCAAGTGCAAGGCTGCGATGTAGTAATAATTCTCGGTAAGACCGAGGTCGATCCACAAGGAAAGAGGTAAACAATTTCAACTACTCTAATAACTTGAATCTAAGAAGTTTAGGAAAATAGTTTTTTATATAAAATAGAAAAATCCGAAAATAAGAAAAATTAAAGCATCAAGGATCCACTTGTAGTAGTCCAATGCCAATTCATTCATCCAAGCACAACACAATTAGAATCAAAGTCGTATCTCTCATTTAATTAGAGGATATAACATTCAAGCACAAACAATTCCACTTAAATCTGGAAATCAGATTTCTAATTCTAATGAAGCATGTAGAACTTGAACTTGTAGCTTTTGAAGTAACAGTCATGCTAAGAAACTATGGCATGCTCAAGGGTCACTATAATTCGAATTCAAACAACCCAATCATGGTAATCTCAGAGAATTATAAGAAACTCATGTCCGGAGTATACAAACTCTTACAAAACTTCTAAATATCCAACCTTTATTCAAATTAAAACTTAAAAATTCATAAATAAGTAAAGGGTATTTGAAGAAACGAAGTAAGGCATTGAAATTATAAACTTCACCTTTTAGCTCTAGTTAAGAAATTAGCTAAAATAAAGCATTAAAAACTAGAAACTAAAACTAGAAGAAGAAGAAAACTAGTTGTAGGAGGCTAGGAAGCACCCTAGGTCTTGATCTCTTTGCTCCCCACGTTGCTAGATGCCTTAGGAAAAGAGTAGAAGTGGCCTTTTATAAGAGAAATCCTGCACCAACTTGGAAACTTCGAGAATCCACAGAGTCCTTTCACAATTTGAAAACTTGGCATTGAAAATCGGAGTTTCTAAATCACCTTCGACCTGTCTAGCGACCAGTAGGGTAACCGGTCTAAGAAAAAGAAAAAACAGTCCAAAAAATAACTGTAGACCTGTCTGTCGACCGGTCTACAGACAGGTCTAAGACAAAATTTTCAGATTTTCTTCTCTTACTCTTTTATTTCTTTCTTGCTTCTTTCCTCTACCTTTTGGCACTTCTTCTATTAATCTTCAATGCATACAAAGTGACTCTTTTAACCATGAATTGGTGAAATCTTCCCCTCATTTCTACAATCACAAAAACATGTATTAGATGAATCTTTGAACATTAAAACCATGCATATAATGTGATGTAATGGGTCGGCAAATGTATAAATTGGGGGCTCCACTCGTCCTTCCAGGTCTACACCATAAAGGGACAATGTGTATGATAACTGAACCATCTAACATTCTTAGCCATACGATAGATGTCATATACAGAAACTAGTTACTGGATTTTAGTGATTTGTGTACATTTTTAAACGTAATTAAGATGGTTAGATCACAGTGATTTTTTTTGTTATGACCCATTAATATGTACTGTTCCTTATGAATGAACAGTTATGTCATCACACAACATCAAGAAGGTAGTTAAGATATAAATATGGAACCCCGAGATTGACGGTAGAAAAAGAAGGTCTAATCCCCAATTAAGTTGAAACATCAATTTGATATGTCATGCACGGTTGATTGATTGCTTGTGATTCTAATTAAGGAAGTGCTTTGCTCTAATGATGTTAACCCGTCCACCTATCGGGTGAAACCCCTTATAGTAATCATACATTAAAAAAGATCAACTCAATAAGAAAATTAGATCAGCTGCACCAATGAGATCAATGGGAAATCGTGCCTAAAACCTCTAAGTTCACCTAGCCTACCTAATTTTTCGGTCAGGTTGATTTTTATCTTACCTTCATCATTGTATACACCTGAGGAATGGGTTTAATGAAAAGCATATTCCATGGTCACCCCATGTGCAAACATATGGTTGCCATAGCATATCCCATCATTCCCTATGGTGGGCCCCACCCAAGTTGTCTAATTTTTTAGCTGATTTTTGGCCATTGGCCTGAGTGCGCCCGATGGATGAAGCAGATGTCATTGACAACTTGTGTTGGAAATCAAATATAAATATGTGTGTAGAGAAGAGCTTTCTGAGAGCCTAATTACTTCTATATTAAGAGCATTTTTATAGTTATTTCCATGGTTTGCATTGATCTTATTTGTTAGGAGTCTAAGTATTTTAATGGTAGGAGTCTTACAATTTTGGTTTTTCATATATATATATATATATATATATATATATATATATATATATATATATATATATATACACGCATGGTTTTGTTGGTTGAGAGTGAGTTTGGATTATTGAATTGTGTGGATTTCTAAAGAGGACCATCAAATGGTCCAAGCATTACGTCCAAAGGGCCTACAACGTGGAGGGTCCTAGGTTGAGAGATAGTCCAAATGGGCCCACAACATGGAGGGTTCTAAGTCAAGAGAGAGAGGCACCAACTCATTCAACGCAACCCAACAAGATCAACCATGCTTCCAGGTGGTTTGAAAAGGGGGAAGAGGGTACGACTAGAAGGACAAGGAAAGATAAAAGAGAGAGAGAGAGAGAGAGAGAGAGAGAGAGAGAGATTACGGTGGAGGGAGGGAAAAGGCAGCGGCGTGGATAGAAAAATCAAAAGAAGAAAAACGAGATAGAAGAAAATTAGAAAGAGCTAAGGGTTGCCACATGAGTAGCCCTTTGTCCTACTTCACTAATTTTCTTATATTTTGATTTTTAGTACATTTATTTATTCTTGGACAACGACTCTCATGTTAGGTCTGCATCATTTGAAAATAATGGGGCCTCGTCCTCAATGTGACATTGATGTAAAACTATCAAAACCATTCAAATTGTGGGTCCCTTTCTGGATGCGGAACACAACTCTAAAATCACATTCATTAAGCAATCCTAACCATCCAATTAATGTCTATCAAATGGTTGATTAAAAATAAAATATCAAATGCTCCATCTACAGCTGGGTAAGTGATTTCAACGGTCTAGATTGCCTTACAACTATGCCATGTATACATTAAAGACTCACCACCTTCTTTTTTTCTTCTTTTTTTTAATTAATTCTGCAAATCTGAGTCGAGCTTGGGTCGGTCAATGAGTGCAACCTCTTGTCTAGCTTTTCTAGGGTTTCGATGTGGTCCACATGCACCTTTATGTGGCCCAAGACCTCTTAATGAGACTCATGAACGTAGACTTTGATGATGAACTCTCTTTGTATCAACGCATCCAGATGCCCCCAACCCAAGTGCTTCACACGTACGAAAATGAAATACGTGTGCAAGTTCTAAGACGTTAATCATGCAGGCCCCTCGGTGCATGTCTGTTAACTTCAAAAATCAGTCTCATCCACTCATCATGGGGGTCACACATACTCGTCCAAACATGGACTGCATTGATACTTCTTTATAGAACCGAATTTCTTCAGTTCATATGTGGTCAATCTAAAGAGTAACCAGCCAATTTTTTCTTCCTGGGCCACATTTTCTTGGGTCCCACAGATGAACGGTTCAGATCCTACACATCGATTATTTCATGTGGGCTGCTTGTATTTGGTACGTACAGATGCGAGGTTGCATGCTTTTGCATTCGCCATGCCATGTTAGGCAGAGAGGATGGAGACGTTGGGGGATTATCTGTGAGCGTAGGTCGGTGATGTACCATTTCAAGCTTGCTAGTACTGATTATTTGCGGAGTATGATGATCCATGCACATGCACTCAAAATAGTACATCTGGTACGTATATAATTCAAATTAAACGGTCCTGATTTCATGACCCACTCTAGCTAGATATTCTATAATTCCAAAACCATTGAGTAACGTACACTTTTCATTCAACACCAATGACTGATTTCTTTCCTCTAACCGTTCAAATGGGTTTCACCAATCAGATAGCTGCACTGTTAGATCACTGTAATTTTTATTGTTTGATGCATCCGAAGTGGGCCCCACAATTTCAATGGTTCAGTTTGAGTTTCATGTGTGAATGTTTAGAAAAAAATTTAGTGCATGAGAATGAAGTACGTACGAGGGACCTGAGATTGCACTAGGGCTTGGGAGTAAATCCAATCAGGTGCATCTGGATTCTATCCTTCAGATGGTGTGATCCTCGAGCGGAGGAAATTCACAAGATACTCGGATTTTCAGTCTGTACAGCTGGGCTACGTACGTGGCTCATTGAATTAAACCTTTTGAGCTGTGGGCCCCACCAGTTATGGACCATGGCCGGCCAATCTCCCCTCTTGGAAACTACTAACTTTCAAAATTTGTGTTCTGAAAATGGACGGTTTGTAAATGAAGTACATTAGTAGTACACATTCAGCTTATAGAAAAGGCTATCCATCAACGGCTTGGATCACTTAGCCATGCCTCCAACGGTCCACATGTACTAACTGAAAACCCCATTACACTTTGCAAATACTCGGACCAGGATCTTAAAACTCCTCACTTGATGCTCTGACAAGAGGCATTCCGGAAGGACCACCATTTTTCATGAAGCATTGGTGAAGTCCCCAAGTGATAACTGTGGGCCATAGCTTATGGGTCAGTCTCATGGAAGGCTAGGATCGAAAGAAATGATACTAAAAAGTTCAACAGGACGGTGATAATAACTTGAATGTACGCTACAATTTTCTACAATCATAACTTTACCACAACCTCCCAACGGCTTTCGAATATTCAATTATTTCATTTTCCTTATTTTAAAGATCTAATTGTAATATAAAGTTTTTATTTCAATTATATAAAAGTTGTGTTATGTTTTAAATAAGATGATTTATCTGTTATCATTTCTAGCAGGTTTATTATTTCAAAAGGAGTAATGCTCACATTCAACTAGTTGGTATATGGAGGCTACTATGGTGTTTTTATGACATCTCGCCTGTCTGGCAAGGTTGTCTTATTGAACACGAATTGCATCCTACTTTCGCAAGTCTTCAGCTGGGAATTGGCAGGAGCTCTGAGTGGCCACCGTGATGTATGGGTATCATCCACATTGTCCATCCCTTTTAGGACAAAAAATGAGGATTAAATTCTCACCAATGATAACATTTTGGAGGCCACAAAAGTTTTGGATTGAGCTGATATTTGTTTTTTTTTTTTTTTTCCTTTCATCCAAGTCTATGTAACTTTATGAATGAGTTGGATGGTAAATAAACATCACGGTGGGCCTCGAAAAGTTTCGATGGTGTGAATCATTACCACCACTGCTTCTTGTGGTGTGGTGCACTTGAGCCTTGAATTTACCTAAATTTTGGTCTGCTTTCATAAAATGGCACAAAGAAATGGATGAATGGTGTGGATAAACCTTATACATCAGAGTGGCCACTCAAAATTGCTGCCTATTCCTAGCTAGAGATGGGCAGGGGTAGGACGCAATCCACCTCCTGTCCCACCATAACAATAGGATACTTAAAAAGCAGGACGATCCAACGATGAAAATGAAATGCGCCCCCCCCCATGCGAACGTGAAGTTTTTAAGTATTGCTTCATGGATTTTTATAACATTGTAGCCCATCTAATAGATGGATCAACCTTTTTTTTTTTTTTTGTGGCATCTCATTTTCATGATGGGATCATCTTAATGGAGGGGCAAAATATTGTACAAACACCATGGTTGGCCCCACACACCAACTAGTTGTGTGTGAACATTATTCCTTGAAAAAGCTTTCTAGTACAAGTTAAATCAGGAGTATAAACTGGCTTTGCTTATGTAAGTTTTTTTTTTTGTTGCCAACGCTTTATAAGATTTTATTCTTGTTTTAGAGATATTTTATGAAATCAAGGATTATTAATTAAGAGAAGATGGGTTGGTCTTAACATGTTACATGAGTTATGGCATTGTAATACAGATGCACCTGCCAAAGTACACCTAGACAGAGCAACACGAAATTGCACTGATTGGACAGGCATATCCGTCTGTTTGGTGACCACTAAATTGTCAATCTTGATGTCTCCGATTACAAAGCAAAATGTCGTTGATCTGACAACTGGAATCTTGTTGTTTGTCTAATTTTGTGTTATGCACCATCCATCCCCAGCCGATTCCATGGTTCAGATGGTTTGGATCCAGCCACATGCATGTCATGCGTGCCCTATCATGGTTTAGATGATTTGGATCGAGGAATTTTGTGCGGCCCACCGTGATGATTTGGATCCGTTCCGACCATCCATTTTTCAGCTCATTTTAGGCCGTGGTTTAGATGATTTGAATCCAGAAACTTTGTGTGTCCCACCATGATGGGTTGGATCCATGCCGTCCATCCATTTTTCAGCTCATTTTAAGCCATGGTTTAGATGATTTGGATCAAGGAGCTTTGCGTGGCCCACTATGATGATTTGGATCATGCCATCCATTCTTTTTTTTCAGCTCATTTTAGGCCATGTGCCCATAAATGAAGCATATCCGAAGCTCAAGTCAACCACACCACAGGAAACCGTGGGGATAATGAAGTCCAACATTGAAACCTTTCAAGGCTGGCAGTGGTATTTATTTGCCATTCTTAACATCAAACAGAGACCCAAATATCAAACCTAGATGAAGGGAAAATCCAAATATCATTTAGATCCAAAACTTTTGTGGGCCCCAGAAGTCAGAATTGAAGCATATCTGAAGCTCAAGTCAACTACACCACATGAAACAGTGGGGGATAATGAAGTCCAACATTGAAATCTTCTCAAGGCTGATAGTGATGTTTATTTGTCATTCACAATATCAATTATAGATCTAGGGAAAATACAAATATCATCTTGATCCAAAACTTTTGTAACCTTTTGGAGTCAAAATTGAAGCATATCCAAAGCTCAAGTCAACCTAACCACAGGAAAACAGGCGGGATAATGAAGTCCAACATCGAAACCTTTCGAGGGCTGATAGTGATGCTTATTTGTCATTCATAATATCAAACATAGACCTCGTTAAAGGGAAAACACAACTACCATCTTGATTCAAAACTTTTGTGGCCCAGAAGTTTTAAAATTTAAGCATTTAATCTCCACCGTTTCATATAGTGTGGTCCACTTGAGATTTGATTATACTTTAATTTTTCAATCATGGCATAAAATGAGCTAGTCCTAAAATGAGCTAGCAAAACGAATGGACAGCATGGATACAACACACACATCACGGTGGACCCCACAGAGGTCGGTGGTGGCCGCGTCCCCATGCAATCCGCGTACACAGTTCCGGTCCTGGGGTTTCGGATCACATGCTATTTGCCTTTCCAGATGACGAAAACTTTGATACTCGGGCTAGGGAGATGGATGATACTCATGCACTTCTAAATTACTTAGATAATGCATACGTGGCATAAAAACAATTCAAACAAAACTGACTAATTTATGTAGCCCGGTTTACCATGAACAAATAATTAAGCTTATTTGACCATCCAACCATCGGATTGGTGGGCATTTATTAGATAATTAAAAATGAAAAAAATAAAAAAAAAATCAATGATCCCATTTCAACAAACAACTGTCCACGAATCAGATATCAGGATTATTCAAACAATATTATTTTGTGACCGTGATTTACAGAATTTAGTCCATTGACTTTAGGTTGATATATGCTACGTGTGCAATTTTTTGAGTGCCGGCTATCAAGAGGCATACTGTGCCAGAGTACCAAATAACTACCCTTTCCATTGTTTCCAACTTTAGAGGAAGCTAAAGCTTCCCTCCAATAAATGAATGGTCGTGATCAAGTACAAATTATTAGTACCCTATTCCGGTGCTTGTTTGTCAATGGATCCTAAGTGGGCCCACATGTGATCATTAACGTCCTTTCAATAAAACATCTCCACCGTAGATTTCTCAGGGCCTGAAAATTACCATGATCAGATGATTAGAGCTATCCAATTAGGGGCATGATAAATGGACGGTTAAGATCGTAAAGTTGGTCATACCGTGCAATTTTTCATACCTTAATCAGACGGCTTCGATCATCTAATCTGTGAAATTTAATGTAAAAATCCATGGTGGAGCCTTCCTATTCAGTGGCCTCTCCCACGTAGGAGGATCCTAACCCTTCAATATTTTGAATTTGGACCGTTGTTTTATTTTTTTTTCCCTAACCGTTATGTTCGTTGACCACCATATAAGTGTTGAGATCGTCCAATCTGTGAGATGAAACCCTTATCCATTCTAAGGGCCATTAGATCAATGGTTTAGGTTACTGAATGGTCCCTACAGATAGGGATCTCATGCGAGAGTAAGACCAAGCTATGCAGGAACACCTGAGGGATGTAGTTACTCAGACCCCAGCGTATGAACCGTTCTAATCATCACAGCCATTCATTTAGTGGACCCACCGGGTATGGTCCACGGTTGGAAAACTAGCAGCAATATAGAAAATCCTGCCCATGCAGTTGAAGGAATTTTGTTCGAGGAATTTGAATCATTTATTGCCTTGAATTATCCATTCACGTGCACACCTTGGTGGGACCAGATCAGGAGGATGAAGGGTGGGATATTATCTAGTGCAAATGTAATGTAAGTACAGTTATAGTGCAAATGGTTGCTTTGGGCGCATGTGTTGATGGCATCCACTCCGACCATCATGCACGCCCTCCTTCGTTTGGCCATGGGCCCAAAATTCAGGCTGATCTATGACTTTGGTCAGCCACACGATCAGAAAGAATTGGGAGAGAAATCCCACCATTGATTTTTTTTTTAATTTCTTTTTTTATTGGGCTCTACCCACGTTTCAGATTGGCCTTGATATTTGGGCACATAGCTAAATAAGAGAGGGCATGCAAGATGGTTGGAATTGATGTCAAAAACATATCACAGTGGGGCCCACAGAACTCTGTTTGCACCATGATATGGTGAAAACATTTGCACTTGATAGTTTCCCTTGAATGGATGGTTCAGATCATGAAAAGACAGGCTCCACAAAATGTGGAGGTGCTGCCGACTACAATATTAAGTGGTCGTGCAAACCATCAATCAATGCTCACTTGCTCTCTCTTTCTTCCTGGGCCCACCTCGTCTTTTCACTTTCGATTTCCGTCCTTTCTATAGACTTTTGCATGGCTACTTCAGCCTCTTCACACCAAAAGGTCAATAGATCACATGAGCCCCTTCTACAGTTTTCTTACAAAGAAAAGAGACCCAAAGCCACACGGGCAGAGCAATGGTACAAGTGGGGCCATTGTTCTTTTCTCTTTACCAAAGTGGGGCCCATTTTTCAGTGATCTAAACCATCAACATTGCAGACAGTGAATTAAAAAAAAAAAAAAAAAAAAAAAACACCAAGATGTAGACTTCCTAAATCCATAGAAGATAGAGCAAGGGTTCCCATTGGTATTCTATGGCTAGGATCTTCCAATCTAATGAATTTTCGGTGCATGGGTCATTCAGTTGGGTCCCATCTTATAAACGTTTGGGATCACCAAAGACCCAAACGAACCGTACAATCTCTTTCTTTAGCAGGTTGCAAGAATTACGTGACCCAACTCTACGTGTATGGATATTACTCCCTCCATAATGACAAGCAAACACCCACATACTCATAAGCAATGTATGGTCACACAGGTTTTCTAGAATACATCCCCACGTATTGTTATCGGGCCTTTGGATCTATGGCCATCTTTTGATGATCCAAACCATATACGGTGGGCATAACCTTGGATACAAGATAGCCCGAAAATAAAGTCTCTAGATTAGAATATTTCAACCCTTCAATCATTTTGCATTTAGGCCATGGATATGATGTTCCACTTGCCTTTAAATAATAGTTTCTTGCCTGCTAGCCCAGCTGGAAGACGTGTAAGCATTTCAACGGCAAGTCCCATATTCAAGATGCTAAGCAAACACACTAACCTCACCGGTAGGTGGGTGTGTTGCATACCCTTTAAATAAACAAAGGGTGGAAATATTTCAATAATATATATATATATATATATATATATATATATATATATATATATATATATATATATATATATATATATATTCTTTTTTTTTTATGGATAACTTACCTGCACGGTGGGACCCATCATATACATGAAGTCGCTGAAATGGATCCTAATCCAATGGCTAAAATTCGGATGTATCCTATTGCAATACAAGGGATGTAGCCTAGCAAACTTCTGGTACACACGCTGACACAAGCAAATGCATAAAATGAATAGTGCACACCCACATTAACACATGGTGCACATGCACACATAAAAAGCGTACGGTGGACCCGACAAATGCAAGAAATGTATAATGCACACGAATCTAAACCGTCTACTTGGATTCAACAGGATTTTCCTGTTTGCCTGCCCTGATTGGTCCCAGATTAATTGCATTAAATGCAGCAGTGCTGACACACTGATAAGCTGGACCAATCAGGTGATAGGCAAACAGGGAAAATCCTATGGAGGATGAGCAGAAGATCCGGACTCAATGCACACATAATGAATTTATAGCATACACATACATATCATATGTACGTACATACATACATAAAAGATATCTTGTGCGTACTCGCACACATTTAATTAATATGTAGTACCACCCATTTAAAAGTATTATCAATGTATAGTCACGTGCACACAACATGATGAGACCTGTATCGTGCACGCCCATACAAACATAAGAAATATGAGGTTTGCTAGAATGCATTTGGGTGTATTGCAAGATGATATGTCCGGACTTTATCCATTGAATTTGGGATCATATTCGGTGATCCAAACCGTTGACAATAAAAATTGAGAAAGCATGCATATTAATGAAACCCTCCAGTTAGAGTAGATTAACACTTCTGAGTAAATAAATTTTTTTGGTTGAATATAGACCATCTCTTTGATTATCTCTTCGTGGGCCATTGAGTTTTCACAATCTAAGATTCTCCAATCTAGAAGATCCTTGAGACATCCATCTACATTGTGGTATTTCGTCGTGTCAACAGGTTGTATTACAAAAGATGCATGACTCTAGATCCAAATACTAGTGTCCCGCTGTATCCTATGGCAATGCGTTTTCTTCACTTGGATTGAAGACTTCTAAAAGCTGGAGTTGCTAGAGAACAGCGTACTAATGCTTATTGAATGACTTTAAGTACACTCCAACAATCCCTGCACATGCGGGTAGAACTCCGCACAGAAATGTATTGGGCAAGGGTGGAGGAATATACTCAACTCACACCACAAACAAACGCCTCTCATAAGAGAATATATTTCAGTGACTTTCTGCTCTGATACAATGTCAAACAACCTTGCTTTAAAAACTCGAGCCGTTAAGAGGATGGCATATCAATGTACATGAGAATATATTAGGCAAAGGTAGAAGGACAGTCATAACTCACATGTTGGTAGAATGACAATCACAACTCACACCATAAACAACCTCGTGGGAGAATATACCTTAATACTATGTCAAACTATCACTTTTTCTAAAAGCTCGAGCTACTTAGACGATGGCATATCAATGTATATTGAGGGACAGTAACACTCCAACATCTTCTACTTCTCCAATGACTTGATAAGGAGTTTATGCAAGAGGGCTCTAAGATACTCAAGCTAAATGTATGGTGCACATGCAAATACACACACAAGAAATGTATAGTGCTAACCCTGATGCACCCACAACAAATGCATGGTGCACAACCTCATACGTACGCTAAAAATTGTATGGTGCATGGCCACATGCACATATAAGAGAGGTGATGTGGACACCCATATGGACCTAAATAAAACCCACATTTTGATGTGGGCGTTACACGTGCAAATCGCTGGCAATATTTAAGTTGTAGAGCTGGCAGTAGGTTTCTAAAAGCTTATGGTTTTGGACCATTAAAGGTTGCAAAATAAATGGAGCCTTAAATTCATGTAAGTCTTTACGTCAGATTTCGTATACTAGAAGTTCCTTGTGCTTTTGGGAATAGGCAGATCCTCAGCAGGAGCACCAATTCCCACTATTGGGTACAAGTGGTGTGGAGGGATCTGCAACGTTCAAAAGATGGGACATGAACATTTAGAGGCCATGGGACAAAATACTTCTCTACAGACAATCTTAACCATTCAAGAAAAGGCATTTAGGAACAAAGAGCGATGGCAATTATCAGTTGAACCCTAGTGAATATTTAGATTCTTTTTTTTTTTTATATATATATAGGTGAGATATCTTTCCCATGGTGTATCCATTATGGGATCTTAGTTTTGAACGGTTCCGATCACATGTATACATAAGCTGATTGCAGGAGCACAATTTCAAGCGTTGCGATCGCAGTGTACAGTTTGGCCCACATATATGGACTTCCACCTGACCTTGGCCCACATAAGTTGCAATTGCACCTATGTCACGTACCACCTTATCGCATTTTGTAGACATACACAAGTACATAAAACGAATTACAATGAAATACTTAATTTGATTAGTGCATTTGCGTGTGTCATCATCCATGTGGTACGCAATGTAAAGCTTCCCCTATAATGTCGCCCTATGTGGGTTGCACTTAACATCTGCATGACATCCATTTTGTCTAATGTTCCTAGATCAAGCTGATGATTTCTCCCCCACGATCTAATTCGAAGGACACAACTATTGGATGGGCAGACCATATATGTGTATTTATTCATCATCTAACCCTTAATCCAACTTATTTGAGTTAGATAGATTTACGGTTTCAAAACCAGATGGATTTCTTTCTGCCAAGTAAGCACAGCCAGCCACCAATCTACACAACCTTCTTTTATTCAGGCTTGGACAAGTAATGAAAGAAAATAACTACCATACACCCACACCTTTGGGATAGTGGTCGACTGAGTGAAGATAACCTAATTTCAACACTGAGGTCTTGGTATATACTCCGAACGTGGGGGTGGCTAACATTGCAGTGTGACTAACAGTGCGGGTGTGTGCTATATATCAGTGCGATGTGTCTGCTAACCTAAAAAAGTAAATTTAAAAAAAACAAAGAATTACCTTGGGGGCTATCATCCGTGTGCATGCGTGTATTCATGTATGGAGTGTGTGTGTGTGTGTGTGTGTGTGTGTGTGTGAGAGAGAGAGAGAGAGAGAGAGAGAGAGAGAGAGCACCAATATAAGAAAATGGTTACATGGTGCTGATACCACCATAACTTCTTCTTCTTCTTTTTTCATTTATATATATTTTTTTTACTCACATACTCACACCACAGTGATTTTTTAATATTAAAATGGGTACTTGAGCCCATCACCTCATGTTTCAAATTCTTGTGATCCACCACTGAGGCATGAATAAGGACCCAAAGAAGTTTGGGGTTTGAGTACCAATAGGTGGTGAAATCTCACTACCACGTTGTGGGTGGGGGGGGGGGGGGGGGGGGTGGGGGGGTTATTAAAAAATAAAAGTCCTGAAGATACCACCATAACTTGTGGTGGTACCGGGCTATTAAAAACCACATGATCTGTGCATGTTCATTGGAGTTGCTCTTCAATATTAGACCATCTGCCAAAATCACCGTGATCATAAGCTTAGATGTGCCACATCACAGGAGACGATTGAGAGTGGATGCCAACCAATTAAACCTACCGAACTGATTGTGGGACCCACCGTATTGTGTATATGTCATCCAATCCATTCATGAGACGCATCCCATCAAGATGAATGAATACACCAAAAATCAGGCATTCTAAAACTTAGGTGAGACACACCACATGAATTTAGAGGTTTTAGGCATGATTTAAATTGTTGCCTATGGTGTGGCAAATCAATGCCTTGCATCGACCTCATTTTTTGGATGTATGGTGAACATGAGGAAGCGTGCATATGATGGATGGGGTGGATCTGATGCTCATAATGTATGAGCCCCACAATAGCCCAGTATTACCATAGGCTAAGGCCATACCTTTACCATGCGAGCCTCCTCAAAGCAAACACCTGCACAACAGGTGCATGAATAAAATGAAAAGGAAGGATCATGGTCTTCTTCCCTATAAGAAGCCTTGAATTCATATGTGAAATAAAAAAATTATGAAAAACAATGACATTCAAGACTCCTAATTCGGCCTAAAATAGTAAATGATGAAGGATAATCCCATCACAGACGAATTTATGAAGGGCTAGGATCAAAAGAACTCAGGCAGTAGGATCTGAGGTGGGGCAAAAAATGGCATAACTTGCACTATTTTCTGATGGTCATAACTTTGTGGCCGGCTATCCGAATCACACATAATATGTGGTCCGAAAGCTATCAACGACTCCAAAAGCTAGCGATGACTTGTACCACTTGCCAAAAAAATGAAAAAAAAAAAAAAAAGAAAAAAAGATGGTATAACTTGCCCATGACCAAGATCAATTGGCTGCCAAATGATTTTACAAAATAAAGTCATTTCAGAAGTTAAGTTTAAGGGGAAAGTCATATTTTACTATTTTTAATAAGTTAGGAATTTACTATTTTTAATTATTTCAAGGTTTGATATGAGTCCATTTATAAAGTAAAGTCCTTATTTGAATTGTTCAAGGGGCCATTTAGATGGGAGTAAATGGAGGTAAATAGAGGGAATCGGGAGTAAATGGCATTTGAGGTATATTTGAATGGAAGGAAATGCATGGAAATGAAATAAAATAAGAGTAAATGGGCTTATAAATTAACAAATTCCTCTATGTAAGGGAGGATTTGGAAGTAAATGAGGGTGAAATGCCTTTTTAAGCTCTCTTGGAGAGTTAGACCAGTAAACAAATTAAGTTGTGGCTATGCACATGTCTGCCATATACATGGCACACTGATGATTGTTCGAAACAATCCAACTATTGGCTAAATCACTAAAAAAAACACCAATAGAATGATCTAAATTATCTAAAGATTGGACGGTTAAAAAATGTGGACAAGTTAGTTGTTTGTGATCCTTACATTTATCACCCACCTAAGGCTCAACATTTCCTCATTGTTCGCTAAAGTATATATTACAGTAGGCTTATTACATTCATTATGTTAAATATCATATGCATATGCATTAATTTGGAATGTTAAAGCTGATTTTGAATATCACATATGTTCCTGTGAATGTATTGAAAAATTTCAATGCATTCCAACTGCTCCCATTTATTTCCATCCAAACAAAATATTTGGATTTCAAATGCTTTTCATTTACTACCTACTAAACATGACAAATAAGTCATTTACTCTAGGTCAACGCTAAGGTCATGGGTTCAAGTACCCAGTGTGGTGTGTGTGGTTGTGAGGGTGGGTGCATTATAAGAAAAAAAACATTAGGTCTGTTTTCCTTTATCTTGAACATTTTAGTTGGATTTCCTTCAATCTTAGTCCTCCATAGGATTATATGTGATTCATCCTACTGTCACCATCATGCGAATGTATGAATGTATGCATGTATACATAAACAAAAACAACAATTGAAGCAGAAATTGCGATTGCATTATAAGGAGATGCAGGTAGGGACATGGTGAGGTGGATCACCATCTTCCTCACGGGTAGGGCTGTACATCGAGCAGAGTCGAGTCGAGGTCGGCCAAGCTTGGCTTGACTCATCTGTGCTCTCCTCGAGTTCGAGCTCGAGCTCACCCTCAAGCTTACCATTGGAGCTTGCCTTGTTTGCTAAAACTTTCGAGGCAAGCTAGTGGATCGAGTCGAGGCGAGCTTACCTCGAGTCGAGTTGAGCTTGCTCCCACCTTAATTTATTTATTTTTTACTACAAAATACAAATTAAAAGTCAACAACATTAAGTTCGAGAAGTCACTCATATATTAAGTGAGAATAGTATTTCTATAGGTGGACCCCACCATTAAAATGATCTAGCTCTGATTAGTTTTTTCTTTGGCCAAGTCACACATGCATTGAATGTAGACCACTAGTAATATTTATGAATCATAATTAACATAGTACATGTATAGTTCACCACATGAATAGACTACCCTAATTATTGTGTGGACCATCTTCATGATTAGGCCCAGCTGATTCATGGATCAGATGCACCACCTCCCTCATAAAATTGCAATCACCTGTATTTGTGTAGCGTGTAAAACACACAACCACTGTGTGCTTACCATGTTTTGTACTTGAAATTACTCAATCCATCAGATATGCTCAATAAGGAATGTTCTTACCTAAACAAAATAGTAGGATTAAGAAACCCCTAACGTGTGAGGGTTTTATATGTCCTAAGCTTGGACTCCAATGTATGTGTAGGGGAAGGGGGAGAGAAAACCAAGAAATAAGAAGATTAGGTTTTTTTTTTTTTTTTTAAACAAATATCTATATGAAACGAGTCGAGCTTGAATCGAGTCGAGTGACCCAATGGTCGAACTTGACTCGATTTCTAACTCGAGCTCCTAAATGAAGCTTGGCTTAACTTGTTCTATTGAGTCAAGTCGAGCCGAGGCGAGCTTTTTCAAGTCAAGTCAATCGAGTTTCTCGAGCTGACTTGGCTCATGACCAGCCCTACTCACGGGATAACTATCTTGAATCCATGTGGCTCTCTGAAATCCTTAATAGAGCTTCCTCAAATCCACGAGGAAAATCTCGAATCCATGAGAAAGAGACGATAAAAAGTTGAAAAATTATATTGAATAATAGAAGAGTTAACCCTAATAATTGTCTTAAACAATATTAAATACTCTAAAGGAAACTTTAATCATAAATTAGAAAGAGTCCTGGACGAAAATGAAAAGAAATAGAAAATCGCGTAAAACTGCGGAACCCATCGACCGATCAAAGTTGAGTGTCGACCGGTTAAAACCGTCGAAAAATATCCAAAGATATCAGCCCCAATTCTGTGAAAATTTGGGGAATGTTCGATCTATCAACCGATCAAAAACACAAAAAATTGTCCATAGAGTTTGGACTGAATTGCAGGTATTTTTGGTAGGTGTCGACCAGGATGTTGGATCGATCCGGCTAGGCTATCAATTGTCGATTCTCCTTGAGCTTGAGTTCCTTCTGCTGGTCCATCCTTGCCATGAATGTGTCGGTTACCCATTCTACATCATAAGGTCGCAATTGAACCGATCAAGGAAGTTTGGTGTATCTAATTTATGAATGTATCAAAGAAAATCCATAAGAGTTTTTAAGTCATGAGAATAGATTTATTTGAGAGAATACATACAAAGCACTTATTCTAATCTTACACTTGGTGAAAAGATCCTTGCTTATAAACATCTACAAGGGATATTCAAACAAAGAGAGCTCATGCAATGAGTCTTTTTTTGGGAGTTTTCTCATGCATAGCTTATAGTAAGCAGGTACAAAGGAGCTAGACTACTGTCTGCGCTCCGCACCATTTCTTAAATGGTGGTGACTTATTCACCGTACATGTGGCATGCCTGCACATCAATCCAGGCCATCCATTTTAAGCCATGAGGCCAGCTGTGGATCGATCACATGCTAGAAGTCGAAACGATTGGACGGTTCACATAAGAAGTACTGAAATTGTACAACTTTTGTGATACGCACCATCCACATTGAGATACATGATCTTGATCCATGTACATGGATGCCACATGTACAGTGGAATAATCACCGCCGTTTAAGGAGGAGCCAAAGGGTCACACAGTAGGAAAGACTAGCTAGCCACCCATCACAAGATCTTATTGAGAGAGAGGGGGGGAGATTATCAGAAGATTTCAGGAGCCGAGCAGCAATCTAGAGAGAGGTCCATCAGCTCTTCTGCCTGACCTGTTGCTGCCTCATCCAAAAGCCACATCTCAAGGCAAGAGAATGGGGGCTGGTGGCCTGATCTGACCTTGGCCTCATCCACTGATGAGCTGAGGCTGTCGTTGGCTGTGGTGTGGGATCCATCTGGTTGGGTGGACTCAGAAGATGATTTCTCCCATGCCATGCTGCTCAAACTCTCAAAAGAGAGCAGATTCTCTAGTTCTTCATGGGATATGATATCACAGTTCTCTTGCTCAGCTTTGATCTGATTGGGTGCAACAGCATTTGCATTTTCATTGCTTTGAGGCTGATTCTCTTCTTGAGCTGCCTTCAAACTAGCCTTTGGAGAGTTCCTCATCCAACCTTCCAAGAGTCTCGAGATGTTCTCAGTGCTTGAAGCATAGGTAGATCCGCCGGTGTTCAATCTGAAAGAGGAGGGAAGGTTGGTGCCCATATCTGAATTCCTTGTTTGGGTGTAGTAGCTTTTTGAAATGAGATTGGATGTGATTGCACTTGTATCTGTTGTCATGTGAGAGTCCATAGCTGTTTGAAACTTCTTGATCTTCTTCTTCAGATGGGTGTTCCAATAGTTCTTGATGTCATTGTCTGTTCTTTGAGGAAGGTAGGAAGCTATGGCAGCCCATCTGTAAGAAAATATTAAAAATTAAATTTTAAAAATTAAAATATTTTAAATTTGGATTTGTATGATTGCTTCCTGCTGTCTGTAACCCCAAAATCAATCATTCTTTGAAAAATCTACAATCAAATCATATCACATCTTATCAGAATTTCTATTTTTTTTTTAGATAATATTATATAATGCACGTAGAGAAGTGATATTCACACCCCATTTTCTTATGCATTCAAAAGAGAAAAGGGGTGTACGCATCATAAAATTGGAACGTAAGTAGTGAAAATGGTTGGTCCCTACAATAAATGCATATGTTGTGCACATATTCATATAAGAGGAGGTGATATTTACACCCATGCAATTGTAAGTTCCAACCCCAAAAGGGTACAGTTCGGTCATTAGTTGTGATGATAAAAGTGGAAGTGAAGATCATCAATGAAAATTATTATGATTAAATAGGACTTCTCTACGGGTGGAGATATCAATTTAGAAGGTGGAAATAACAATATCTGATGCCTATTTGGGCTGTTTTGGTGTTGGTTTTGCGGTATTATGTGTGCAGGTGGTGGTGTACGTTGTTTGTTGTTGTGATTTTCTGCTGTTGTAGTGGATGTTGTGGTTATGATGTATCAAAGATGGATGTTTTGTTTGTTTCAAAGGGGTTGAGCTCTTGATGTATCGCTTTGTCTCGATAAATAAAATCACGGGTGGTGCAGTCCCACCTTTCGGCAAGAAAATAAAAAATAAAAATCTTATGCGCGCAATCACTTTGGGCCTGTTTGGGTGACACTTAAAAATGAGTTTGTCTCATTTTAGTTAACCTTAATTAGGTATAAAAGATTAGATGTCCTTTTGGTAAGGATAAAATTAATTCTGATAACCAACAATCATGATTTCTAATTCAGCGATTAACTAAAAAGAGATGAACTCATTTTTAAGTGCTAGCCAAACAGGCGATTGGTGAATTGTGATTTTAGAGAATTACCTGTTACCCAACAAGGCCTGAAGATGGATTATCATCCCTTCTTCATGTGGAGTGAAGTTGCCACGCTTGATTCCTGGTCTAAGGTAATTAGTCCATCTCAGCCTGCAACTCTTACTGCACCTCAGCAACCCTATAAGATGCAAGGACAAAGAATAAATAAATAAATTGAAACTGATATTTAAAAGACCTTGATCAAATAGAAAAAAATAGATGCAAGAAAAGAAGAAGAAGATGAAGATGAAGATGAAGATGAAGATGATGATGATGATGATGATGATGCGGTTTCTATTTATATCTTGATTTCATGATATTGAAACGATGGAATTCAAGATAAGAAAAAGGAAAGAAAAAGGAATTTGATGAAATTATCAATACCCATCAAGAAAAAAGCTCTAAGAAAGATAGAAACAAAAGGATCTTGGATTATATAAGAAACAAACAAGAAAATGAAATCTTGGGTTTTGTTTTTTAATGTTAAAAATATAGATGCAAAAAAAAAAACAAAAAAACAAAAAAGAAACAAAAAGCTAATATCATGAAATCATGGAATTCAATTGACTAGCCTCCAAACTAGGAAAAAAAAAAAACCCCATATGAAATTTATGAAATCCTTAACATCCACTAAAGAAAACCAATCAAATACAAACAAGAAAATATTTTTTTTTCTTCCGGTCGTGATTTGAACTTTACCAGTGTTTGTAGGCACTGATCTCCAATTCCCTGGCCCATGTTCTTGGATGTAAGAGACCAAGATGATATCTTCTTCAGGTGTCCAAGGACCCTTCTTGATACCCACCTTATCACAGCAAGGAGGCCTTCCCATCTCTCTCTCTCTCTCTCTCTCTCTCTCTCTCTGAATGTTTATGTTGTTGTTTATTTTGTTTTCCCAGCTCTCATCACGAGTGAGTGTTTATATACAAGATGACTTGAGGAGAGGGAAGCTTTATTTTACACTGTTGATCTACCACGCTGACTCACATTAGCTTTTTTATTACCTTTTTCAAATAGTCAAAATAACACCTCCCTCAAAGTCAGCTGAGATGTTGAATTTCTTTCTCTTTCCATTCACATGACTCAGGAGCTTCTCTCAAAAGCTTCAAACTACTTCCCATCTCCCTCCCTGGCCCCCATCAAATGTACCAGTGTGCTGAGGTACCCAATTCCGTACGTGTAAAGAGGTGATCTGGACGGTTGATCTGTTTTTTTAGATCATGGATTGAGGTGGTAGAAATAATATCTGAGATTGGAAGATTCTAACTCTGTGACAATTCCCCCAACAATGAACAGTTAGAATAGTCCACATTAGCAGACTTGGGTGCGTTCACACATGCATATACTGGGAATATTCCCATAGAGTTGATTGTATGGGGTATCCTATAGATTCGCGTTGTGTGGGGCCCACCGTGGTATTTGTGTGCCATCCAGACCGTCCATCAGTTGTGCCCTGATCCAAATCTTAGGTGGGCCACAGAACAGGGAACAATGGATGGAGGATAGTTCAGAGGTGTTCGAATTTTTTGTTCTGACCCACCATACTGCACTTCACGTATGATCCATCCAATCCACTCATATGATCCGCCCCACCAGGATGAATGGTAATCCCGAAAAACAAGCCATTCCAAGAATTGTTTGGGCCACGCGTGATTTTGGAGTTCTCAGGCATGACTGTATGTTGTTCCCATGGTTTTGGGTTGTACGGTGAGAGTGAGGAGGCGTGTAAATTAGAATATAGTCCACCGTATTGGAATACTCTTAAACAAAAGACAAGGTGGGCCACATGTGCTCGAATATACTATAAATTAGAATCCAGTCCACCCTATTGGAACACTGTCACATATTGTGGGCTGCGAAAAATCAAAAGCCCAAATGGAAGTAAAACGGAAGTAAAAGGTTAAAAAAAAAAAAAAAAAAAAAAACACCCCCATTTATTACTTTAAATGTGGGTAAAATTGTTCGAAGAAGCAAACTCGATCCATGAAAGTTACGAGGGAATTTTACCAGGATAAAAATTAAGAGGGAATTTTACAAAATAAAACTACTTATTTAATATGAAAGTTACATTCCATACCTATTTGAAAATGATTTTCAAAAACTACATCATTAATCCATATCATTATCATTCCATTACCTTCTATCATGGCCGCCCCGTAAGTAAATGAATTGGTGACTTGGGTAGGTCCATCCATTATGTTTACGTAAAATCCACTCCAACCACCGAGTTTGTCACCCCATTTTAGTTTAAGAGATCTAAACTCAACTCCATTTATGATTCATATGTGCCACATGATTGGAAATAGCGTATTGGGCAATGCTCACCCTCTAAAATCTTTCCATTAGTGTGTGGTCCATGTAAATCACCTATGTGTATTTTTTTGGGACACAGGGCTAAATCTTTGTGTGGAATCTAATTATTGGAGTGGATTTTATATAATTATTTCGGTGGGCCTTGTAAAAATCAAGGGTAGATGTCTCTCTCCCAACTGATTTCTTTGGGTGGCCCATAAGAATCACAAGTCGGTCTTATAATTTTTTTGCCTCTGGACTTACCATGGGGCTAAATATCTAATAGTTAAAGTGAATCTTACATAAATTTCACAACAGGCCCTATCAAAATCAAGAGTGGTGCCCCCAATACAATTTGATATTTTCTTTTTCTAAATAATTTCTATGCACCATTGGAGAGGGATGCGTGGCTTGATCTTTTGCTAGACCCAACATTTTTATGGAAGTCTTAAATACAATTCCCCGATTCTTAAATAGTTCTCCTAAAAAATGAGTGTAAATGAAGTATAATAAGAATTAGAAAATTAATGACTACTTAGATGTTGATTAAGCATAGATGCTGAGTAGTATACACATTCCGCTGTTAGTATACTCCCACATTATAGTCACCCTGCAATGTTAGTAGATTGTCTATTTGATAGAAGGTCTACAACTCGTATATGTACCTTTGTTGGTAATAAGTTAATTAAAAAAAAAAACTTAGAAATAAAGTGTTGTTGCACGGTTCAAAGTAGAAGCAAACTATAAAGCGATAGCCTCAACTAATTTGAACTAATTATCTAGATAAAATCTTACTTAAGGACATAGAATTTCATAGGAAAAACCCTATTGCCTTGTTTTATACAATAGAACAATTATTCACATTGTGTCTACTTATGTTTTTCAAGAAAGAACAAAGCATATTTAAATAAATTGTCACTTAATCAAAGAGAAAGTTCAAATCAAGGAAAATTTTACACGGTTTGTTTAAATAGAAGACCAACTAATTGATTGCCTCATAAAAACTATTAAAAATTTTAAGATTTCAAAGTTCATTGTGCAAGTTGGCATCATTGATATCCTAACCCCAACTTAAGAGGGAATTTGAAGATTATTCTAAGATTATAATATTTGTGTGTAATTAATACACAACTTCTACTCTCACATTTATAATTAATTGTGTATCACATAACTACTGCTCTCTCTTGCAAGTGGATGATCTGTTATAGACAACTCCTCTCAACATGGATAAATCTCTCCCTGTTCTAGGAAAGAAATCTATCAAAATTCAAAATTCTTCCCTCCCCCTTTTTTAATTCACACTGTTAACCTTACACTGAATTGCATACCAACTAGATTAGCAGCGCACTACAATTGTAACCCTAACACTTTCACATTTTTACATAGAATTCACAATCAAATTTTGTATGTAGCACTAGTACATTGAGTACTCTTGAATGAATCTAATAAGCAGACCCCACTGGGCCACTCCAAGATATGTAATTGTAGGTGATCCACTTTCTCATGATTTTTATATTGGATTTACTTTAAACTTTGTATAAACACCTTTGTCGGGATGCAGATAGATTTAATGCATGTGGGCTTCAGTTGTCTCATTCATGATAGGTAAACATGATCAATCTGATTCAGCCCACCCTCCGTCCAGTCAACTTCAAACTTAATGCATGCCTTAGGTGTGTTGAGTCATTCCACCAGGCATATTTTTGGAGGCAGATCCATAGGTAGGCCTCACCATTCCTCCATGATGTGGGAAATATAGTTCTCTTGAGGATCTATCCATCGAATTGATCTCAAACTACTTCAAATATGTCTTTGGCACATTGAAGCCTTCAACTTGATAAGCTTTCTAGGGAAAATTAATGTATGGGTCTAGCCAGCTAAGTTGTGATGGATAGACAAGGACTTAATTCTTGCTCTTGTATGATCTAACCATTGAATCAATCTAAGACTTCGCAAACATCGTTAATATGTCGAAACCTCTGGCTTGGTGTGGTTTCCAGACCGGATTCATAGATGGATCATGCTGGCGAGCTACTTAGCATGCTTAAGTACTACCTATCATATATGTATCATGCGAGGTTTAAAATTGGTTTTGATGTACTATATCAGTGACCACTAAAACTAGTTCGTATTGCACCATATAGGGTCGTTTCAGCCTGTATCAGGATGATAAGAGCCGGACCGCCTATAGATGAAACCGGTTTGTATCAGGTGATATGTAATGGTTTCAAATGATACTTTAAACCTTGGTCTCTTATGATTTCAATTGGGTCTTTCAGGAGCCAATGCTTCTAAACCATGTCCCATATGATATCACTTGGATCTTTCAGGAGCCAATTCTATAAAACGCGTCCCATATAATATCACTTGGGTCTTTCATGAGCTGCTTACTTCCATAGAGAGAGAGAGAGAGAGAGAGAAAGAGAGAGGCACGTGCCTGCATGCGCGTGCGCACACACAGAGAGAGGTTTGTGAAATGGGGCTCGTGGTGAATGCATGACATCCATTGAGCCATCCGTTGCACCTTCCATGTTTGGCGGTGAGTATAAAGGCCTGTTTGGTTTACCATTTATAATAGTAAATGGTGGTAAACAAGCAATGAGCCCAAAACTGAAGCAGATCATAAGCTCAAGTGAACCACACCACAGGAAACATAGGGAATACTGATTTCCACCCTTAAAAGTAGAAATTCATTTAGGGCTCACAGTGATGTGTATGTCATCCATCTCATTCATACAGTAGAAAAGAGAGGGATGAACTAAAAAAAAAAAACATAAATGTCAACCTACTCCAAAACTTTTTTGGCCCCAAAAAGTTTTTAAAGATAGGCGTTCGATTCCCACTACAGCACACATGCACTTTGGATTTGCCTCTTGTTTTGCCCATGCGCTAAAATGAGCTGATAAAAGAGATGCACAGCATTAACGAGACAAATACATCACTAAAATGAGCTAATAAAAGAGATGGGTGGCATGGATGAGACAAATACCTCATGGTGGGCCCCAAAAATTTTGTGCAACTCGTTCCTCTTCACCTCGATTTAGTGAAGCTCTGCTTACATGAATTTGCTACTGTAAATAATTATTGCTCATTTACCAGAAATTATTTTAATAAATGGTAATCCAAACAGGCCCTAAAAATAAAATAGCCCAAAGTTAATGGGCCCCATCACGGAAATAGTTGAGATGAGACACCCAACATTAAAATCTTTTTAGTTGTGTGTGTGTTTGTTTTTTTTTCTTTCTCTCTTCAATGCCTTAAATACCTCTAAGGTGGTAAGTTTTATAAGGTAAGACAATTAGGACTGAACCCTAAATCAATCACACACAAACACGTGTCTCTACAGGTCAACTAACGAGCCAGAGAGATTCTGTGTAATGTGTAGATTATGTCTACTCCACAGTTAGACATGCCCCACCCACTGGGATGAAGTAGCATCTCAAAATCAGACCACATATTTTAAAACTCAAGTACAAATATCTCACCTGCTAGACCAGCTGGAAGACGCCTGGGCATTTCAACAGTAGGTCTCCGGTTCGCTAAGGAGACACACTAACCACACTGGTGGGTGGGTTCATTGGGTGACTAACTGTGGGTGCCTTGCCCAGCTAGCAGGGTGGGTGCATTGCATGACTAACAAAAGAAAAAAAAAAAAAAAAAAACAATAAGTACAAATATCTTGCCTATATATGTATACACAAGTATGGTTAGATGTATATATACACTGCACATTCATGCATACATACTATATGCATGCCGGTATATAACAATATCACTGGTATATACATTGCACATGTGGCATATGCATGATTATTAAAACAATTTATTATTTAAAAATAACCACAAGTAGATCATAGCCGAAATAATAATAAAACAATCCTAATTAATCTCAGAGGCCAGTCGCGATGAATCTACGAAGATGGCAGTGCGACGGGAGTAAAAACAATGAGACGAGATGGGAATTCTCAACTCATTTCAAAGAATTGAAGAAGCCATAATAATTTTGACAAAAAAAATCTCATAATCTCAGCACGATCACATCGTACATTTAATAAATTTTTGATTGGCCCATCTTTAGTTTAGTTGCCATCGCTGACAATTCAAAAAATAACCAAGTGGAGGATCTCTCCTTTGTAGACAAAAGGGAGGCAAAAAATTAAGTCATTGGATCGGCCAGTTGGTAAGTAAATGTCATTTGAAAGGCAGCCTAGTGCCAGATGGCTGCACAATATCGACCGTGCAGTCACATTAAATTTTTTTTGTCAAGTCTTAAATCACTACTTTCAAAATCCGCGAGTGGTAGGTGGGTGGCAATCTTGTAAATTAATTAAGCGGTATTTACATACAAAGGATACCCATCTACAACTATATATATAATATAATATAATGCCACCTAAATCCAAAACCCTAAACTCGAAGGGCCTGTTTAGAACGTGTGATTAAATGGTATTGAATTCCATTAAGTAAATTAACACCATGTTGATGGGGTGTTCCTCCTCATGAGGAGAGGAGAGAATGCAGCCTAAGGGTCGTTGGGCGACCAAAATTCTCCATGAAGAAGCAGTTGGTCTCTAGACATATTTAGGCAACCGACCATGCTGGGTCGGACGACCAGAATTCGGGAACCCGACCATGTTGGGTCGGACAACCAAAATTCGGATAATTTTTCCTCAAACTCTCTGGACAGTTTTGTCCATTATCAGGCACCCAATTGTGTCTGGTCGGGCACCCGACGGTACTCAGACTGTAATTCTGCAGTTTTCTGTTTTGGCTCTAACTCTTGCGAAGTTCTATATAAGTACTTCCAATTCGAGACTAGGGTATCCTAATAAAAAGTTTACACGTCTAAGGTGAGAGAGAAAAGAGAGAGAGAGAGAGAGAGAGAGGAAGCTTGTAGAGAGGAGATTTCTACTTGTGAGGGTTGATCAACACGCAGACGAAATCTCAAATTCTTCTACGTCCTCGGATCCGGTGAGATCTCTCAATTTTTCTAGTTCGTTTTTATCGTTATCCACCTTAGAGGTGAAAAAGGTTAGATCCAAGCGAGTTGTGCTTGTGATCGCTGTGTAAACATTCCTTCATATAGTGGATTGTTGATCTGAATGAGGTCTCATGGTTTTTATCTCTATTGAGGGTTTTTTACGTAAAAATCTATTGTGTTCGTGTGGTTGATGATTTGATTGTGTTTATCGCATTCTCATATCACATAATTCACATAGTTGGGGTGCGAGATCCAAATGTTTGGTGCAACGCTCCCAATACATGTTACTCAATTATTATATTTCTTGAAATATATACCATGGAATTTTGATTGTCCAATCCCATGTTTGGGATCAAATTCTTCACTTCAGAGAAACACCAAATTTAGTGAGACCAGTGTTTAGTGAACTATGGAATTGTGATCAACAGACCAAATTTCATAGCTAATGCCCGTCACCTATATGTATATGTAACCGAGTGCCAAGGGTAATGAGCATATATGGATTGACAGTATGGGTAAAACACATGCATCAACATGGGGCCCACTGATATAAATGATTTCAAATTCCACAAAAAATTATGTTGTATCTCCATCTTGTACTTGATGATATGATACCTGGATTAATTCAATAATCTTTTCCATCGATTCCCAACATTGGATGAAATTTACATTTAACCAAATGCAATTCCTTACCACTTAATCCCACATTCCAGCCCTAACATGTAAGATTATGGTAATTTACTCTGATGGCCCAAACAAGGAATTGGAAGTAAACGTTTAGATTGGCTGATCGAGTATTGACCAATACAAGAATCCACACAGGCATTGTAGACTCCAAATGAACACGTGTAGCATGTGTACAGTACGAAAGTTTGGTGGACCATAAAATTTCCGTCCTCCCAACCAGAGTGGATGTACATAAGAAGTAGGTATGCATGTGTAATTTCACACGCACTCACCCGCAATTGTACATAGGTACATAAGTATACAAGCATAGGTAGATATGCGTACATGCATGCATGCATTTGTAAATTGTACGTATAAGCAATATACAAGTTTATCCTCTACAACACCTATTGTGGACTGCAGTATAAGTGCTGAACTCCAAGGGGCCCACTGTGTTGTTCATGTGATATCCACTCCGTCCATCAGGTGCATCTATCTGTACTGTTTGTGTGGTTGCTAATTCAATCAAGCTAGGCCATGTGTGACCGAGGGCCTATATTGGGTTTGTATGTGTGGGTAAGATGCACGGGCTTGCTAGAGTCTACTTGACTCAAAGTTCGACTGAACCGTTGGTGTTCTCCCGAGTAGAGACAGGCAAATTGAAAACTGGATACTGAATCTAGTTATCCTCTTAACCACCAATTGTACTCATTGTTCAAGCCATTTGTGAAAGGATATGGGTTAGCCCTTCTGGAAGATTTTTTTTTTTTTTTTTTGGCCTTGTGATAACAGACGTGAGTCTATGGAGTTAAAGACTTATTCTTTCATAAATACTTTAGTTTAATATTTCTCAAAGGGATAAGAAGGTTAAATAATGCCTATTTTATTAACATTTGAATATATGGTCCATAACAATCAACAAAGTATTAAACAATCAAAGAAATAAATGAAAAAGAAAGATAAATACCTGATCTTTGTGGTGTTGGATGGACCAGATCTTCCTAATATTGATTTGTTATCAGACAGATCATATCTTTTTTCGAGCCCCTTCACATTCTCTCTATTTCAATCGGTAAATGGCTCAAGACCCTTTCTAGTTGATGTGTCTGTCTCTCCTGATTTTGGTCCAGACCATGGCTGGGTTCACTTGAGTATTGGTCCGATATCTGAATATTCGGAATCTTCTTAAGCACTATAGCCTCTTTAAATGTCTCTGGGAAGATCTCCCATTTTGAAAAGACTGTGAGAGATGGTTTCGCCGAGTGTATTAAAGTTAAATACATGATAAAATCCGTTCCCTCGACGGGTCTCTCATAAGTGTGTTTGGTATACTACCTCAATTAATTTGCACGATAAATGCAACCACATGATATCTATCAATTCGTTCTTTTAAAGGTGAGTGTAAGGGTTTGTGCCTTCACATTAATAACAGAATGTATAACGCAAAAGAAAGATTAGACAAAAATACTTAAGTGAGAATAGAGTTTCTGTCATATAGCCCAGTAGTGTCAACACGTCGCAGCCTTTGCCTGGTCCACATAGCTAGGGCGCCGAAAATGATACAAACATTCTGTCAAAGATTCAGGCCAATCCAGAAGTCGTGTATGCCACACCACAGGAACAACAGGATGGACACGTTAACCATAGGATTGTGTTTGGGGCTTCCTGTTTTGTGTATATTTCATCCAAGCCGTTCATCAGATGCATGTGACAAGGATCATGGGCAGACACTCAAAAAATGAACCGGCCGTATCAGAAAATCAGGCAGGCTGGACGGTGTGAACGAAGTGGTGTGGCCTATATTAGTTTGACATGGGTTTAATTTTTGTTCTTTATCTTCTAATGAGAAGGTGAACCTGATGGACAGAGTGGATTTCAAACGAAGAATACAGTGGCCCCACAGGGATATGGTTTTTCCCCTGCTGCAGAATCTTCTACTAGACGTACACGTAAAGTACCCAGTTCTGTGGGCCCACCATATTTTCAGTGTGACATCCACTCCATCCCTCAGGTGAACTATTTTATGTTGGCATATAGGGTAAAAAATCAGCCAGATCCACACGTCAAGTGGGCCACACCATAGGGAATCATGGAGATGGGACTCGAACCATAGGTTTGTGCGTTGAGCCACCATGGCGTGTAGCCATTTGTCTTTCATCAAACCCGTTCATACGGTGTTACTCACAATAATGAAGATAACAGACAAAAATAAACCATACCCAAAACTTAGGTGGACCACACGACGTGAACTTAAAGTTTTGGTAGGAATTTTACATTGTTCCCATTGGTGTGGACCCTGTGCATCTTTTATTGGTCTGAGCTTTTGTATTTATGATGCAAATAAGGGCTCGCACCAGATGCACGTAATGGATTTCACATATGCGACATGGTGACCCCACAAAGTTGGAAGTGGATTGGATGGTGACCCGAGGAACACCCAGCTAGGTGGCGTTGGTTTCTGTGTGGACCCCCGTGATGTATGTGTTTCATCCACGCCGTTCATCCTTTTTTCCAGCTTATTTTAGTGCACGAAAACAAAAATAAGCAGATCCGAAGCTCAAACTAGGAAACACGGATGATTGAAACCCCGCCGTTAAAAACTAGCTGATTGCCACAAAAGTTTTAGATCAAGCTGATATTTATGTTTTCCCTTCATTAAGGTCTGTGTGACCTTATCAACTGGTTGGATGGAAAATAAACATTACTGGTGGCCCTAAGAAGGTTTCAACGGTGGATGTCATTATCCCCACTGTTTCCTGTATTGTGGTCCACTTGAGCTTCATATCTACTTCATTTTTGGGTTCGTTCCCTAAAATCAGATGGAAAAACGGATTGATGGTGTGGATATAAGACATATACATTATGGTAGGCCCCGCAGCGCCCAACACCACCTAGCTTGGTAGTGTTGAGGTCACCAGTCACCATTCAATGGGTTTTTTACACGCTGCGTAAAATAAGTGTTTCGTACGATTCCGATCCCAATTACAGCGAACGAGCTGTCCTGCCGACATGAAATCGGGACCACTGGGGAACATGGAATGGGGACCACTGGGGAACATGGAATGGGGACCACTCAAATTGTGGGCCCCTGTCGTGGATGGATCGTGGACCGAAAAAAGTGCATTGATTTGATTAGCTACGTAGCCAATTCGGGAACATTTAATGGACGGTTGAAATGAAAACAAGCAACGGTTCAAATTAAGCAACAATTGTACTAGAATCTGACGGTAGAACCATTCAACGAACCTGATCTTTGAATGGTGACTAGTGAGTACTGTAATTTAGGCGGTTTAAGTTGATTTAATGGATGCCACGTGTACGATTCCTGAGTGATAACGTGTCAACCATCCCAGTCTTGAGTTATGAATGTGAAAAGGGCAAATCCGTTTTGGTACGATAGGGTTGGACAGAGCTTCGACAGGCAATCGCACGAGCCTGAGTCGCGTCTAACTGATCGACAGGTGGGACATACATGCATCAGATCCATTCTATCCATCAGATGCATCATCACATTTTCACCGTGGATCCTAAAATTAAGTGAAATCCAAGAATTAGGTGGGCCACACCATAGTGAACGGCCTATAATCATGCGTTAGAGTAGTGGAATGTCCTGATTATTGTTGAAACTATTCATCCTGCTGTGGCACGTCAGATGAATGGATTAGATGGAATGCACACACGACTGATCAAGACCTCACCCATAATTTGAATGATTTTGATGGTGGGACTTCCCATATCAAGTTTTTCCCATGTGTGTGTGTGTGTGCATGTTTGTGTGCGCGTGTGTATGTGCGCGAACATGTGTGTGTGTGTGTGTGTGTGTGAGAGAGAGAGAGAGAGAGAGAGAGAGAGAGAGCCCCATTGAATGTTTTGAACCGGCAAAGGCCCGCCTGTTGTTTTAGAGCCCATCTGGATGTTTTCTACAGGCAAGGCCCACCTTTTTTTTTTTTTTTTTAGAGGCCACCTATACAACCTCTTGTTTTTTCCACATTAATAAAGTTACAGGTTTTTTCCACGTTAATAAAGTTACAGGTGGTGTACAATTTTACTTTTCTTGAGAGAGAGAGAGAGAGAGAGAGAGAGAGAGAGAACATGTGTGTGTAAAAGACCACGTGCATGTGCGTGTTCACATGCACATGTGCAAGTGGTGTGAGAGAGAGTCCATGTGTCTTGTGTGTGTGTGTGTGTGAAGAGAGGACAAGCATGTTCATATTTTAGATAGCATCCATGCGTCCGAATGTGTGTGTGGAAGAGAGGACTTGCTATGTGCATGTACATGTGTGTGTGTGTGAGGAGGCGGGGAATTATGTGAGCCCCGAGTAACATCTTAGTGGGTGAGTCCCTAACCATGTGGCCCACCTTGATGTGTGTGTTGTATACTATTTTGTCCCTCAGTTTTTCCAATTCATTTTAGGGCATGGTCCCAAAAAATTCATTTTACGGCATGGTCCCAAAAATGAAGCACATTCAAAACTGACACGGGTCTAGATGTGGTGAGATCAAGTATCGTCTCTCTCACAGGATAAATACTTTGAATCCATAGAGCTTTCGGGAATCCTCAATCGGACTTCCTTGAATTCACGATGAAAGATATCTCGAATTCAAGAGAAACAAAGAAACATCAATGTTTTATGGCATAATGAGAAGAAGTACTATCTTTAAAATGAGATTAACGAGTGTTTAAATACTCAAAGCAAACTCTAATGCGGAATTAGAAAGAATCCAAAACAAAAAATGAAACATAAAAACTCAAAACAGAAACTTTTGTGTAAATTTGCATGCGTTGGCGATTGATCGACCCGAGGGGGCGGTTGATTGACTAGGTAGGCGATCGATCGCAGGCTTCAATCGCAGACCCACAAAATAGTTCAAAGAGGTCCAGAGATAAATTATGATTTCTGAGCGATTTGCGATTGATTGACTAGGCCTTGTCTATTGATCGCAAAGAATGAAGGTCCATAAGCGTCGGAAATCCATCAAGAAACCGTTAGGAACTCGAAATCTGTAGAATTTTTGTTGCTTTTCCTTAATCTTCTTCCGATCCTTTTCTAGCAGGAAGGTGCTCGAACCGCGCCCTCGATCATAGAATTCTCCCTCTACATCAGACTCCCCCATTTGAAAAAAAAAAAAAAACCATCCTTGAGTTTTGCTTCAAGTTAAGGCAGTGATCCACTCCCGAGTTTGGAAGACGGTGGTTTTTAGCCTCTCCCTGGTATGCCGCGTGACGCAAGGAGGGCATGACTAGGCCGATCTCTGTCTGCATAATCAAATAAATACCTTGAGTCCACAAGGCCTCCAAGAATCCTCAACCGAACTTCCTCGAATCTACAAGGGAACGTAAGAGAAAATAGGAAAATAAATCCCAGAAAATTCATAATAATAGATTGAATGAGAATTAACATGACTACAATGTTTTAAATAAAAAACTAAACCTTAGGTAGAAGTTTCAGACTTAAATTAAAACACCTAGAAAATGTGACTTATTACTATTTATAGAAGTCTTTCAATCCTACTAGAATTCATGGTTTTCGGCCAAAAATAGAAAGTTTTCAAAGAGGCCCAACCACATTGGTCTGCTAATTATTCCAAGCCCTTTTCATGTTAGGCACGACCTCTAAAATCCTATGGATCAAAAGTTATGATCGAAACAAAACTTACTATAAATAGTAAAATTAAAATAAAACTGAGCTAATGACTGTCGATCGGGTCGAATCTCACAATTCCGACATGGAAAACCTAGCATAGCGGGGTTGGTTGGTTGGCTTTACTAGCTCGAGCTACCCCAAAATCATATATTATATATCTAGAAACTTATTCTGGATTGCAAGATACGACCGTTTTACGGTCCTGATGGTCAGGATCACTTCCGACCCCGACCGGTCTTCTTTCGGTCCATCTGGGCCATGAAATAGTCAATGACCCACTCTACATCACCGCAGTAGAATTCGTTGATTGTTTCGCAATGCCAACACAAACAATCATGACATGCTCTATCATGCCATCCTTATTGCCGAAAATAGGTTCAATCTGAAGAAGACTAATCTCTTGCACAAAGAACAAGTCATCAGAAGACTTAGCAACCGCAATCGTCTCGAGCTCTTACATTGTCGGCACAGCATCTTCTAAGACGCTCATGGGTTCTTGCAAATCTAGTTTCTGAAATTTTTGAATGTTTCTAGGCTCTTCCTCCTTGTCCTGCTCATTTGAAGAATTGACCTCCTCCACTTTTTAAGGAGGTTGATCAATCTCGAAAACGATGGGGGGTTGTACTTCATTTCTTCCTTCCATGATCTTAACTTCTATTGACTCCACAGGTTTATCACCATGATCTTGGACATGCATAGAAGATTGGCCCTATACTTTAAAAGCTTTGGGCAGTTTTGTTATTCCTGCAGGGGTAACACAAGTGTTGTTGATAGGACTGGTGGCTTGTTGCAACACTATCTCAATCAGATTGTCTTGATCAACAATGGTGTATTGGAATCGTGTTAGTAACCATTGTCTCATCCACAACCATGAATGAATTGGTGGTTTCCCTTCTTGCTTCCGACAGGTATTGAACGTGCATCCACCAATCCCAAGCGTCATCCGACAGATGGCATGTCACTATTAAAGCTCTTCTCTCCTTTGGAAGCAGATTGTAGCCGTAGAAGTATTCGATTCCTAAGATCTAGTCATAAACATTACTCTGGCCATCGAAGTCAAGAATATCTATCTCCCTCTTGTAGCATCGATCTGTCTGATCCAATCGATGTACCTGACTATCATCATATGTAAATGTGTCTCTGCGATGAACCTCGCACCACGCAAAATAGTAGAGGGAAGCCTGCAGCCCTTGCATAATCTCCCGCCCCTCTCGGTGAAGAGTTTCCATTCTCTCTGAATGATAATGAATCTCTTGACCACCGTCAGTGGGGATTTTGTTTGTACCTTTGTAAAGAGACATCAGATCGAAGGGATTTCCTCACTCTGATACCAATTGATGCAGGCGTAGACGTAGTGAGATTGAGCACCGTTTCTCTCACAAGATAAATACTCTGAATCCACAAAGCCTTCAGGAATCCTCAACCGAACTTCCTTGAATCCATAAGGGAAGATCTATTGAATTCATGAGAAACAAAGAAAAACCAAAGTTTTATCACATAATGAAAATAAGAACTATCTCCAAAACGAATTAATAAGTGTTTAAATACTCAAAGAAAACCTTAATGCGGAATTAGAAAGAATCCTAAATAAAATTAAAAAAAGGAAACGTAAAAACTCAAAATAGCAATTTTCGCGCGAATATGCATGCGTTGGCGATTGATCAGGCGGTTGATTGCAGGCTTCAATTGCAGACCGCCAAAAAAGTTCAAAGAGGTCTAGAAACAAATTATGATTTTTAGGCGATTTGCGATTGATCAACCAGGCCTTGTCGATTAATCGCAAAGAATGATGGTCCATAAGTGTCTGGAATCCATCGGAAAATCGTCGAGAACTCGAAATGCATAGATTGTTTGTTGCTTTTACTTGATCTTCTTCTGATCCTTTTCTCGCAAGAATGTGCTCGAACCACGTCCTCGATCATGAAATTCTCCATCTAAATCAAAACCTCAAGTGGACCACACATATAGGAAACAATGGTCATCAAACGCCCACCATTAAAAAATTCCCAGAGCCCACATAATGCTATTGCCATCCAACCAGTTGAGAAGGTCACACAGAAATTAAACACAAATATCAGCTTCATCCAAAACTTTTGTAGCTCAGAGGAGGTTTTCAATGGTCAATGACCTTCCTGTGGTGTAGTACTCTACATGAGATCTGGATTTGCTTTGTTTTTGGCACGAAGTGGATATACAACACATACATCAAGATGGGCCCCACGGTGAAGGACTCACCCACTAACCTGTCAACGGTTCATATGGGAATGCAATTAAATTAAATGATGGGTCCATAAATGAAAGCTTAAAGATCAGTGAATAGACGGCCAAGCCCGGCATTTCTTTCTATGTCCAACAAAAAATAGCTAATTGATGGGATGTCCACCCGTAATCTCCGTAACACCAATAGAAGGCCTAATAATCAACCCATTGCTCTCCACCGACTTCCTCAAGGCACGTGGCTTTCAATACTCTCCCATTTTATAATGAGTTTGTCTCAAGCCCAACTAATCAGACCACAAGTTACGGTCCACCCAGTTCACAACTTCCAACCTGTTACATCAATTGAACATCCAACCCATGCAATAGTTAGGCCCTATCATGAGAACTACCTTGTGAAAAATCAGCCATACCCACTTATTGAGTTGGCCACACTCATATTTTTCTATTATCAATGGCTGGACATTGTTTTCTTCAATGTGGCCCACTCGACCAGTAGATAAGGCTCCTTGATTTCATTAGATGTTTCTCATGGACTTTCTAACCTATTGGATGGGTTGGATGTCATATGCACTTAACAAGTTGGAAGTTATCTATTAGGTGGACCATAACTTGTGGTCCAACCAGTTGGACTTGAGACCTCTTTTATAAAATTATTTTCAACATTTCTTATTTCTTGCATCCCGCACGTGCATGCATGGATCTACGTGTGCATTATGCATTTATACCTGTGATCCAGCTTCTAACAAATTTGAGTATAAAAATATTAATAAAATATAATAAAATAATAAAGACTTTCCATCATTAACACAAGTCATCATAAGTATAACTAAAAAATGAGTCGTTAAACCTCTGCCAAGCAATATATAAAAATTAATTGCGCATGGTTGAGACAAAGGTATGATAATAATGATGTGAACGGTGATTGAAGTTTACACATTATTTAAGTAAGAGGCCGCTTACGTGAAGATATTGTATTATAGGATTTTAGCCCTTAGATTTAGGTTTGTAGCTTTTAATGATCCAGAACCTTTGATCATCTTACCTATTTTCCTTCAAATGGGTACAAGGGTTGAAATATTGAAACCCCTTAATCAAATTATTTTTCTAGATATCCCTATCCATAGGGAGACTCGTTGAAATGTACTGCAATCTAACATATTTTATTGCAATTAGATGGGTATGTTATGAGAAATGCTCACACACTAGTTATACATCCAACTACTTGGTGTGTGGGACCCAATCATAGCATTTGTATGCCATCCCACCCTTCCACCATGGTACCCTCATAATGAAAATGGGATGCCCAAAAACTAGGTCGATCCAACCACTAGCTAGGACCCATATGAACATGGAGGTTTATGGATGGCTCTTCATTGTTTTTTTTATGGTGCAGCCCACCTGATGGTAGGATTGACCTGATTTTTTTTGGCATCTCATTTTCATGGATGGACTAACTTGCTAGATGAGGCTTATAATGTTATACAAACACCATGGTTAGCCTCAACACGACTAGTTGAATGTACAACAAGTTGTGTTTGAGCATTTCTCATATATTATGGCAGATTTCTATTAATTTTATTAGAAATTAAAATAATTTGATTACTTTAATCCAAGAGGGATTGTTTAATAAATTTTAGCTAAAAAGAGTAGAAATTTTGATTTCATCATGTCTAAATGAAAATTGGCATATATCTGTCGTTGTGTGCATACCATATTACCATGGCATATATCATGCTACTAACTACAATGAAATAACAAATCCAACAAATCGGTGACTTGTAGTCATTTTTATCATCTGTACTTAGTTACTGAAGCTTGGAATAAGTAGCAAGAGTATTAGTCACTGACTTAAATTTCTCCATGCCAAACTTAGCCAAACCCCTCTCAATATACTTTTTCTATAATAAACATAACATGCCCATCTTTTTATTTTTAGGTACTTCCATACTAAAGATTTTCTTCACAACCCCCAATTCTTTTATCTCAAAATCCTGGCTGAATATAGATTTCAATAGAAAATTAAATTATAAAAGAATTATAAGAATATAATTAAAATTATATACAAAGTGTACATTTCTTTTCATAGATGTGCGCTCGCACGTACAAGAACATGTCAAAAAATTGCATGGCCAAGTAAAATCTCTTAGGGCGTGTTCGGATTACCAGTTTCCATTGTAAAGGCATGTAAAGGTGTAATTATTACAAATATCAAATATTCTCTCTTAGAAATCAAGGTATTTTGACCAACTTTTCATATGTTTGGATATGAATGGTATAATCACAATAATTGTACTTATAGATTACTGAAATGTCACGTTGATATAAAAATTATATTGATTCTCCTATTTGAGTAGGATATTTTCAATAAAAGATAATGTAAAATTTGTAATGATTACTCAGTCATTCACCTCCCTCCTTTTACATTTGCAATTGACCATCGAATTACATGATCATTTGCATCTTTAAACAAACATTATAAATTTACAATAATTCCTCTTTTGCATTGTTTCATCATAATAAATGGCAATCCAAACAGGCTCTTAATGGTTGTTTGGGGTGAAAGATATGTAAGCCGGAATTTGTGACATCCATAGATTTAAAGTTTCTCGTGCTTGTTATTCGTCTAGGGTTTGTTAAATTGACATGTTTTTTAAATCAATGCCCCTATAAATCCACCACTTTAGTTTAAATCCAAATGGCAAGAAACTGAGTTAGCAAATATAGAAAATGAGAGGCTCTCTTCAAATTAATGAATGCTATTGTTTTGCAATAAATGCAGCCTAATCCATGATTTTTTATATTTTGACTGCCAGATAGTAGACTTTCTTCAAGTCTTCTTAAATTCCCCCGCGAATTTCTCAAGTTAGGGAATTTAGAATGTCCCTATTCTCATTGTCCTAATTTCAAACCGGCCCTTATAAAATAAAAAAATAAGAAGAAGATAAAAATGAAAGAGCCTACTTTTCGTGCCAGTTAAAAATGATTTCATCTCATTTTAGCTAAGAGATTATATGTTAGGGTTTGTTTGGTCACACCAAATATCATGCATGAACACACCCTTAGAGATCATAATGTACAATGGTTATAAAATAATAATAATAATAATAATAATAATAATCATATGAAAAAAATCATCTATAATACACTATTTTTATTTTTAAGTGGCACCCAAACAGGCTTGGAATTTTTATTTTTATTTTTTTTTAGTCATGCAATGCACTCACCTTGGTAGCGGGGCAATGCACCCACGCACCTGTGGGGTTAGTGTGTCTCATTAGCACTCGAACCTGGGACCTGCTGTTGAAACACCTGAGCTTGGATTTATTATTATTATTATTATTAATCATCTCTAATACATAATTTTTACTATTAACTAAAATGAGAGCAACTCATTTTTAAATGGCACCCAAACTGGGTTGGATTTATTATTATTATTATTATTTGAAATTTTATTCATATGGTAGTGTGCACGCGTGTTGCAATTGCTTCTTCTTCTTCTTCTTTTTTAATTGGGTCCATGTATTTATCCAGCAAGCTAGGATTGATGTGCAACGACTCATCCGTACACATGGCACATGCTTGCTAATTATGAATGGTCCTGTGGCATCCATTTCAAATGTAGCATTGCCTAAAAAACAAGTTGATTGGACGAATTCAACAATCAGCATTTATGCATACACCTCAAGTGTGGGGCCCACAGGGTAGGCCGTATGCACCGTTGATGGCGTTGCTTAATTTGCACACTAGTGAGGCGGCGCTTCCGGGATAAAACCCCATATGGGTGAGAGATCTTCAATGCTATAATCAGGTGGGTCCCACCCCCAAAAATTAGGTTGGCCCAGTCATCGAACGGCTACAAGTGTGCTTTTAACAGAGATTGTTTGCATTGGATGATGAGACCAAAAAAAAAAAATGGACGGTCAAAGGAACATTAGTTGACTTCTTATGATTGTTTGCTTCCTTTTCCAAATTGAATGGCTGTGATTGTCAAATCAATGTTGTTTTTAGTGTGGCCCACTGCATTGAGGAGATGGATGCCTACGTGGTGTGTCACCATTGGCTAACACAACGGGCTCTACACCTCAGTATTAGTGGGATGTGATGAGTTTGACTGGTCTGTGTCAAAGGTGCGGGACCCTCTGCGTCAGCCAATGACGACACGCCATGTGGGCGCACGTCCTATCTCATCATGCGTCCTGGTGGGGTTAGTACCTTATCGAGCCCATATATGAGGGGCGCCGATCTGCTAGTCCCACTAGGACTAGCATAAGAGATGGTTTCAAATCTCCATGGGCCCCGCCATGATGTATGTGTTTTATCCAAGCACTCCATCCATTTTTTCATCTTATTTTAAGGCACAATCTCAAAAATGAGACAAATCCAAATCTCATGTGGACGATGCCACAGAAAATAGTGGGGATTGAACGTCCATCATTAAAATCTTCCTAAGGCCCACTGTAATGTTTATTTGCCATCAAACCTCTTGATAAGGCCACATAGATCTAGATGAAGGGAAAAAACAAATATCAGCTTGATACCAAACTTCTGTATCCCTCAAAAAAGTTTTCAACGGTAAGAGTCAACTCCCATTGTTTCCTGTAGTGTGGTCCACCTTAAATTTGGATCTATCGCTTTTTTGGGCTAGTGCCTTAAAATAAGATGAAAAAATGAATGGACAAAATGGATAAAAACATAATGATACATTATGGTGGGGCCCACAGAGATTTGAAACCACCCCTTATGCTAGTCGGACTAGCTGATCCGCCCGGTATATGAGGGGGCGCGGATCGCTACTCCCTAAGGTGGTTTCAAATCTTTGTGGGCCCCACTATGATGTATGTGTTTTATCCACACTGTCCATCCATTTTTCCATCTTATTTTAAGGCACGAGCCCAAAAATGAGACAGATCCAAATCTCAAGTGGACCACACCACAGGAAAACAGTGGGGATTGAACTTCCACCATTAAAATCTTCCTTGAGCGCCCGTATATGAGAGCCCTTTGCTCAGTTAAGCAATAGAAAGTGATCGGCACCTCTCTGTCCCCCTTTTTATGAACCGTCCTTTCTCCTATACGTGTTGATCGACCTGATAGGTGGACCACCCTGATGTTCTGTACGCATTATTTCCATGGTGGGGCCCACCTGACAAGTGGTGTGGATCTCGCATAAATGGCGGGAATAGTCCCTTCAGCATCCCCTCGCGCCAGTCGCTTTGCAATTTCTTTGAAGAAAGCGATGTGCTAGGAAAAATTCGCGCGAGGAGAGATCGGAGACGCGATTCACGACACATCACGCATGAGATCAGATCCACTCATCAGGAATTGGAAATACAGATTATTACCGTTTCAGAATATCAACAGTTTTTTAATCGTATGGTGGGACAGATATGTAAGAGAATCATGGACAGAAAATGACCGATGATCGACGTTCATGATGCATTCGTGGCACATCCGATGTATTAATTTATATTAATAGAAATTAAATGATACTTTACATCTTATGAATAGATTGGATTATTTATAAAGATTCTAATTAGTAACTTATTATGCGAATACTCTCTTTAATTTGTATTCGCGCGAATCTCATTTGTAATTAAAAAAGGCCAAACGAAGCGCGAAGTAGTATCAAACAGCATGAATTCCGTGCCGGATCTCTGTCCGAACGGACGCGGATTGCCTCCGAAAGCCTTTCGCAGGCATCTCCTTAGCTCGAAATCTAGGTGGGACCCACCGTGATGTTTTTGAAAAATCTACTCCGTCCAACCGTTTTTTGAGATAATTTTAGGCGTTGCAACAAAAATTGAACGGGATCTAAGAACAAGTGGGCCGAAAAAGTGACGATGCAACTTCCACAGTTGAAATATTCGTGGGGTCACAGAAGTTTCGAATCAGGATAATACTTGGGTTTTCAGTTAATCTCAGTAGGAATGACATTATTAACGGTATGGATGGCATATAAACATCACTGTGGACCCCCATAGATGTTTCAACGGTAGGAATTTCCCTAGCCACCTTTTGCTTTAGTGCGGCCCACCTGAGTCTTGGATCCCCTTCATTTTTTTGTCTCAACGCCAAAAACGATCTTAAAAAACGTTTGGACGGCGTAGATTTTTCTCAAACATCACGGTGGGCCACACCTAGATTCCGAGCGCAAGAGATGCCTGCGAAAGCCTTTCGCAGGCAATCCGCGTCCTGTCCGAACCGCCTGAATCTTTTTGTTGCCCACGTGACGCATTTTGAGGACGGCTACGTGGCAGGTGGTTGTCCAGACACGTGGTCCAGGTAAGTGGGACCCATCTCGTTGACTTCACCACCTCTCCCTATTCCCACAATACAGCTGGCTGGGGGTGTGGGGCCCACCCCCAAGAGGTCCCATTTACGCCGGCTCGCCACGTCAGCGTCACTGACGGTGTCATCCTACTGACCAATAAATGATAACCTCGTGTCGTCGCTGTCGCGCCGCGTCGAGGAGATTAACGTCGGAGGCCACTTCTCCGACGTTATCTTTTAACGGCATCATGACGTGCCGTCGCCACCTGGATTCAAACTTTCATACTCCGTCACAGTGTCATAGATGATACACAGGCTCTGATAAAATCTTACACGCGTAAAATTACATTTCATCGATTATGTGACGATCCGACGGTACAAATGAAAGATATCCAACGGTCCTAATTTTAGCAAACAACTTTCTACTAATCAGAGGCTATATTTATTCAACCAATTTTGGAATTGTCATTATCTGCGTCGGGTTCCACAATGCAGTGGATTTGATTTGAGTTAATGTATGCCACGTGTACAATTCTGGGTGCCTGTGTATCAAGCATCGTATTCTGCCAGAGTATCAAATAGTTTCTCAGATAGTGTCGACGGGATGTCTGTATTATCTAAATCCGGTATCGTAGTTATATTGCTAATCACGTCAATCAATTTATATATTTATTATTTGGTTTTTTTTAGGAAAACAACCGTTCAAAAGTTGGCCATCATAAGTAAAAAATTGATCTCGATGGATGATTTTAATCGGTCCTGCCAATGGCTTTTACGGCTGTTTAATGGCAGGATGATATGTATGGTATATTTGGGGGCATGAATTAGTACAAATGGACTCACTAATCGCTGATCCAAACCGTTGATATTATGGACTTTATTATGGATGGTGACGTATCTTTTATTGGAGAATCCATTTCGAGGATTGACAATATGCAGATATCTTAATCATACATTTATTAGATACAAGTGCATAATCACTAGATGATTCCAATATCCGCCTGACTTCTTTGCAAAGGCATCTAGGTGATGAGTGCTTCTGATGAGCGGTTTGGATCTTGCACATCGAGTAACGTTCCTACATGTGAAACACAGCTCTCCAATCCCAACCATCTAAATATTTGGACCAATCTTGATGAGTTGTCAGGCAAAAATTGCATTGAAAGTTTAATCACGACTGGCCCATTAGCAAACTTGTAGTCGACGGTGAAAACTAAATGTGGTAAATAGTCTTGTATTAAGATGATATGATAAAGAAATTACCACACAAAATACAGTAGATTTATGTAACTCGTATTGTACCTACTCCATGGTTGAATAGCTTTCAAAATTACTATTTTCTTTATTTAAAAAAAAAAAAAGAATTACAGCCTTAAAACTCTCTTAAAAAAATTACTATTTTCTTAAAAAAGAATTACGGCCTTAAAGCTCCCTAAAAACATATAATAATAATAATTTGGTCATGTGGAAAAGAAAACAAGAACAACATGGATTACAGAGACAGAGTTGGCACACAAGTAAAAAAGACTCGGATTCAGTAGTAAACACTCCAGTACCCTCCTGTAATCCCCAGTGTGGAGAAAGCTCCATGGGCCTCACCATAATGTATGTGTTTTATCCATGTTATTCATCCATTGTCTATATCATTTTATAGCATAAGCCCAAAAATAAGATAGATCTCAAGTAGACCAGCCATGAGAAGAAGTGGTGATTGATTGAACTTGAACACCCACCACTAAAATCTTCTTGGAGGCCACAAAAGTTTTGAATCTAGCTGATGTTTGTGTTTTTCCTTCATGTGAGTCTATGTAACTTAATCTAAAGGTTGAAGGGAAAATATACATTATTGTGTACCTTAGGAAGTTTTAAACAGTTTAAGTTCAATGGCCACTATTTCCTATGGTGTGGTACACTTGAGATTTGGATCTAACTCATTTTTCGGCTCATCCTTAAATTGAGCTGGAAAAATAAATGGCCTACGTGGATTACAAGACACATACATCATGGTGGGCCCACAAAGCTTTTCCTGCATCAATCAGTACGAGTACCAGATGAAGGCTCTAAATAGGTAAGGGAATGCAGTGGTTAAAAAAAAAAAAAAAAAAAAAAAGATTGTTAACGAACCAGGGTCATGCCAGGTGAAATCAAATTTTTGAATAGGCTCAGCCCATCAGGCTTATTTGAATAGTTTAAAACCTAGGCCCGGCCCATTAAGAGCAAGGACAAGCTGAGTTACTCTATGGTCTTCCCCGAGTTATGGCCCTTGAAACAAGGGAATGATGTTGCAGGATTCACGTATATCAGACCCAGTTAGTTGGGATAAAGGCTTAAATGATGATGATGATGACGATACCTTTACAGGACCCAATGTGGGCCGTTCGAATTTGTGGTACAAGCTACGTGTACAGTTGGAAGCCACTCATTCACTGATGCTGTGGTCTGTAATTACATGCACGCTACCTAGAATTCCAATGCTCAGGCTACCATCCTATTCACCGTATGCTTGCTATGACACGATTCCAGACGGGTCTGACCTTTGTGGGGCCCACTCGTGACGTTTATTTGGAATGTAAACCATAATCCGGTGTACCTGTGCACCGTACACCAAAATTCATTTGGACGCGGATTGTGTCCTTCCTCACAAAGCGTCCATGCTGAGCTGTGGAGGGGCCCACATTAATTTATCTGTTCATCCACGCCGTTCATCCGTTTTATAAAATCATTTTAAGACATAAGAACAAGAATGAGGCAGATCCAACGCTCAGGTCAACCACACCAGAGATGACTCTTGCAGCAATCAAGCTCGCAATTTGGTGTGGCCAACCTGAGAGTTGGGTCTGCCTCATTCTGGGTCTCATCACTTAAAATGATCATAGAAAAGGGATGAACGGCGTGGATAAACAGATACATCACGGTGGGCCCCTCCACAGCTCAGCATGGACTGATCAGGTGGGACACAGTACAGAGAGCAATGTACAATCATGTTTATAGTGTGGCCCACCTGATCAGTATCAGAGTGGCCTGGGTTTTTGCAGGACCGTTGATCCTGGAGGTTTTAAACTCATATACACAAAAGGGTGGGCCCCCACATGCCATCTGGGCGTTTCTATGGTGAGCATCTCCCTCCCCATTGTTCTCTTTGGTGTGGCCCACCTGAGTTCTGGTGGTACCATTGCAGCTAATCAAAACCGTCAGATTCGTGGCTCCCAGTATGAATGAGGTATCAACGAAGAGTCGTACTAAATGGATGGTTGTAGTGCCTGATCCGTGTCTGTCAAATGGATGGCCCACAATTAACAGAAAATGTCCATTCATACGGTGACGAGATCGTCCAAACAATAGAGTTGTTCGGGATGTCGCCCATTTAAAATTGGGCCAACAATTTGGACGGTCTTGATTGTGTTAAGAATGCAACGTGCAAATGTTCATGGTTTTTATCGTCATGGATCCTGGGGAGGTTTACGTAGCATTCGGAAATTGAATGATATGGTACAGACACCTCTCCATCGTAGACATGGCAAGAGGAGATGTCAATCCAAACCGTCCATAGAGTGTGGGGCTAATAGTGAATGGCAGATGATCCAAAAACCACACGTATTAGACAATCAATCGTAACCATGAATATTTTGACACTTTGCCTGCTGGATGGTCACCGTTAACCATTTCTACTTTCTAATGGGTGAACATCCTCACCACTAAAACACTCTGGATTATGTGTGCTGTAGATCAGATGGATAAGATTGCCTAATTTGAACATCTTGCAATGGAAGCTACATGGGATGTTTGTGAGAAATTCACGCCGTTCATCTGTTGTGTCACCTCATTTCAATATAAGACAAAAAATTAAGGCAGATCCGAGGCTCAAGTAAGCCATAATAAAGGAAATAATAGGGATTGAATGCTTGCCTCGTTGGTATTGCGCGACTGATTGGGTGCGTGCGTTGCATGACTGACAAAAAAAAAAATGAATGCTCACCGTTGAAACATTCATTAGGCTACAAAAGTTTTGTAACATGCTAATATTTGCGTGCTTTCAATTCATCCCAGTAGAAATGAACTTATGAATGGTTTGGATTGCAGATAAACATGACGGTGGGCCCTGCAAGCGTGGATTTGCATATAAATGTATGTAGTTTATCTACACCGTCCATCCTCTTTTCCAGATCATTAAAGGGGTTGAAATCAAAATTAAAGCATATACAAAACTCAGGTGGACCATACCACAGGAAACAGTGGGTACAATGATTTCCACCGTTGAAAGCTTTCTAGGGCCCACAGTGATATTTGTTTGTCATCCAACCTGTTCACAAGATCAGACACACGTTCATGAAGGATAAAAAACAAATATCAGCTTGATCCAAAATTTGCACGGCCCCCAAGAATTTTTCAACCGTACAATTTCAATTTGTGGTGTGGTCCACTTAATCTTTTTATATGATTCATTTTTTTCCAAGCCATCAAATTATCTTATAAAATGGATGAACGGGGTGGATGAAATACATAAATCACGGTGGACCCCACAGAGTTTAGTCAGTAGGCAATCCCCTTCCCCAATAAATTCACCCATTCAAGTTATTCTTACACCCCAAAAACCATTATGATCCAGAACGTGTATGGACCACACCACAACAATAGTTGGGATGAGGATGCCCTCAATTAAAATATTTAAGATTGTGGGGCCCACCATTTTTTATTATTTTTTTTATATTCCATTTCCATTTAATCCATTTTTATAAGATGCACCCAACCATGATTAATAGGAACTTCAAAAGATAAGTTCATTACTGAACTCAAGTGGGCCACACCAAATAACTTTATAGGCTTTAGGCATGATTTTAAATAGCTGGCCAACCTGAGTTTTGGATGAACCTGGTTTTTAGGATCAATGAAACAGGAGGGGAAGCTACATGATGGACGGATTGGATCTAATGTACACGTTACAGTGGTCCCTACACTGGTTTAGAATAAGCTTATTCTAAAGACTTTGCAGAGGATCAGCCTCCTTCATCAATCACATTGTAGAAGGGAGTCCTTGTAGCCCAAGCTTAGTCCAAGAACTATAGACGTTGGGCCACAAGTCGTGTGTATCCCATCTGCCATTAAAAACTTCTTGGGCCATGAAAGTTTTGGATCAAGCTGCTATAACATATTTGTGTTATAGTCTGTTTGACCTTATCAACAGGTTGGATGGCAAATAAAAATTACAGTGGGCCCTAGGAAGTTTTTAATGATGGGCGATCAATCACCACTGTTTTCCTGTGGTATGGTCCACCTGAGATTTAGATATCCATCATTTTTTGTGAACATGCCCTATAATGAGCTGGCAAAATGGATGGACGGTGTGGATATACAACACATGCATTGAGGTGGGCACTATGGTCCGGGCCGACACCTACTAAGCTGGTACCCAGCCTCAGCTAATCCGCCCTCCAACCATGGAAGCTGGGGTCTAAAAATCAGACCAACCCAACCATCATGTAGGCCCCAACCTAAGGTTTTTGTATGTTGTCCACTGTTTTCTTCCATGGTGTACCCTTACTAATGGCCTTATTTTTTAGAATCCGGCCCATCATCACAAAGATGGTGCTGCTCGGCATGGTAGGCCCCATGGCAAAATAAAGGACAACCATCCAAAAACTTTAAATTCGCATGATGGCCCATATGATAGTTGAGTCAATGGGGCATCCAATTTTCATGATGGGCCTACCCTATTGGATAGATCCAATAGATCGAATGTAATATGCATATCTTGGTAGGCCCCAGTGCAACACTGCTGAAATAATTGTTTTGCAGAGCATCAATGGAGCTCGGATTTGGTAGTCTGATTTTTCAGGAATACCATCATCATGATGGTGGTGGTGCTCACATAAGGTGCAGGTAGGATGGCATATGTGTGGTAGGCCCATGGCAAAATAGTGAAGAACCATCCAAAAAACTTTAAATTTACATACTGGCCCACATGATAGTTGGGTCGATTATTTATGGAGCATCTAATTTTCATGGTCGGCTTGCCCCAGTGGATAGATTGAATGTCATATGCACATCTTGGTAGGCCCAGTGCAACACTCAAGAAATAATTGTTTTGCAGAGCATCAATTGAACTCGGATTGGTAGTGACCCCAGTCAGTGCTCTATGGGCCCTACCATGATGTGTGTCTTATCCACTCTGTCATTTTATTTTGCCCGTTCATTTTAGGGCATGAGGCCAAAAATGAGATTGATTGAATGCTCACCCTCAAAAGTTTTATTGGGGGACACCAAAATGTTGAATCAAGCTGATATTTATGTTTTCCTTTCATCCCGGTCCATGTGACCTTATCAAATGGTCAGATGGAAAATAAACATTACAGTGGGCCACAAGAAGTTTTTAATGATGTGGGTTCAATCACCACTGTTTCCTATGGTGTGGTCCACCTGAGATTTGGAGCTGTCTTGATTTTTAGCTCAATTCCTAACAGGAGCTATAAAAATGGATGGACCACATCAATAAAACAAATAAATCATGATGGCCGACAGCACCAATTAGTACCGACCGAAACCTAATCCATGGGATTTGGTAGCAACCCCTCCCTTGTCAAGTAAGTGCTGGAAAAGTTCTATTGGCCATACCAAACGTATGCATTTTTTTTTTTCTTCTTCCAGCTATTTATCTATTTTGCCAATTCATTTCAGGGCACTAGCACAAGAGTGGTGCCAATAGAACTTTTTGAGGCCCACAAAAGTTTAGAATCAAGCTGATATTTGTGTTTTCCCTTTGGATTCAGGTGCGTGCTACCTAATTAGTGCAATACACGAGCTGAGCCGAGTTGAGCCCTATTCAAGCTAGGCTCGTTCAATGATCACCCTTGCTCGTGTTTAGCTCGGCTCAGCCTTCAAGCTAGACTAACATGATTGAGCTGGCTCAACTGAGCTTTTGAGCCGAGTTCGAGCCTAGAAAAAAATACAAATTTAAATAGGCCTAGCACAAAAGTCAGGCATAAAACTGTTTAAAATTCGGATCCAAAGGCAGCCCAAAGCCCATTGACACCCCTACTTACTTCTATAGAAAGTTTCACTTCTTAATTTTTTTCTTTTGTCTAATATAGGACTAAACAATATATTTTTCTAGCTGGTTGAATTGAGTTCCAACCGAGTCGAGCCGAATTAAGCTGTGATTGAGATGAACTTTGAACCGAGCTGAATCGAGCTTGGGTTACCTTGAGCTCAGGTTGAAAATACTTTTAAGCTTAAAAAAATGGCTCAGCTTGGTTCAAATCCAACCTTCGAGCCGAGCCGAGCCGAGCCAAGTCGAGCGAGCTAACTGAGCTAGCTTGGCTAGTGTTCAGCTCTAGACCTCATCATCAAGTTGGACGGCAAACATATATTGTAGTGGGCCCTAGAAAATTTTTAATGGTGGGCATTAAATAACCACTATTTCCTGCGACGTGGTCCACCTGAGATTTGTATCTGTCTCATATTTTAGCTCATGCCTAAAATAAGCTGGGAAAATAGATAGGATGATTTTGATAATACACATACATCATAATGGGCCCACAAAGCTTTTCCCACGCCAACATAAGTACTGAAGGGGTCACTGAAAACCGAGTCCCTAGCATCTACCTTTCCCTTTGTTGTAGCCAATGGGGCTGGGGAAGGACCACTTTCCTACCAACGGTGCCGATAAGCTGACCACACATGTGTCAGAGATTCGAGCCATTTGTCAGGTAGTGTGCACTGCAAAAATACCATGGACCAAAAATAATGTTGGTCCACTTATACGCTTGAAAAGTTTAGCTATTTTCGTTTTCAATTGTCACTTTAGTGCCACAAATCAGATGGATAGGATTATCCCACCCAATGAGTTGTAACGAGATGAATTGTTGCCCACATGCTTGTATTTTACTAAGAATTTTGAAATTTACACGGTCGTGATTCAACGAGGGGGCTATCATATGCATGTTTCAGCGATCTGAACCGACGGCAGACATATTAAAGATCTAAAATGTATGCACATTACTATTTCATGAATGGGCCGGATCTCTAACACGTGTGCACATTGAAGGATGGGGCATTCCAAAACTATTCTTAGATTAGAAGATCCTCACCCTTACATCGAAGATCTATGCCTAAAAATAGACGGTGGATAATAAATGGAACAATGGTCCTGTAAAAAGGCCAAAGATTGGATGGCGAGGATTCCCAATTCGATGGCTACTTCTGAAGAATGACTTTTATTAGACAATCCTAACCATCTCATCCATGGGTTATGGATGGTTACAAGAAATAACACCAACGTACGGATCGATGGATCAAATCGTCTGGGCCACCTGATTATGTAGCCCGCACAAAAATTGTGGTACATCAAATGGGTGGTGCAGATCCATCGATTGGTAGCACTACCATTCCATCCAATTTCATAAACAACTTCCAGGAAAAGCCCATGCCATAAAGATATATAACGAACGGCCCAGATGGCTCCTACATTTGGCCAATGTGTTGAAGTGGGCCAATTTTCTGAGAATGGGGGTAAATACTTGCATGGCCCACCTCATTGAGGACTGTCATCCAAACAGGCCCAAAGCCTTTGATACCCCAGATAAACATCAAAGAACTATGGGTCACCAGAATAAATGAATGTACGGCTCAGATCATCTCCTTGATCGCTCCAATCATCATACAGAACCCGTATGTACCGTCTGATCGTGATCAGTGGACTCTGGTAATTCACCAGTGAGGAAAAAAGGGTTTTACCAAGACAGGAATGGGAGTACCATTGGTTTTCCAGGGGGGGGTGAACTGGGATTTGGTGGGCCCTACATGTTTAAATACGAAGAGGTGAGTATTTATAACGGTACACACTTGTTGTTGTCGCAGCTGCATCATTGCTTGCACGTCATCCAACCGTACAATTTACATCCTGGAAAATCTTGTGGCGAAGGACGCTCCAATCGGTCGCTGGCTCGCATTTACGGCCACAGGTTCATCATCATCACTACAGCCTCGTCCCAGCTATCTGTGGCCCTCATTTAGAGCTGCCAGAGTACTTTGGCACGAACCAAAGCCAGGAAAGTTTTTAGCAATGCCGAGGAGTGGGCCACTGGCCTTTTTTATTTACTTTCCTCAAGATCGAACGGTTCGGATTGTTTCTCCGGCCTGCTGGTCTTTTTTTTTTTTCCTTTCCTTTCCTCAAGATTGATCGGTTCGGATTGTTTCTCAGGCTTGATTTTCTGGCTACAGTCCATAAATGGTGGGGCCTCCTAGATGAGCGGTTCGGATCACTGGGTTCGGGGCCTTGCATAACTGATTAGCTGGGTGTGTTGCGCGATTGACTGGGTGGATAGCTTGCATGACTGACCAAAAAAAAAAGTCATGGAGATCATTGTGTCTGGAAGTAGGATACGCTGGCGATATCTCCACAGTACATCGTGCAAGCAATATATCAATCAGGTCCGTCCATCTACTGGGCCACATGAAGGATAGCTTAAGTTGTAAAAATCACAACTATGAGAAAATCCTACCCATTATTTTTTTTTCATTCTCCCATCGCATACTCGACACATAACAACTACAGCTATCTACCGTTGCTTTGAAGCCCACAAATCGAATGGATATGATCAACCAATCCCTTTGTATCTGGAAGCATCCTCCATCTACAATAAGCCCAGCTGGATGTACGGCACCAAACGACAAACCCCACAGCAGACCATAGAGAGATGGGCCCACCATATCATCCACATGCATCTGAAGACCCAGCAGGTCTTGCAATTATAGTTCTATTAGATGTCCGTACAATGAGTAGGAAGAAAACGGATGGAGCTTTGAATATGAAAAGATGATGGATCGATGGTCGTCCACGGTCCTATCCTCCTCTGTTCCCATGCTCATGCAGTAGCCATGCATTAGGTGCGGCCCTCACCGTGGGGCCCACCTTGATATATTTCTTGTATATCCATTCCGTCCATCCGTTTTTGCAGATCATTTTAGAGCATGAGCCCAAAAATTAAGCAGATCCAAAAATCAGGTGGACCACACCACAGGAAAAAGTGGCGACTGACCTTTAAAATGTTTTTGTGGGTCACAAAAGTTTTGGATCAAGCTAGTATGTGTGTTTTTTTTTTTTCCTTTATCCAGTTCTGTGTGACCTTATCAACGTGTTGGATGGCAAGTAAACTTTACGGTGGGCCCAAGGAAGTTTTTAATGGTGGGTGTTCAATAACCACTGTTTTCTATGGTATGGTCCACCTGAGATTTTTATCACCTTCATTTTTGGGCTCATCCCCTAAAATAATCTGGCAAAACGGACAGACGGTTTGGATATACAATACATACATCAAGGTGGGCCCCGCCATCTAAGCCGCATCGTAGTGGGTGAGTCCTGGGTAGCACTTAATCCACTCTCCTGCATGGGCCATGCCTCACGTGCTATTCCTTTCAGTGCTGCTGTAATTCCTCATTTTTCATTCATGTTCCGACTATTCGACACAAAAAAAACAGTACCCCAAAAAAATGCATTTTCCATATGAATTTTCACATCCACAAGCGCGCCGGCCGTACGGTATTCTACAACATTTTGAAAAACAAAAGAATATTTTACGATTTTTCATGTCCACAAGTGCACCTGAAAAGCGCATTAGATGCACCCGGCTTCCTTCCGAGGGGCCCATATCCAACTGTTTGTCATTGTCAATGCTATTTCTCTTATAACTACAATTACAACACAGCTTCGGTGGAAGCTCCTGACAGGATGCCTCGAATTCATGGTTAGGACCACAGTGTTATGAATTTCCGGGACATTGGTCAGATGCCGGTCTTTGTTGATTATACCCACACCAAATATCATGAAATTTAATGATATTTGGTGTAAACGAACGCACCCAAATGTTGAATTGTTTTATATCGATATGACCCAAATTACCAAAATATTGCAAAGATATTTATTCCGCTGATCATGTAAAATTATCCTAATTATGGAAACATCCAACCAAATCACTCATTTACAGCCATCCATTCCTAAGCACCAAAAGCATTGTATTGAATCCGGTTGGGTCGTTGTTGGAATTAGGATTTTCAAGTAGTGGGGTCTTTATTCATGGCTCAGTGGTAAATTTTGTGAGCTTCAGCACTGAGGTTGTGGATTCGAGTGCCCATGTAGTGTGATGCATAACAACTAACCACTTGCTCTAAAAGCTCGAATTGATAGAGCATGGCGAATCAATCCATTTATCTTATAGCCCAGGTTAAGCCATCGGCCGAACCCCCTCGTGGTCTCCACTTCGCATGGGTTCCACCTCACACATAGCCACTCGCTTCACATAAGTGGGGCCCGCCTCACATGGGCCACCCACCTCGAGTGTGCCCCTGCCTCACACAGGTTGCCCAACTCGAGCCTGGTGTGAAAATGTCCTTACATTATGGTGTATGTGCCTGAGTGTGAGAAAGAAGAAAAAAAAAATCAAGTAGTGCTATATTAGAACAAAACCAAGTTTAGACACATTTCAAATTTAGAAAATTCCCATCATTTGGGGGGCGTTTGGAGCAAAAGTTATTTGAGATAAGCTACTTATGCCTCAAGTAGCTTATCTTGATTTCTACTTATTAAACTGAAATGATTAACTTTAAATTAAAAAGTTACTTATACTTTATCATCAACCAAACTTACTTATTTCAGATAAGTTACTTATCTATTGTTGTAAGTAAAAAAAGTGACTTATTTGGTGGTATCCAAATGGGCCCTTAGGAGGCATTTGGATCTTAAGTTACTTAAGATAAGCTACTTATGCCTCAGGTAGCTTATCTTGGTTTCTACTTATAAAGGGGGCGTTTGGATCGTAAGTTACTTAAGATAAGCTACTTACGCCTCAAGTAGATTATCTTGGTTTTTACTTATTAAGTAGATAAGTATGCTTGGTAAACAAAATACTTAATCAACTTCTCCTCTCTTTAATTTTTTCCTGGGTTTCTCTTCAACAACTTATGAAAAATAGAAAAGCTAAAAAAATTCATTGAAGTCAACTAATTTTAAGTAAAAAAAATTACTTATAACTAATCATAATCTAAAATAAGTTAGTTATCGACTGTTGTAAGTAGAAAAAGTAACTTATTTGGTGTCCAAACGAGCCCTTAACTAAAGTGATTAAGTACCTTTAAGTAAAAAAGTTATTTATAATTGATCTTAAACCAAATTTAATCTCAAATAAGTTACTTATCTACTGCTCTAAGTAGAAAAAGTAACTTATTTGGTGGAATCCAAACAGGCCCTTAATGACACAAACAGTATAGGCTGGCAGGGCCGAGGTGTCACTACCCTAGTGTAGGCTGGCTGGCGTGGTCGGTGTCTTGATGTGATGGATGATGGAATGAACGCCGTGGTACGCACCACGAATCAAGATGTTTTATTTATTTTATTTTTTTTCTTTTTATTCAAATTTCTGCTTGGGAATTCCTTTTTTTTTTTCATGAGCTCTGTAGTTATATTCCTAACGCCCGTGCACTAGATCGTACGCCATCTTGAATTTCGGATTTCTACCACTTTGATATGTGCAATGCATCTAGCATTACAAACAGCAAGAGCTGCAAGCTAGGTTTTGCAACTCCTTTTCAGATGGATTCTGACCCCCTCCGTTGGATCGATCGAAGTGCCTAATGTCCAGTCGAGTATGCATTTACAGCCATGCTTCACAAACCGGACCCTGTAACCAGCAGTTTCGATCTGAGAACAAGAGGCAAAAATGTAGTACTATTGATCATTGTTCCTATGAAGAGTAATATTTTCATGCAAGTTCATCTGCAATGAATGCAAGTAATGACTGCTAATTCAATTTGAAACTTCACGAGTCAACTAGACTTGGTCAGATTTTGAGTCGGTAGACATAGTTTGGCCAGTTTAAATGACAGCAAAAACTAGGTTTATTCTGAATTTTTTAAAAGCTTGATACATTCATATGATTTTTTTAATTTTATTTTATTATTATTTTTTTTTTAAAATGGCTACATTCATTTGATAATTCATGAATTATATACATAATATTTAATATACCATTTAATACCTAGTGGAAACCTTGTTTGGTTGGTAGAGATGCACCAGCCATACCAGGCCCTGGTAAAGGAGGGTTGATGTTGGTGGGCCCCGAGATTTAAGGCTATTGACAAGCAACAATGCTGACCCAACGCCAAATAGCCTTTATAAGGGTACGATGAGGAGGAGGATTTAAATACCTTGTCGAGTCTTCGGCTCGACCTGACGTAGTCCTTGAGTTAACTCAGCCCAGGTGAACATCAAGTTGAGTTGGGTTTTGGGGTCACAAACTATGCTATTACTACAACAATGATGTTGAGACATCGTGGACGCCAGTGTTATTTGACCAATCAATGTTCATAGTGGTTCAAAAAGAACAAAAGGGAATTGGAGAAAGAAAGCATCCATCAGAAAATGTTTTGTGAGTAGATCAGCCATTGACTGTGAGATATTGCGTGAAAGCAAATCACATCAGATAGTCAAGGACTCAACATGGACACGGATTGATTGATCCAAGGTGCTTCAACATCTGACTCAAACATAATAGTGATTATGAAGATCGTGAAGATCTAAAGATGGAATAGACTGATGTCTTAAAAACCCAGACTGGACCAGGCATTCCAACCTGTTTGGACTGAAACTGGCCACCAAAACAGGCCAGGTTACCTTAAAAGTCAATCAGCTACAGTAGCTGTTCTGTAGCTTTGAAAATAAAAGCTACGACATCCAACAAAGCTCAAACCCACTAATTGAAAATCAAACACTTGAAAGAGTACGCTAACAGTCGATTAGCTGTTGATTCTCTCAGTGAGCCAAGTGGGTCTGACTGGCTGAACTGGCAATTGGACCAAACTGCCAACAAAAGCCGGTTGAGGTCAGTTCCGGGTTTTAAAACATTGGAATAGACTTTGCATTGATTAGAAAGATAAAAGACATAAAATATGTTACAAGATAGAAGAATTCGATGCACGCATGCCCTAGGGCATATGTGTGGACGCCCAATTGACTAAACCACTTTGACCCAATTCAAAATATAGAAGAAATGGGCAAAAGTAGAGGTGGCCGCCTTTCAATTCACAATTTATGATCAAACAAACCCTACTTGCAATATCATGATCGAACCCTACTTTCAATTCACAATCCCTTTTGAGTCGGGACCCAAAACGAATGTAATGTCAATTCGGGTGCCTAGACCCTAGTATGAATGGAGTTGGGCAAGCCCCACTTCGGTCATTCTAACTTTTAATTGAATTGAATTATTTAAATTCAATTCAATTGAACATCCCAAGGCAGCAAAGATAAGAAATACTAAGAGTACTTGGGTATGATGCAATGATAATATACGATAAACCTGACAGCTTTAAGCCCCTTGATTCGACAGTCGAAGGATAAGAATGTTATGCAAATTGAGAAGGAAAAGGAAAAGCTGCATACCTCATTTCATCCTTAAGAATTCCAAGACAATTGTTTAGTCATGCTACAATGAGGTTGAAGAGAATATATTAACAAATCTTCCTTCCTAATGTAACAATTTTCGCTATCAGTTTTGCCCGATCACATCTGCAATAGTGCCCAGCCCCTGCCCTTCTATAAATAGTAACATACAGATCAAGCACAGAAATATGTAGCCATCATACCAATCAACTAAATGCATTTTGCACGAACATAGAAATATCATAGAAAGTAACATTTAGGTGAATGCCAACAGAACACCCAACTGCAATTAAATTGTGTCGTATGACATCGAACCTACCAATTTAGGTAATAAAATATCCATTAGGCAACATGCATTCAAATTACATTTCGGCAACTGCCATTATGACAAGAAAATCCAATGAAACACTTGAATTGCCATTTGTCAGTAATAAAATATCAATTCAAATGCTGTCTTGGCAATCAGTCAATTGATAGTCACTGAGACTTTACCCTGATTCGAGTCTTACAGCTATATTTAGTACTCATACATTCTGGTTTACTAAAATAACTGGAATGGAAAACGAAAGAAATTGATAAAAACAAAGCTGAAATGTAGAAGCTACAAGAATAATTGGATAATAAAATCACCATCTCAGCGCCATCAAAATTATGATGAACAAGAAATGGGAAGAACTGGATTTCTGTTGCAATTAATCTCTATCTGTGAATTTACACGAACTAGTACACAGAGCTTGCCAAGGTTTTGGAGATTAGACTGTCAATAAAGGGAGGGACAGAGGGAGAGACCATCTAAATTGTAGAAAGAGATAGAAGCCTGTCGGTGGTGACATTCACCCAAATCATAGAGTAGAAAAATAGCCATGTTGAAGGTGACATTCAACCTAACTATAGAAAGAGATAGAGAAGAGACAAGGTTTGTAACAAAAGATAATTAGTTGTTGGTAATTACTAATTACGCACAACTACTAACAGGTATGATAAATATAGATGAATTCCTGCACTGTTTAGGATATTCATATAGACACTATTCACTGTAACGACAACTTCAAAGGACACAGTTGCATATCAGCCAATATTTTAGATTCACACAGAATACAATTGAAGGAAAAGCACAGATTTCTTGGGTTCATTGCTAGAAACCATGAGAAAAAACATCAGTTGGAAAACTCCCCTGATTGCATATTTTATAATGGGAACTGCTTTTTTTCATAGCTTGGTCTCTAAATCCTATTATGATTATCTTCTATAGAAGAGGAACTGCACGATCCTCAATCCAGGACTTTTGCAGGGTATACTCATGTTCCAGTTCTAACAAGTGGGCCCACAGTTCGATATTCTGGGCCAATTGTTCTGTAATGCATGTCGCACCCTGTATAGACCATGTTGTAAGGATCTGCTCGATGCAACAATCCTAACCTTGAAATCCATAGCCCACAAATACATGGTTAGATGAATAATGCAGGGAATAGTCTGCATTCAAGTAAAAAACATCCCAAGATTGAGGGCTAAGATCTTCCAATCTCGGAGATTATTGGGGCATGGCCAATCCAAGGTAGGATGGAATAGAGAGCCACTATTGACACCCATCCATTTGATAATAAATCTTTATTTTCAACTTTTGCTAACACAATAGTATAGACATGAACTATTGAAACATCAGATACGTCTTCCATAGATTAAAATATTTCATTTACAAATTGGATGGCTGTCTTGAGGAGGATGGGATTACTAGAGCTAATATTCAAATCTAGGATATTTGAGGACTCCTATGACGTATTTTATGTTTTTTTTTAATAAAAAAAATTCTAGTTACACACATCAGTAGGGCTGTAAATGGGTCAGCGGACCCGATGGGATACCAGATCCAACCCATTTAGACCCGACCCATTTGTTAAATGGTACAGGCCTGGGTCCAAGAACAAACCCATTTGCTAAACGGGTTTAGGTCTAGGTCTAATTTCCTTTATATTAGGCCCGACCCAACCCAACCTGAACCCATTTAGTAAATGGGTGGGTTTGGTCTATGTTTCAAGGGACCCATCCATCCTGGACCCGTCTAGACCTGATTTTAAACCTTGTAAAAATGCTTGCATACTAGATCCAGACCCAAACCCAAACCCATTAGACCCGACCCGTTTATAAATGAGTCTGGGTGGATCTCACTTTACCGGACCTAGACCCATTTATAAATGGGTCTAATGTGTTGACTCGGACCCAACCCAGACACGCCCATTTAGTAAAAGGGTCTAGGTCTAAAATTTGGACCCATACCCATTTAGTAAATGGACAGGTGTGGTTTTGGCTAAACCCGCTCCTAACCCGACCATTTACAGCCCTACTCATCAGGACTAAAAGTTGAACTATCGCAGTACCAAAATTAGAAAACATAGGGTGTGGGTACAAAAAGGGTGGGTGTAAATATCTATCCTCCGAACTAAACAGTCGCTTAATTTAATATTTGTGGAACAGCTGGAATTTAATTTCTTTTAGTCGCCTCACGGTTCATGTCAACAACCAAACACATCATTGTCATGCATTATTTCCTTGTTTCTTTTCACTGTCATGCATACACTTCTTTTCAACATCTAGTAAATGTCTAGACTACTCTGTTCCTCTACACATCATTGCCTACTGATTTTGTTAGTTTGTTGTTATGAAGCAATCTTTCATATATTTCTGTTTAAGGCTGTCGGCAGGCTGGGTAAGGGCCAGGCCGATGTCTGTCCATGCCTGGCCCACAAGTAAAGCCCAGGCCCGACTCCAGCCCAGGCAGTGATGAACTAAAACAACAGGCCTGAGCCTAGCCCAGGATGATTATGCATGGCCCAGGCCGAGTCCTGAGCCCAAGCCCAGTCACCATCCCTTGTGCAAGATCCAGGCTGCTTATTACATGTGCCCAATCATGCATGATGTTGACAAAAATGCCTTTGAAACCTTAAACGAGCCAGGCCGGGCAGGGTTGAGGCTGGGCTGGCTGGCTCTTAGACATAGTCCAAGCTCAGCCCGATTAATAAAAGGGCTCAAATTTTAGGCCTGGGTTCGGTTCTGGGGCTGGTATTTCAGCTAAATCCCAGCCCAAAGCGGGAGAAGACAGAACGCCCCGATGAGACAACCTGGCCCATAGACCGCCCTATTTCTCTTTGTTATTAACTTCACAGTAGTCAGGTTGCTTATCTGAGGAAGTAAGAGGACGAAGATAGTTGAAAGGAAAGATAAAAATTCCTCCATTAATATTTAGTACCCAATACAACATATCGCCACTGAATTTGAATTTCACATACAGCTCCATTTTTCCTGCCAACATGTTACATGTGTGTAAAACATGAGTTCCCAAAATGAAGGTCACAAAGTGCACAAATCAAGTTGATCCACAGGTGGGCCATGTCTGTAAATTTATCCTACATTCAAACTCTCATTGATTTTGAGGCTGTGGACAGCCTAATGAGTGGACTGGCATGATTTTTCACTAGTTAATTTCATGGTGGCCCACCTTCGGCACAGCTCGAACGTCCTACGCATGTAACACATTGGTGGGGAATATGGGGCTGTAGGAGAAGATCACATATATCATATGATACATGTAACATAAGAGGATTTCTAATCCCACACACTTGTGTAAGCATGTAACATTGGTGGAAACATCCAAGCCATCAATCAGGTGGGACCCACCCATGTAGATTACCTAGCCCAAAAAATCAGGGGCATCCCTGATCTCTTATCCAAGGATATACACTGCAGGAACAGCTCAGATATTCCACTAGTTTGCAATATTGGTTATAAATGCATGTGGTAATGTGTACCGTGGGTTTATGTACTCAAATTTTAAATACACAATATGCATACATATTATTGGTAAAAAATTCATCATGTGGCCACCTAGGTGTCACCTATGCATATTTGACAACCATGACAGAAGCCAAACGAGCAAGTACGAATTGTCTTCCTACTTGATGGATGAGGCTCAAAGTCCTCTAAATGCCTTGAATGTGTACCTACAACCGAATTTCTTGTCTTTTTTACTTTTGTGCATTTTCCGAGTGTGAGGTCTTAAAATATGCATGAACATGCACGTGAGGTCTTCAACTTGATTAAGAATATGAATTGGATCAAGTGGGCCCCATATAATGGTGGTCTAGCCATAAGGAGACTAGCTCAGCCCTCCTCATCTAATATGGTGCTCAAATGTCCTCATCAGGTTCATTGGCGAGCTACAACTGGAAATCGGTGTTTTAAATAGCTACACTATGTAGCCTATAGCTTATGCTATGTAGCGTAGCTTAGCATTAAATCTATGTAGCTCACAAAAATAGCTTAGTCGCTTGTAGCCTACACTACATGATAATTTGTGTATGCTACATAGACTACGGGATATACTATATAGCTTACATTACAAGTTACTTTTCACTACAACATTAAAAACAATTAATGTTTTCAATGATTTATTACATTTTTATATTTTCAATAAAATTAATTAATCTTTCCAATGCTTTTAGTAAAATAATATAAGTAACAATATTAATTAAGTTTCGTTGCTCCTTCTTTACCTTTATACTTAATCATTGCCATTTCTATTACTTTAGGTTAAGTTTGGTTGCACCAAATGTCATGAAATTTTGTTAAATTTCATTATTAATCAGTCTAATTTGGTCCAGAATATCATGAATCGGTGCAACCAAGTGCAATGTTGATTTAAAATCTAGAAGTAGCATGGAGCTTATGCCTCACACTTCGGAGGGTGAACACTACACTAACAATATTTGCTATTTAAAACACTACAAGAAATTGATTGTGTAATCAATAATAGTTAAATGACCAAAATACAAGACCATGATGTTAACTTGTTATCATAAAGTTGAAGGGTTATGGTGTCACACCCCAAACCCGGGGACCGAGCTCACTAAATTCTCAATCACTGACCTTAGTGCCAACAGCCTCCGTAGTACCTCATTCTCGGCTCATAGCTCTCATATGCCAGATTCTGATCCTAGGATCCTACTAGGAGGATTTTCAGGGTAAATTTTTTTTTTTTGTAAGGGAGCATAACCAAAACCACAAAACATCATCACATATCCACTATATAATTTGTTGAGTACGATGCTGAAAAGGGAAAATACAAAAATGTAGCAAAAGTCCAAAATATCAGGCACATGATCCGGGCTCAACGCTGCTGATACGCCCTAGTACCTGCAGCGTAAACAAACGTGCATAAGCCTCCTACAAAGCTCAACAGAGTGCGTGTGTGCATGTGTGATGCATATGACAAGTATACAGATATCAGAGTAAGCGAAAGTGATGGAGGGCTAAGTTACCAAGTTTATGAATGCTATCAGTCATCCAAAGGCTATGCAATGCAAGGGCCTACGTGGCCGAGTGTTATATGTTAGAGATGTAACGCAAGCATGCCAATCCTCAACTAATCCGCAATATCAAAACGGTTCTCATATGGGACATCACCGGGGTCTAGTACACTCTGACACTGGCCGCCGCTACATCGCCGCATGACTAAGCAAGTAGAAAAGACCTCACTATCCGCCTCGTCAGTGGTATGCCAATGCCCACCCAGCTCGCCGATAGCGGACCCATTTCGCGAGCTAGTCAGATTCAACCTAGCTTATAGCCCTCTGCACCTGGGCGGATAAGGTCACACCCCTTTCCAACCGACCTCGATACAGTGGGAGACGCGGCCTACTGGTATTTGGCACTCGGGTGCTCATGTTATCCACTCGATCTCGACGTTGGAGCATCCTACTGGTACCACAGGGTTTATGGACTTTCATCCAAGGACATCTATAGCGCTCACATGTTAGAACATGTTTTCAGTGTCCATTCCTGTCAACCACGATGTAATTGTGGTGGCCACCACCCCGATGTCACTAGGGTGTGAAGGCGATCGTGACATACATAATACGAGATGCATGAGTCATACAATCCAAGTCATGCACCAAACTTGCGCATACTACGCAATCAAGTGGGGCAACCCTATCTCGCATGGGTCCCCTAAGTACAACAAGTCAGAATGGTATATGCTATGATTAATCATGATCCATAATAGACATACAAATGATGCGTATGCATATGAATGAGTATAGTATCCATTATACTAAGCATATTATCAGTATGACCTACCAAGCTAAGTACACTAGCATGTTATCAGACATATCATGTGATGTTGGCCTTATATGGCTCAATATATGTAGAGAGTGAGACCCAGACTGTGGGCCCCATTGGAAATGTAGAGGTCTTCGTGGCATGGCCCACTTGAGACTACATCGGCCCCATACTTGGGCCTACACATACGAAATGAGCTAACTGAAATAAATGTACGGCATGGATGAAACACACACATCAAGCGGGTCCCACTTGGGAGGGCCTGGATAGAACATAAACACCAAGGTGGGGTCCACAGTGGCCTTACCAATAGGTTGGATAGCAAATAAACATTACCATAGGCTTTAGGAAGTTTCAGTAGTAGGCATTCAATTACCACCATTTACTATACGTGGCCCATTCAAAACTGGGCCGGCCCCACACCCCTGCTAAGATGGGAGGCAAGGTATACAACACATCCATCAATGTGGGACCTCAAGATGGCCCCACAACCTCTAGTTGGATGAAAACTCATCATTACAGTGGCCCTAAGAAAGTTTCCAATGGTGGGCATCAACGACCACTGTTTCCTGCGGTGTGGCCCACCTAACATTTGGATTTGCCTAATTTTTTTGGGCCCACAACTTAAAATGATATGGAGAAACAGATGGACATCATAGATAAAACAAATACATCAAGGTGGGACCCACAGGGTGGGCCACCTACTGGGCAGCGTGGGACCCCCCCGGGGTCATATGAGTTTTGAATTAAGCTAGTATTTGTGTTTTCCCCTTCATCCAAACCTATGCCATAGGTCTAGATGGCATTTAAACATTACAGTGAGCCTTAGGAAGGCTTCAACGGTAGCTGTTCAATCTCCATTGTTTCCTGACAGTGGGGCCCACACAGTTTCTAGATCAAGCTAATCTTGTGTGGGTCCTTCATACATGTCTATGCGACCTTATCAATAGGTTTGGATGTCTATGCAACCTTATCAATAGGTTTGGATGGCAAGAAAACATCAAGGTGGGCCAGGAAAGATTTCAACAGTGGACGTCACTATCCCCACTGTCCTATGATGCGGCCCACCTGGGAAGTGGATCTGGCCCAAAATTAGGCCTGAGGCCTAAAATGATTTGGAAAAAAGGATGGGCGGCGTGGATAAAACATACTCATCATGGTGGGTCCCACGAATAGGCTACCTTACTGACACCCCAAGGAGTCCAGCTCCCAGCGTCTCTGACTGCTGTGAGTGGCCAGCGTTCACGCTGCTTCTTTTTTTTATTTTTTTTTCCTTTTTTCATCAAGCGGGGCCCACATGAGGATGTCCACTCCATCTATCAGGTTTCCCATCTCATGGGGGGCCCAAAGAGTCCTATATTGGGCATGTTACATGGTCTACAAACATCAAGGTGGGCTAAGGAAGGTTCAACAGTAGACATCATTATCTCACCATTTCATGTGGTGCGGTCCGCTTAAGATCTGGACCTTCTTCATATTTGGGCTCTGGCCCTAAGATGATTTGGGAAAACAGATAGATGGAGTGGATGAAACCTATACATCATGATGGGTCCCACGAATGGGACCCCTGGTCACGCCCAGAAAGGGGCTAACGCCCTAATGTTGCTGGGCAGCAACGTCCAGAGGACGTTGTTTGCCCTGTGGCCCCTCTCCCTCACTCTTTTTTTTTTTCCTTTTTAATTAATTAAATTTTTTTTTACTCGGGACCCATAGGTGTGGTTGGTCCAATCCATCTATCCATCTAGCTAGCCATCTCACAAATGGCCTAAAAGCTTTGGATCAAGCTGATCTTTGTAATTTTTCTTCATCCGGATTTGTGTGGTCTCAAAAATAAGTTGAATGGTAAATAAATATCATAGTGGGCCACACATGGTGGCCCACGCTGCCTCACAACCTGGCCCACTTATGGGCCCCACAATAGTCCATCAAAGTATGTAAAGAAAGAAAAAGGGAAACTGGAAAGGAGAGGAAATGGAGATGAGATCCAACCATCGGGTGGGCCCCCACCACTATGGGGTCCACTATAAATTTGATACATAAATAAGGTGGGTCTCCATCCTTGTGGGCCCACTAAAATGAAAGAAACAATGGAAATGAGGATTCTCATCCTCCCTTGCACTTACTTGAAGAATGGATGGTTGGATCGGGTCGGATTGTTGATCGGACGGTCCGGATAGCCTCCTCTTCACCTCTAACTCTCCAAACCTCCCACCCCAAATCTCTCTTAATCTCTCTCTCATAAATTCTCTTTCTTTTAAGAACTCTCTCTCTTTTCTCTCTAATCTCTTTCCAAATCTCTCTTCATTTTCTTAATCTTTTCTTCTCTCTCTCTCTCTCTCTCTCTCTCTCTCTCTCTCTCTTCTCAAACCTTAGCAACCCAAAAAAAAAATGGGGGTGCATACGTTGGAGGCTTTGTAGAGTAGAGATTTTGGGGATACAAGAGGGATTAAAAGGGGAGAGAGGGGTAGATAGGGAAGGGAAAAAGTGAGGAGAATGATGGTTAATAGCTATAGGGTAGGGTAGGTGTTGACTTTAGGGGTTTTCTTGCATGAGAAATGGAAAAAGATAGGGGTAGAATGGAGAGTTGCAGAGATTAGGTAGTATTTTAATAGGAGCATTTTAGGGTTTTGGCATGAGAGGTGATGAATTGATGGAAAAATGTGATGGGGTAGGTGGAGGATTGATTGATAGATAGAGTGATTGATTGATTAATTAGACTTCCTAGGAATTTATGCAAGTGGGGCCTGCACCACACGTGCATTACGCGACCCGCCTTAGATTGCGCAAATGATCGTAGATTTCACACCGGGTATCGCAATGGGGCGTGTCGTGCGGCATTAGAATCGCAGCGCCTACGCGGTCACCAGGGTAAAGGTCTTGGGTCGATGCAGTACTAAAATAGGGTCACAATCAAAGCTCGCTAATCTGATCTGTCCGGGACGTACCGGCATCGAAAACTAAGCGTACGGAGGGCAAATCAGGGTATGGGTCTTACATATTGAGTCATTAACTAAGGGTGCATTTACATGCTCAACTGAAATTAATTCAATAAATCACTCCAATCATCATCACTATCATCATCATCTAGGCCTTATCCCAACTATTTGGGGTTTACGACAAGAATCCTAACATTTCACTCTATCAAGAACCATATCCTCAGTTAAACCATAGGCCATCAATTTTTTCTTACTACCTCCGTTCATGTCATTTTGGACCTTCCCCTTAACCTTTTAGAGTTGTCAACTTAAACCAACTCACTCCTCACCAATGCAGTTCTTGGTCTCCATTGCACATGGACAAACCATCTAAGTTTTCTTTCCTTCTGTTATTACCTATTAGTGTTATTTCTAAGTTCCCTCAAATGCATACATTTGTAATTCTATCATTTCACCTCTTGCCATTCATTCATCTCAACATCCTCATTTTAACCATACTCATCATATGAACATGTTATACCTTAACTGCCCAACATTCTATCCCATAAAGCATAGCTGGTCTTATAGCTATCCTATAAAATTTCTTCTTCAATTTGTTTCGTATGCTAAGACCACATAAAACTCCAAAGCCACATCTCCACCTTATCCACCCAAACTTTAATTTTATGAGCAATATCCTTCTCAATCTATTTGCTCTCATGAATCACCGGCCCAAGATACGAAAATTAATCACTTTAATAAAGAGAAAAATGGCCAATATAGGGCAAGCTCTGCTCTTCTTTTCTAAAAGATGCTCCACTCCATTTGTTATGAGGGACTACCATCAATCTGATTATTTCAAGTCCATCTAGAAATACACGGGATTGTAATTAGGAGTTAGTTGTCATTATGAACTAAAATCCCACCATCCCCAACTTGGTCCATCAATCTTTATTGAATTGATTCATAATAGTTCGAACGAAATGGGCAGGTCCAGTTCTCAAGGCTAATAGGACATGCCACCAAAATTTGGGTAATTTTAGCAAATATACAATGAAATCTAGTACTTGTCATAGGATATGGGGAATGAAGGTAGACAAGAGGTGAGAAAGTATTGAAAAGACAATGGACAAATTTTTGTAGGAATTGATAGATTTATCAAACATGTGATCTATTTATTGTACAAGAATCTATCAATTTACAGGAGAATTTGTTGAAAATAAACGGGAAAGAAATAAAAGCAATGACAAAAAGAGGAATGGTATGAAGCAGAATGGACAACACAAAATGGAGAGAGATCTCAGTGAGAGCACAAGCAAACTCCTTCAACAAAATCTGAAAGTTAGCATAAGATAAGGAAGAACTCTACCATCTAAACCCTAGCAAATGTATAATTTAGTCACTAAATTCAATAGCATTTCTCAATTAGGGCTCCATACAATTGACAGAGAAACAAATAAACTAAAGTGGAAAAATAAAAATGAAGAATAAACACTTGAACCGCTCGCGTGGATTGGCGATCTAAGCAGATAATCAACAGGATGCAACCAGGGTTTAATCTTCCAAGTTGTTGCGCAGCACGCCGACAACTCCGATGAACCAAGATCCAATCTCCGGTCTCACCCACAAACGATAAACAAGAAGAAATATAATCTAGAAGTAGAATCCAAGCAAACCAGCAAACCACAAATAGATTTTACGTGGAAAAACCCCAAACAATGGTAAAAAACCACGGTGTAAAACTTCACTATGAAGAAAATGAGGTTACAATGAATCTACTCACCTTCTTCGATGCTCCCATGCACAGAGATGACCCTTTTTGCTAACCTCTTCACCTTTTCTCACCTTGGACATATATGAAACCTAATGACATACCCTAATCCTGAATTACACCCCTTTATATAGTAAAACCAGAAAAAATGACTCAAAATAAGAAACCCCGCACAACAATTCTCGGCCGGTTGGGCGCCCGGTACACTTGACCGTTGGGCACCCGACTGTTTGAGAAACAGTTTAGAGACCTCCTGTCTCAATTATTTGAATATCGGGCACTCGGTCATAAACTATCCAAACGCCCGACCATCTCCTGGTCAACAATCTGGTGTGTTGGCTCCACACCTCAACAATCTCCCACTTGGAGACACATCACCATAGTCCTTCGTCTTCTATATCCGGAGTGCACCACCTCCCTGTCTTCAAGCCTGAAGACCAATCAAAGCTGAACAGAGCTTCAGCTTCTTCGGTGTGACTGCCTTAGGTCAACATATTCGCAGGGTTCTCACTTGTATAGATCTTCTCCAAAGCAATCGATCAATCTTCCAATAACGAACGTATGAAAGTGACATCTGATGTCAATATGCTTGGTCGTTGAATGAAAAACTGAATTCTTAGCCAAGTGTATTGCACTCTGACTGTCACTGTATAGATTGCAATCTGCTTGCTTCTTCCCCAACTCTTTCATAAAACCTTGCATCCACACCATCTCCTTGCACGCTTCTGTAGCTGCAATATACTCTACTTCCATTGTACTGATGGAACTATCTTCTATAACTGAGAGATCCAACTGACTGCAGCACTACCCAGAGTAAAGACATACCCTGTAGCTCCTTCTGTTGTCAATATTCCCTGTCAAGTCTGAATTGAAGTAGCCCTGTAGCTTGATTTCTGATCCTCCATAACACAGCCCTACATCCACAGTACCTACCAGGTATCTAAGGATCCACTTCACAGCTTCCCAATGTTCCTTTCCGGGGTTGTTCATGAACCTACTAACAACTCTCACTGCTTGAGCAATATCTGACCTCGTGTTAACCATAGCATATATGAGGTTCCCTATAGTTGACACGTATGGGACTTTAGCCATGTAGTCCCTGTTCCTCCTGCGTCTTAGCTCCTTGCTCCTTAGAAAACTTAAAGTGGTTGGCTAATGAAGTGCTAACCGGCTTAGCACCTCCCATACTAAATTGATCGAGTACCTTAGCTTGTACTTTGCTTGTGACAAAACTAGTTTATTGGTTTCCTTGTCACGCTTTATCCTTATGCCTAGGATTTATTTTGCAGCTCCCAAATCCTTCATGGCAAATTCTCTAAACAACTGTCTTTTGAGATCTGAGATGTCTTTCATGCTTGATCCGGCTACAAGCATATCATCAACGTACAGAAGAAGGATGATGTACAACGTATCAAACTTCTTCAAGTAGCAACAGTGGTCTGCATGACATCTCCTAAATCTGTTTCCCAGCATGAAACTGTCGAACTTTTTGTACTACTACCTCGAGGCTTGCTTCAGCCATATATACTCTTTTTCAGTCTGCACACCTTCTCATTTTTCGGTGCCATGTATCCTGTCGACTGATGCATGTATATTTCTTCTTTAAGGTCCCCATGAAGAAAAATTGTCTTAACATCTAGCTGCTCTAGATGTAGATCCTCTGTAGCCACTATGCTCAAGACCATGTGAATCGTAGACATCTTCACTATTGGTGAAAATATTTCAGTGAAATCGATATCTGTCTTTTGTTGGAAGCCTTTCACAACCAATCTAGCCTTGTACCGCTTCGAACCATCATGCTCATCTTTCAGTCTATAAACACACTTGCTATGAAGAGCTGTCTTACCCTTAGGTAGAGTAACGAGCTCCCACGTACGATTGGACTCAAGAGAGGCGATCTTATCATCCATGGCCTGCTCCCACTTAACCCGTGTATCTAACTGTAATGCCTCTTCAAAACACTCTGGTTCACCATTATATGTCAGCAGTAGATAATGTAAGGAGGGTGAGTATTGGACATTGAGTCTCCTCTCCTGAGTAGACTTCCTCACAACCGGTGTCTACGACTCTACCTCATCATGCTCCTATGCATGCTCATTTTGTGGCACTGTAACTGTAACACCCCAACCTTGGATATCCGAATTCCATCAATTCGGGTATCGAGTTCGAGGTATTAGCTATCGTATTGTGCCAAAAATTAAACTGTACTACATTCACCCACTAAAATAAAAAGTTTAATCATCATCATAGCATATAACTAATTATTAATTGTCTCAAAATATCAAATAGCCCCAAGGCTTATGTCCGAACTATATCACTCAAAATATAAATAACTTCATAAGGATAAAGACTAAATTCTCTTATTTTTCTCTTCTAGCTCCTCCATTATTTATTCTGTTGAAGTCATCTTTATAGAGACGCCTCGACTATGTCTTTTCGTGAATGGTTTCCATATACAACACAGTGAGCTAGAAGCCAAATAAGTAATAATAATTTACATGATTTAATACATATCATATTTACCAGAATAACGACAAATATGTCATCTATCATATAAACAACTTCATACTCAGGAATCACCAGGGCCATGACTGCGAACAGCTTCCGGCCTGCCAACACCCATTCAACAATGAGTAGTCTATTCTAGAGCTGACTATACTCCTTCTCCAGCCCTGGGCCGCAGCCTTGGGAGGAGGCCCTATTGGTACCAACTCGGGTTTCGGTTGGAAACTCTGCCTGAGAATTTAAGGGATTTCTATCCCCGAGTCGTCTGGTGTTCAACTTCAACATCACATTTCAGATAATGACATATATTAAATAAGCAGTTTATATCATAAGATTCATGAATGCATAATGAATGCATGCTGAAAATACCATCCTGGTGTGGTGTTACTTACGCAAAAGTTTTGTTCTGCTTGAGCTCCTTAAATACAATCCTCTGTGACTACTTGACGAGTTCTCAATTTTCATTCTCGTTGGGTTTCCTTTTAAATGTTATGCGAATAGGGTTACTTTCATACTTAATTTCATGATATAATCAATTATTATCTGTTAACACACAATTATGACCATTGATTTGACAATTAGATCATCAAGCTAACGATCCATACATTTGGTTTAGTTATATTTCACATTTAGTTCATGATCTACCAATCTTAACCGTTCATTTTGGCTTTATTTTCATATAGGCCCGAAATCCTTTCGATCCGACTGTTAAACTTTAATTAGAACCGTTCATTTAAGATATGGTCGGTTGAATCTAGGTTTCTATATACTTAATCTTCCATTTTGATCACTTCGCCGCTTGATGAACGGTTATGACTAGTTGAATTGCTAATCCAAGGGTTTAGACACATTTTTTATGGTTTGGATGGAACTAACTCATGATCTAATGATCAAGGTCAACATTAGATCACATTGGTTTCAAGATGGCCCACTTGCGACCTTAAGTGAATAATTGGGTCCATTCACTAGTCAAATCTTACTTATATCTCAAGGATCATGGGTTTAGATCATGATTCAAGTCGGTCTAAGGTCAAGATCAACCTTTATAACAATTAGGTGTTAAGATTCATCCGATCCGACTGTTTATTTCCTTATTTTTCACAATTTTGGTCCAACGACCCTGGTTGATTCTTAATCAGATGATTCGATCTAGATCTAGATCGGGTGGATCTTATTATCCGCAAATTTAATTCCTTAATTGGTTTATTAGACCCTTGATCAACGGTTGGATTGGACCTGATCATTAATTTAACAATCCATATCATCATTTTTATGTTTTATTTAAACTTTAGTGGTTTAGATCTAAGATTAGACTAAGGATTTTAATTAACAAACGAAGATAAAGATTTATAAGATTTTCGATAAGAATCTACACTTTTGTGGATAAGATTTATCGTTCATTCAAACAAATGCAGTAGGGCCCACTTAAGGATGCCTTTAATGTTAGTGGGGCCCGTTGCTATATTACCTTGTCAATGATGGGTCTTGCATCTAAAATGCTGTTGGAACCCATTCTATGGTTAGCTCTTCTATCATGTTTTTAATAACAAGATCTTAAGGTGGGGCTCACTTAAGATCAAATATCTAATACATGAAGCCTTACTGAATTGTATGATTGGATTAAGTTATACATCAATTCTTCCTTTGACATGGATTTTATATCTCATTCTCAATCTAATTAAATAGATCAAGATCATATAGTGGGGCCCACCTTGAGTGATTGTGACCACTCACTGTAAGGTCCACCATATGAGATGATCATTATGCATCTCATTCAAGTACAACATTAAATCTAAATTTAATATTTCTCATCATTTATCATTCACACATCTTGATCTCGTGGTGGGCCACTATCTAACGGCACAAGTAATGATATGTGGTCCGCCCCATGGGCAGGATCACGTGCATTAGAATTGATCTATTTTTTTAAAGCGTGCTTATTGATCATTCCTTCAATGTGGGGCCCACTACACTTGATCGAAGAATGATTTACACCGTTGATCTAGATCCCTACCAAGTGATTTATCATGATCAAGTGATACTCTAGATAATACAATGTTTGGTTATGCAAAGTTTACCATTTGGTCCTGGTGGACTTAACAAATGATGAGAATTCCAACATATAAGTAACAAAATCTATATTCTTTCACGATTTAATTTAAATTGGCGTGTCTTTTGTTAAAAGAGATTTTAATGTATTCTAAACCATTAGATGTAGATCAAATTGAAAAAAATACATATAATGCGCACTTTGGATAAGATTGAACGACTCATATCAAGTAGGGTCGAAACGGGGGCCCACTTATCAAGAATCTTTCTCACTTTGTGTGTATGTGTGCAATGGCGCTAAGAAGTGGTGCACACCTCTCTTTAAAGGATTCATTTATGTAATGTGTGTGGTATTAAAAAACAGTTATGAAAAGAAAGATTTAAGAAAAAGTTTACGAGAGAGGGATTTAAGAGAAAATCTTATTTAAGAGTGTAGCTTAGAGTACGTAACGTGCCACTCTCAAAGTGGGTCCCACAAATGTAGTCATCATCATCTAAAACATTCATCCCCTCCTTGAAAGTGAGCACATTCTATTAAAATTCGTTTCACTCTCAAAAGACACAAGGATAACGAGATATGATGTATTACCGTTCATAGCCACGAAGGCACACCTATCAAATGTACTCTCTTAATATCATGGGTGAGAGTGTATACATGTTTGTGTGTATGCCAACCTTGGATGTTACACATGGTTATGAAATATTAAATTCTAACCGCATAGAATCATAGACCATGCTGTACATGTACATGGAAAAATAGTGGCAATGTTCAACTATGTATGATAGATGAGATAATAGATGGTCATGATGATGCAATATATACATGCGCATAATTAGCAGGATCTAAGTATATATATGATATGATCAAATCAGATAGCATGATGGGTCTACTTAAGATTAATCATATGAAAGCAGTTTTACATAAATCAGATTACTAGATTGGTTAATATCTTCAATAAATCATGGCCACCCACATATCCGGCCTCATATTTCAAGTTCTACTCAAGAAAAATTACCATACTTATACCATTCTGAATATTATAATACGATTTACAAGATGATCAATACACATTGGATGGATCATTCTCTAAGATAATCAATTTGGAGGATTTAAGTCATCCGTCTATCGATTAGACCATTTATAGCATTTGAACTGATGATCTGACTGTAGGTTTACGTTTTATATGACATGGATGTATGATCCATAGTTTAGATCGGTATTTCGTAAAATAAATTGATTTATATTTATAGTTAAGTGTCATATAATCTACTCAATGGTCAGATTTTATCTTAATTTTCTAGAAAAAAATTTATACCCCTAAAATTTGTTCAGTATATTACAATAACACCCGTATCCGGTAACTATTCCAACTCTATGAATTCTTTCTCATCGGTCTTATTCTGCTTTTGTTGTAAAATATCCTTATGCATCACTTTTTCATTAAAGACCACGGCCTTGTTTCTGATGATTTTTCAGTTCTCTATGTTTCAAAATCGGTAGCCAAAATCATGCTACCCGTAGCCTATAAACGTGCACTTCTTGGACTTCACATCCAGCTTGTTTCTGTGCTCTGCATCAATGTGAACATATGAAGTGCAACCGAACACTCTGAGATGTGCAAGGTTCACTTCTTTCCCAGTCCATGTTTCTTCTGGTAACCCACCATCCAATGGTGTTGAGGGACTTCTATTTATGAGATATATAGCAGTATTAACAGCATATACTCAAAACGTCTTAGGCAACCCTGCATGTAACCTCATGCTCCTGGTGCGCTCAAGGATAGTCATGTTAATGCGCTCAGCCACACCGTTCTGCTGCGGTGTCCCTGGAATCATTTTTTTATGTTTGATTCCATTTGCTACACAATACTCCACAAACCTCTTATCACAGTACTCTCTCCCATTATCTGATCTGAAACATTTTACTATTTTACCTGTCTCGTTTTCTACCAGTACTTTCCACTTCTTAAATATATCAAATACTTCAGATTTATGTTTTAAGAAATAGACTTAAAGTTTCCTACTAACATAATCAATGAAAGAGACAAAATAATGTGATCTACCAAGAGATGATACCTGTGCCGGTCCCCACACATCAGTGTGTAGAAGCTCCAACAAATGCGTCTTTGGAGCGCGTCCTATTTTCTTGAAACTTACCATCTTCTGTTTGTCATACACGCAATCCTCGCAGAATTTCAGGTCGATAGACTTTCAACCTTGGTAACTTCCCCTTTGACAATAGTACTTTCATCCATTTGTTACTCATGTGTCCTAACCTCTGATGTTATAACTGCCATTCACTCCAGTTAATGCAACTGCGAGTGAACTATATGATCCGGAAGTCATGTACAAAGTACCTTCTTTCTTACCTTGAGATATCACTAAGGCACATTTTGTGACTTTTCAGGAATTACTAGTAAATGTTGTCACATATCCGGTATCGGCCAACTGCCCCACTAAGATCAAATTCCGTCTCAAACTTAGTACATGTCTAATATCCTTCAATTTCAAAACCATTCCGTCTTTCTGACTTATATGAACGTCTCCTTTTCTAACGATACTACATGGCTCATCATCACCCAGGTAGACTCTCCCAAAGTCACCTGACACATAATCACGAAGAACTTTCTTTGACAAAGTGGCATGAAACGAAGCACCCGAGTCTATAACCCAAGACTCATTCCGCGCATCAAGAGACAAGATCAACGCCTCTGTGTCACTCTCCTTAGATGGATTCACTGAATCCTTCCCACCTTAAGAGCTTTCTTCTTGTTTCTTAAGCGCCCTACAATCACACTTCATGTGCCCCTTCTTCCCGCAATGCCAACACCCGTCTTTGTCTTTTGGTCCCTTGGACTTCTTCCTCGACTTAGAACGTCCGTGTTTATTGCCTCCTTTGTTCAACGATCTTCCTCTTCCTTCAACGTTTAAAGCATTCTCCGAGCCCCCTGAAATTCTCGATGCCTTCCTTCTAGATTCTTCGCTGAGAATTAGACTGGCCACATCATCGAATTTCAACTTCGTAGACCTTGAAAAATTGCTCACGACAATCACCAAACCATCCCAACTGTCTGGCAAACTGGACAAGATTAATAACGCCCTGACCTCGTCATCAAAAGTGATGCAACGGATTCCAATTGGCTCGTGACTGTATTGAACTCGTTTAGATGTTCAGCCACGCCCCCACCATCTGACATCTTCATGTTGAATAGCCATTTCATAAGATGAACCTTGTTGGACGCCGATGATTTCTTATACATCGTAACTAAAGCTTGCATTAATTCTTTTATGGTCTTTACTTTGGATATATTGAAGGCGACGCTCTTAGACAAAGAGAATCGGATTGTTCCTAAAGCCTTCCAATCCACTAAAGCCCATTCATCTCTCATCTTCTCTGGTTTCTTCTCTTTTCCTTCTAAAGGAATATAGAAGCCCTTCTGATACAGATAATCCTCCATCTGTGTCTTCCAGAAGGCAAAGTTTGAACCATTAAACTTCTCAATTCTAGTCTTCCCTTCTTCCGTCATCGCTCCCACTTGAACTAAACCAATAGCTCTGATACCAATTGTTGCGCAGCACGCCAACAACTCCGGTGAACCGAGATCCAATCTCCAGTCTCACCCACAAATGATAAACAAAAAGAAATATAATCTAGAAGTAGAATGCAAGCAAACTAACAAACCACAAGACAAATTTTACGTGAAAAACCCCAAATAAGGGTAAAAAACCACGGTGCAAAACTTTACTATGAAGAAAACGATGTGACAATGAATCTACTCACTTTCTCTGATGCTCCCATGCACAGAGATTGCCCTTTTTGCTAACCTATTCACCTTTTCTCACCTTGGACGTATATGAAACCTAATGACATACCATAATTCCGAATTACACCCCTTTATATAGTAAAATCGAAAAATAGGACTCAAAATAGGAAACCCCGCACAACAAGTGGCACCCGGTCAGTCTTGGTCGGGCGCCCAGCCAATGCAGCATATGTCCAGCGAGTTTAAGTGGAAATCAGCCGAATATCGGGGGCCCGATCCACTTGACCGTCGAGCGCCCGACTATTTGAGAAATAGTCGGGAGACCTCCTGTCTCAATTATCTGAATATCAGGCGCCCTGGTCACAAACTATTCAGGCGCCCGACCACCTCCTGGTCAGCAATCTGGTGTGTTGGCTCCACACCTCAACACTAAGTAAGGATTCAGTTGATCGGGATTTAACAACGAAGGGTTATGGATATTTATGCTACTCCTATGCGTACTACAGTGATGGCATTGTGATCTAAGCTAAAGTAAATCTCAAACAGTTCTGTAGCATGGTTAGACAAAAGTATGACTAAAACTAAGATAAAATAAAGATAATATTGCCTATGAAGAGTAATTGTGTGTTGGTGTGGCCTAGAGCTCTTTATCGCATTATCTTTTTATAGCTCTGGGAGGCGCCAAAACCCTAGTTGGGTTTTCTTACTAATCCAAGATTCTTAGTGGCCATGATGCTCAATTGTTTGATCGTTTCTGTGTAGCTTAGAGATCTTCGAATATCAGAAATTATTTTCGGATCTCCTGTCAGTGTGACCGTGGGGATACGTTGATCTCACAAGATCAGTCTTGTTGGATCCGGAACGAGACCCAATCCATTGATTTCTAATTGCTACGATGTTGGTCCAATCGTTGAATCTTCATACTCGCCGTGAAAGCTTCAATCCTTTTCGAGAGAATCTCTCATTTTGGAAGGATTGTAGGAGATGACATTACCAAGTATATTCAAATTTGTGATAAGATCCTTACGTTGGTGGGTCTTTTATAGACATGTTAAGTACACTACCTCAGTCATATGTGACCCACAAATAAGATCTTAAAGACATGCATACAATTTTGACCCACAAATAAGATCTTAAAGGCATGCATACAATTCTACGCCACTATACTTTTGCCAGATAATGTATCCTCAAAAGATAAGAGTTGAAATATATTCTCGAGCGCCAGTACTGTTTCATTATTATTAGGAGCATAGTGCTCAAGGCAGTTGTTGAGTTGTTCTTGCCCTTAAGTACAAGCTTAAATACATTTCAAAGCACTTATTGGATGGTTTTAGTGCTTAAAATACCCTTCGTTGAAACAGGAATCAGACTGATATTTTCACATTGAATCCGGATGTGTACTGAGTTGTAATATGTACTTATGATGAATCATTTGAACTAATTTTTTAATGGCTCCCAAAAGCCCAAACAAAAAAACTTCCATTGCCGGGACTTGAACCCGGGTCTCTCGGGTGAGAGCCGAGTATCCTAACCAACTAGACTACAATGGAATGATGCATAGTGTATGGGAAATAAAGAAAATAATTCATATCCATTGATTGCTCTTTTGGACCCAGCATCCATACCCTACATCAAGCATCTCATGGGCATGATAATCCTAGCCTTAGATTTTTGTGACCTAAAAATAGCTAAAAAGAGAAATGCAACGAGGGTTCACATTCAACAGTAAATGTGCAGGCTTGCTCTTGTGACCATGGAACGCCAACTCGACTCGGTCAAGTCCAGTCCAATCTGGTTGGGCACCACGAGTCAGCCCACCTAATTACCCGACTCTGGTGAGTCATGGCCAGACTCAGAAATGAACGAGTCAGTCCGAGTCGCTGAGTCAAAAACCCATGCCAATGACTCATCCATTCTCATCTTGCGCATATGTGTATGATCGTGCTCACCTTCCTGTGCCATAAGTCTGGGTGGTAGTGTTGGGTTCAGGTCGGTATACCTGTGTAAGGATACGACTCGATATAGAAATTTAATCAGGTCCTGTAGCACATGAATAAGGATTCTTGATGTGGACCAGCCCAGCCACTCACCTGCCTATGCCATCGGTTAAAAGAGTCAGTGACTCGGCATTGAGTTGGGGTTGAATTGGCCCCAACTCGATGGGGTCCTACCATGCGACTTAGACAAGTTGCATTCACATTCACACCACAATAGGTGCTCGAACCCATGACCTCATGTTGAAACTGTTGTGAATCTACCATTGAGCCGGAGGTTAAAATCTATAGAATAAAATGAAATTAAGCATCCACATCTCTAGGACCAGTAGCAATTTCTGATCGGCTTGGTGGGCTCACCTGGATTGCAGTGCCAGCCAAACACATGCCATGGTTGGGTTTAACTTTTAGTCACGTGGGGCCAAGAAAATACATAGACTGGGGCTTTGGCCTAGATTGCTCATCAGTTTTTCTACTGTGGCCCAGCACCATTTTGATTCTATGCCGTTTAGGCCATCGTCTGCAGCTGGTGGTGATAATCAGGGCCACACCACAGGCCTAAAATTTTCAGGTCCAAGCAACAAACAGTCTGGTTTTGTCTTGAGTGTAGCCCAACCCATCAACACTCGTATGAGTCATACCACACAGACCTTCCTTAAGGCCCACCTTGTTACATGTATTATATATCCACACCGTCCAACTATGTGGGACCCACCGTGATGATGATTTCCCATCCAACCTGTCGATAAGGCCACACAGACCTAGTTAGACCCAAGACTCTCATGGGCCCCACCACTGATTTCAGTGGGCACAAGGACAACCACCATTGAACCTGTCCAGGGTTCCACCTTCTTGTGTGTTGCACACTCAAGTGGACCCAACCATGTGAAATGGTAGGGGCTAAAAGCCCACCATTGAAACATTACTGGGACCCACCAAGATGCCCATGGCAAATTCACTCTATACATCAGTTTTGAAGGACCACGATAGTATAAGAATCTAAAAATCAGACAGGTCTAAGACTCAGCTGGGCCACGCCAACAAAACAGTGGGGAACGTTGAATACCCACCGTTAAAAGTTGTCAAGGGCGCCCACCGTGAGACAGATCTAAACCTAAGGTGAGGCCCATCACTGAAAGCAGTAGGGACACTGACCCCCGACATTGGGACCTTCCTGGAGCACACCATAATATTATATGGGTTTTATTTACACCGTCCATCACATGGACCCAACTACGTTGTATTTATCCCGGCCGTCCATTGGTAGCAGATCCAAATATCAGGTGGACACGCTGCTGGAGGCAGCAGCAGACCCCTAATTAAAGTCCCACCTTGCTATATGTGCTATATCCTAACCATCCATCTGTTTTACATACTCGTTGGATCCCATTGTAATGTTTACCTGCCATCTAAACCGTCCATCAGGTCGTTCCCACTGTGTGGTGCCCATGCTGTCCCCTGGACAGTGGGACCCACCTTGTGGAAAGTGACGTGTGTGGCCCTAGATCCCGTGATTGTGTGGTGTGTGCATCGAGTGAAATTGTGATGTATGTGCTGCCTATAATCACGTGACCTTGTGACATTTGAATGGTCACTAAACTATGTGAAATCCGATGTAAGTGTGTGGCCCTCAATCATGATGTGACGTGTAGGCAACCACGGAACCATTTGAATTGTGTGCATGTGTGGCCCCAAAATTGTATGATTATTTGAGATTTGGACAACCCCAAACCCTGTGAATTGTGTTATATGTTTGGCCCTAACCCATGTGATCACATGATGAATAAGTGGTCACTAAATTATATGAATTTTATTGTGGGTGTGGCCATGATATCATGTGGAAGTTGTGATATATGTGTGGCCTTAATGTGGGGATCACCCTACTAGCCCAGCTGGTAGACGCCTGGGTGTTTCAACTGCTGGTCTCGGGTTCAAAACCCACTAACTCCACCAGTGGGTAGGAGCATCGAATGACTGACCGGGTGGATGCACTGTGCATCTAATAGGGTGTGTGCGTTGCATGACTAACCCAAAAAAGTGGGTGGGAGCATCGTATGACTGACCGGGTGGATGCATTGCGCATTTAACAGTGTGTGTGTACATCGAGCCAAGTCAAGTTGAGGTGGGCCTTGGCTTGACTTGTCCGTGCTTTCCTCGAGCTCACCCTCGAGCTTACCATTGGAGCTTGCCTTGTTTGCTAAACCTTTCGAGGCAAGCTCAAGGCGAGCTAGTGGATGAGTTGAGGCGACTTACCTCAAGTCGAGTCGAGCTTGCTCCCACCACAATTTAGTTATATTTTTTGCCACAAAATACAAATTAAAAGTAAACAACATTAAGTTCAAAAAGTCACACATATATTAGGGGAGAATAGTATTTCTACAGGTGCGACCCCACCATTTAAATGGCCTAGCTCTGATCGGTATTTTCATTGGCCAAGTCACACACACATTGAATGCATATCTCTATATGAAACTGAGTCGAGTCAAGGTCAAGCCGAGTCAAGCTTGAGTCGAGTCGAGTGATCCCAATACTCGAACTTGACTTGATTTCTAACTCGAGCTCCTAAATGAAGCTTGGCTTGACTTGTCCCCAGAAGTCGAGGGAACTCGAGACGAGTTTTTTCGAGTCGAATCGATCAAGTTTCTCAAGCTTACTCGGCTCATGACCAGCCGTAGGTATATCGAGCTACCAAATGATGTGAAGCAGTGATGCAAATCCGCCCATTGAATCATACGATCACTTGACTTTGCATAATCACTAGATCTTGCAAAAATTGTGATGTATGCTTAGCTATATAACTATGTGATCATAATGTTTAGGATATTGCCCGCTAACCATGTGGAATGTGACATATTTATGACTTCACAATATGCAAAAGTAGAAATGAATGTAGGCCTACTAGACTTCATGATACTGAGATGAAAATGTGGCCGCTTAACCTACAACCATGTGATGTGTAGATGGCCACCCAACCATGCAAAAGTAATATTATGTGAGTGGCCATTCCTCTAAGTGATCATGTGATGGGTGTGAGGTTACTTAACTGTGTGAAAATGTAATTAAGCTTGTGGCCACTTAATCATGTGGGATGTGAAGGTAAAATTTTGTTAACTGATTTTGGTCTCTCTTTCCCCATATAGATATTGAACAAAACGAGCTATTTTTAGTGCCACTCTAATGTTGAAATTGAACGTGTAAATGTCTCTCAAAAGTAAGTAAATACAATCGAAACATATAAAATGCAGTTAATCCTACTGTGGAACAAGTTATTATCGTGAAAATATAAACGACCATGAATCATGAACCATGCAATGTAAATAGGGTTGCTAAATATGTGATAATACGATGCATATAAGGTTGCTTGATTATGTGAATTTGTTACCTATATATAGCTACCAAACCATGTGATCATAGGATACATGTAGAGCTACTTTATCATGTGAACTTGTCACTCATGTACGGCTGCTAGACTACATGACCATATAATACAAGTATTGCTATCAAATCATGTGCAATTGTGATGTATGTTGGACTACTACATCATGTGATGTAGGAATGGTCACTTAACCATGTGCAATAGTGAGGTATACATGACCACTAATCATGCTCTCACATGATGTATATATTATTGTGTGTATGGCCACTCAACTGTGGAAAATCATGAAACACGTGTGGTCATCTAATCATGTGAACTTGTGATCCTTATGTAGCCGCCTAATCATAAGGATCTACGGTATATGTGTGACTATTTAACTAGGTGATCACTTGATTTATGTGGGGCCACTTAACCTTGTGGAACTGTGATGGGTATGCTGCTACTTGATCACATACTATCGTGAAGTTTGCGTGGTTACTTGGACTAAGTAATTAAATTGATGATACTGTGTGGCCCCTTGACTACTTGTGATATATGGGTGTTGCCACCTAAATTGGTGAAGTTATGATATTTTTCCAAGCTCGAAATCAAGCCTTGAGTCAATCTCTAGTTCCATGCTCAAATTAAGCTTTAAACCAAGTTAAATCGTAAGCTAAGCCAAGTGCAATCCTAAGACAAATCCTAAGCTAAATTCAAGCCGAATGTCGGCCAAATTCAAGCTAAATTCAAGAGGTGCATCAAGGGGAGGTTTATCTAAGGGAGAACTCATCCAAAAGTCAACCATCAAAGGCCCTCATCCAAACCATTTAATTTAGCCCATCAAAACCATCTAAACCCACTAACCCAATCCAATTAATCTAAGATGCTTATCCAAAGCCTAGTTCATATACAAGCAAAGCCTATCCATTTTAAGCCATCATCTAACCAATATAAGTCATGTCAACAGTCTAAATCTTGTGGAGTAGGGTCGGGTTTGAAGATACCCGACCGCCTCTTCTACGAAGAGTGTAAGGTCTCTTCTTCCCTTTATCACATCTCCGTTTCGTTGGTTATCTCACAGGGTATATTTAATGCTTTTGTTTTTTGCTTTGCTTATAATTAGTCGCAACATGTTTCCAACTCTCTATTTCTCTAATCCATTTGAGTGTATGCTTTGGGGATTGCCAGTTTACATTAAATCCTGTCACATAAAAATTAGGTTAGATCCTTTTATTTTCTTCCGTATCTCTCTCAGGTAAACAAATGTCGGTAAATCGCTTCTGGTTTGGTATTTAACTCCTATTCTTGAGTTGAATATTGCACTAGGCTTGGCGAAATTTCATACGACCTGTTAACTTGCATGAAAAAACCAGTGTTCGAGTCCAACCTTATCGTGTCGAGTCACTAACTGGTTGACCCATTAAAACCCATTAACATAGTAGGTTAGGTTAGTGTTTCACCCACGAACCCGTTTAACCCGCTAACATAATGGTCTAGATCACCAAACCATGGCCCACCTATGAACCTTGACACTCCATCATATGCAATATTGTAATGTACAGGTAATTCCTCCTGGTCTCACTAGTGAATCTTATTGTTTTCGGTGATAAAATGGGTCCACTAGGTGGACCACAGCTGTATATTGAGTCAGACCTATCAGTTTCCTCATCAACGATGTGGCCATCTGATGAGTAGACTAGCCTAACGGGTTAAACGAGTCGAGTTACGGATAACCTGTTAAATTAATGAATGGGTTTGGATTTCTAAATTTTGACCCGTTAGTTAACAGGTCAAGTTTGGGTGAGCAAATTTTTGACATAACACGAACACAGTTCAACACAACCCGTTGCCAGACCTATATTGCACCACGTATCATCATCGTCCTCATCATTTTTGCACTAGCATTGTGCACCATCATCCCACTCTCAACTCTTCTACTTGTCTGGCCAATTCGAGTGTATACTCTGTGGCTTATTGAAATACCGAATATGCTCATTAAAAACTCGAATCGACTAAATTTCAACCACTTATCCAAGTAGGTGGGTTTGGGCAGAGAAATCGTTCCCGATTCATTGCTTGAAGTAGGCACCACATTGCTATACTATATACTACACACTACATTACATCATCCATACACAAGAACCAACTTAATCCTTTATATTATGTTGAGTCCTGTGAAATAGAAATCGTACTTTCATATGGGCAAAGAGGGTGCCTAACACCTCTCTTGTCATCGTAGTCCCTTACCCAACATCTTAGATCACAAATCAGTACTAATTTTAAGACTAGAAAATCTTCCAAAGTTTGAGTTGGAGTTTCTATGGGTTCTTGCCGATTGTGGAAATTTGAGTAACTGACTAGTGGGGATTCCAAGTTAGATATATAACACCCCAAGTCACAATTATACCAGAAAAGATACTAAAGGCCCCTGTGAGCGCGATTTGCTTGCGATCCAATATTCACAAGCATTATGATCGTTTTGCCAACAACTGTTATATGTAATCTTTTATGCTTATTTTACTTTTTTTTTGCCTGATTGGACTACATTAACATTGATTAATAAAATCGACAGTTAAGCCTTTTGTTTTGTTTTGTTTTTTTTTTTTTTTTTTTTTTCACTTGTCTATCTTATATTGCTTTATTGAGAAACACAATTTAAGCTATTATCTCTAAAATAAAAGTCCTTATCTTAAAAAAAAAAAAAAAACTCATTTAGAATGACTAACCCTCTCCTTCATCGATTGCTTGATCAATGTAACAATTAGTGGGGCCAATCTCCACATACCTGGTCTTAATCCGACTAATTTGATGCCTGGGGTCACAAGTGTTCAATCCATTCAATTCGAACACAACTTCAACATGCTCAACACCTTATCTACCTACATACGTTTAATTAAAATTGGGTCATTACATGTGTAGCCACATGTCTGGACTGAATAACAACAGTGGCAATGGGCAATGGCCCATGTGGCCCACCTGGCCCAATGAGCCCAATCCAATTTTGTGCCGTTCTTGGACCTATTGCCTTTATCCGTGGCCCAGGATTGGGCCACACTCTCCTGGCATTATAAACTTTTGAGCTTTGGCTATCATTCATGGCTTCATCAGTGTTTGAGGTTGAGCTTGGGCTAAGTCAGTTTAGCCGGCCCAACCAGACTTCTCACGTAAATCTGTTATAGCCCACAAATATGCTATTTCCATCTTAGGTTAGGCAATGAATGCATATCTAAGGTAGACGGTTGGTTCTAAGGGTTCATTTCTTTGTGCATCTTTGGCGCACCTGATAAACAGATAGACTGGGAACATTCAAGTGGAAATTAGGGATTTAATACAATTTTGGGTCGGTCCGGCGGGTCAGGCCATGTTGCATTTTGGGTGGGCTCGTTCCTTGGGCCTTAAGTGTCGAATCAGGCTGGCCCATTGTCACCAATTTTTCATGGAGTGGCTCCAACGGTGGCCTCCGTTTTTAAATAGGGCATGATACCAAAAACCGAGGTAGATCCAGATCTTAGGTGGACCTCACCACAGACACAGTGGTGATTGAATACTAACCATTAAAAACATGTTGGGACCACTGGAATGTTTATTTGCTATCCAACTTTCTGATAAGGTCACAAAGACGGGATGAAGGGATCACACAACTATCAGCCTGATCCATAACTCTTGTGGCCCACAAGAAGTTATTAATGGTCAACCACCACTGTTTCCTGTTATGGGTCCACCTGAAAATTGGATCTGCTTCATTTTTGGGATGATCTAAAACTTTTTTAGTACACAAGAAATTATTAATGGTCAATCACCACTGTTTCTTGTTGTGGAGTTCACCTAAGAATTGGATCTGCTTCATTTTTTGGATGATCCAAAACTTTTGTGGTCCGGATCTGCTTCATTTTTGGGATCTTGCCATAAAATGGGATCTGTCAAAACGGATGGACGGTGTGGATGTAAGTCACATACATCACGTTGGCCCTGCATTCAGGGATCCACCGAAGCCGCGCCACTTTTTCACATCCAAAAGGAAATCTTTTCCCCTCCCAAAATCAAATGTAGCGCAAAATCAACACACACACATACACTCTCTCTTTCTCAAAATCAACTACTCTCTCTCTCTCTCGCTTTCAAGGAGACGCTCAGGTTCTCTTTATTGGAGAATCCATTCTCCAATCAGAATCCCAGACACCCCATCTGCCGAGAGAGAGAGAGAGAAATCCAACTGCTCAAACAAGATCTCAAGAACCCCATTTGCTAAGATGGAGAAATCCGAACCATTGAACAAGAACCCAGACATCCCATCTGCCGATATGGAGAAATACAACCTGTTGGATGAGAATCCAGAAGACATCCTTGGCCGTCCATTCACACGCCACCTGGCAGAGTGCTTGGTAAAGAAATTCTCGATCAGAATATTCCAGCTATTAGGTGTCGTTTGGATGCCCGTAAATCATTTACAGGCTGTAAATGGTGGGATTTCATTTACAGGCTCTCCATTTACAACCTGACGGCAATATTTTCAAATGGATAGGTTATACCTAAAAAATTCTTTCAAATGATTTACAGGTTGTCTCCTGACTATTTCTCGAATTCCAGTGTTAACAGTCTTATCTACAAATTTTCTTTGAGCCCTAAAAGCACTCAAAAAATTGAAGATCAAGGAAAGTGAGGAGCTCATGTGCCATAATGAGGAGGAAGGGTTGCAAGACCTCACCACTTATTTACACTTTAGGGATTTTCAAGCCAAGGGTCTTAATGGTGTCACTTATTTTTCTAGTGTTCCAAACATAATTCCAGTGATGCAGTGATTCCAATAATACATAAATTAATTATTTCCAAAACATCTCATGATCGCTCTTTTTTTATTAAAGCATAGTATATGCTAATGCACGCAAATTCTTCATGATTTTAGAATATTAAAATCATTACATTTGATTCTTTCTTCATTAATTCTTAAAAAAGGAAATAAATATACAATGCAAATAGTTTATCTTGAAATTCTGAAAACTTACATATGAAACCCTCTATATTTTAGAAAATGCAGTTTAGTGCAGTGGGTATGCTGTAATTCAGAAACTGTAAATTTGTGCAGAAAGTTCATGGGGAATTACACTTAGGTCACTGAAATTTTACACTACATTCATGCTGTATTTAGAAAATTACACTAGAACTTAGAATTTTCAATAAAAAGGGTAATAGTACGGCAATTCCAGAAGAATTGGGTAAAAACCCTGAGAATGTCAACTAGGATATTGATTTTTAAGATAATAAAGAAGGGAACAAGAACTTAAATCTTGGCTTTTTAAAGATTAAAAACTAGAACAAGACGATGATTCTCAAATTTTTTAAAAAAGAAAAAAAGAAAAGGTAAGATTTCAAGACGATAGGGAAATAATATTTTAAAGAAGTGTGTAGGGAATTGAGAAGTTGATGAGGACACAAGACCTTTTAAAGTCTACCAACGAAGAAAGCGCCCACCGCAAGCATCTTCCTTATGGCTAGACGACTATTGAGGAGCATTGAAGACCATACACACGTGATTTGACACATTGAAGACCCTACATTGGAAGGACACATGTGTAGGAGGTTTTTGGACGCCTTCGGGCGCCCAAGCACCCGAACTTTTGTACAATTTGTTTTAAGTTCCATTTTTGCTAATTTTAAGGGTATTTTGGTATTTTCATGTTTTCTTATTGGTTACTTAAGAGGGCTCAAGCACTAAAAACGAGATTAGTTGTTGATTAATGAAAAAGAGCAAACCTTTGGTTGCCTCCTTTCTCTCTCCCTCTCTCATGGTGCTTCTTCTTCTTCCTTGATCTCATTATTCTCTTTTCTTCTTGTGCCCCTCCAACTTCTTCTAAGGTAAACTTGTTATTTCCTCTTTCTCTATTTCTATTCTCTCATAACTTCTAGATCCTAGATTTGAGATTTGATCCAAAATCCCTGTTTGTCAAATTCCAAAATCCCTAATCCGAGAAATCCCTCGATCCTTCGGACTAGTGATTCACATTGGGTATTTGGATTAAGACCATGCAAGATCGGGAGGTTCCATCCCTCGTCAGATCTAACCATAGCAATAATTGAATCTCATACTTCATGGTTGTGATGAATGGCCCGCTCCATTGCATGTCTCCTTGTGATTTTCTTAGTTCATGATCATTGATGCTAGATTTTATATTATTATTTTCTTTTATTTCCGTTGGACTATATGAGTTCATGACTATGCATCATAATTAGGGCATCTTACGTCAAATTTGGTATCAGAGATTAGGCTTGCATGGTTTTGTCTAGATCGAGTTATCAAAAAAATTAGGGTTTTGATTTTTAGGTTTGTTTTAGGAAATTTTCAGATTTAGAAAGTTTTCAATTTTAGAAAGTTTCCTAATTTGGAGAATTTTCAGATTTAGAAAGTTTCCAATTTTAGAAACCTTTCAATTTTAGAAAGTTTCCTAATTTGGAGGATTTCCATATTTAGAAAGTTTTCAATTTTAGAAAGTTTCCTAATTTGGAAAATTTCTAAATTTGAGTAGTCTTCTGTTTTAATTCAGTAGTTGTTAGTTCATCATAGCTCACATCTATCGCATTCATCTCGTGAGTTGCATAATAGTGGTCGAGTTGAGTAAAATTAGTTCGAGGTTTTACTTGTACGCCCACGAGAAGAGGTAGAGGTTTTGGACTTCAACCCACCATGAATAACGAGCAGTTATCTAAGCAATTGACTCAATTGATATAAAAGATAACCGCTCTAGAAACGAGCCATAGGCGAGAATTCGCTCGCATGGATAACCAAATCGCAACCACCATGACTAAAGTTGAGCAATTAAAGGCGTCCCAAAGGGAGAACCCCGCTGCTGGGGATGGATGCGCACTCCCAAGTGGGAGGGATCGTTGAAGAACGCGCTCCCACACGTGGAGGCAATGGTGGTAGAGATCGTAAAACCGGTCGTGGTGTTGTACGAGAAGCACAAGCCACATATGATCATCAAGACTGCTACGATCCAGACTGAGCGTGCGATGAAGAATGTGAGAGTTGAAGCCCCGAGTTTTGATGGATGTCTGGATCCCAAGGCATTCCTTGACTGGGTTACTGACATGGACCACTCCTTTGAGTGGTACGGCATATCAGAAAATCATCAAATGCGGTTTGCAAAGTGAAACTTGTGGGCCTAGGCCAAGCTATTTTGTACTAACATTGAATGAAAGATAGAAAGAGTTGGTAGAGCCCCTATCACAGACTGGTATGAGATGAAAGAGAAGTTGAAGGATAAATATCTTCCTCTCTCGTACCGTCAAAAGCTCCTTGACTAATGGCAATCTTTACGCCAAGGGTCAATGTCTGTCGCTGATTACATCGCCCAATTCGAGGAGTATATGATGTGACGTGATATCTATGAGGACCTTCTAGTAACTGCTCTCACGTTTCAAGACGGGCCTTTGAGCAGATATTCAGCGCGAGCTTATGACTCGGCCCTTAATGGACTTAGATGAAGCATATCAAGTTGTGCAGGAGTTAGAGCAATATCTTAAAACTCCTATCATTAGACGTTTTGAGTCCTGAGACCCTAATGCTAGATTTGGTTCCTAGGGAACTAAAGCTAACATTAGTAGTCAACCCAGGGCGCAAGCGACTGGTCCGCTTAGGCTTAGGGAGGACAAGGGCAAAGGGGTTCTTGGTGCCCGTCCTAGTGGGGGTAACCAAGTGAGGTGTTATGAGTGTGAGAATCTTGGTCACATGTCCAATCAGTGTCTCATAAAGAACTATGGAAAAGCCTTACTTATATGCGAGTCCCGCGAGGGTGTTGATGACCGGGGTGATTATGAAGTAGAAGAATATCACCCTGAAGGAGGTCTTACTAATGAAGACGAAGTGGGCGATGAAGCAACACTTGCAGTAGTCAGGCGTGTGCTGTCTCAGTCTAGGAGTAGTATCGATTGACGTCGAAACACTATCTTCTACACTCTCGCAAAGTGTGGAGAAAAGAATTGAAGGGTGATAGGTGGACAGTGGAAGTTGTCAAAATGTGATTTCCGCTAACACCTTGGATCAGTTAAAGTTGAAATCCACACCTCATCCTGATCCATACAAAGTTTCTTCGGGTTGATAAAACATCTCTTCCTGTCACCCATCAGTGCTTAGTTCCTATCGAGTTTGGATCATATAAGGAGTCCATATGGTGTGATGTGATACCTATGGATGTTGGACATATTATCCTAGGTAAGCCGTGGCTATTCGACAATGACGTTACGATCTTTGGCCGTTCGAATGCATGTACCTTCATGCATAACGGTAAAAAGATCAAACTTAATCCTATGCCACCTGAAAGCATACTAGGGAAGAAAAAGGATGAGAAGGCGAGTGAGCCTAAGGAAGTGACGAAATCTAAAACAAGTCTCTTCACATAATCAATGCGAGAGAGTTTGAGAAAGAGACTAAGGAGGATTCCATAGTGTATGCCCTTGTGGCAAGAGAGATTACACTTGAGGTTTCATCAGAGTTACCCCATAAGGTAACGTCGGTTCTAAAGGAAGATAGTGACATGTTTCCTGAAGATTTACAGAATGAGTTACCACCTATGAGGGACATTCAGCATGCCATTGATCTCGTCCCATGGTCGACTCTACCGAACCTTCCTCACTATAGGATGAACTTTGTAGAACATGCAGAGTTGAAGAGGCAAATTGATGAGCTTCTGCAAAAGGGTTTTATCTAAGAAAGTATGAGCCCGTGTGCCGTGCCCACATTGTTGACGCCAAAGAAAGACGGCACGTGGCGCATGTGTGTGGACAGTCGTGCCATAAACAAAATTACCGTCAAGTATAGGTTTCTCATACCTAGACTTGATGATATGCTTGACATGATGGCGAGGTCCACCATATTCTCCAAAATTGATCTTAAGAGTGGATATCACCAAATCCGTATACGCCTAGGAGTTGAGTGGAATACTGCATTCAAAACGAAAGATGTGCTGTACGAGTAGATGGTCATGCCTTCGGCTTGACTAATGCACCCAGTACTTTTATGCGAGTGATGACACAAGTCTTGAGACCGTTCATGGGTAAATTCCTAGTGGTGTACTTTGATGACATTCTTATCTATAGTACCACCAAGGAGTCACACCTTGAACATCTGAAGCAGGTCTGTAGCGTCCTTAGGACTGAGAAGTTGTAAGCTAATTTTAAGAAGTGTATGTTCATGTCTAGTCAAGTCGTGTTCTTAGGATTTATAGTGTCATCAGAAGGAATGTGCGCAGACCCTGAAAAGATCAGGACCATACTTGAGTGGCCTGAACCGAAGAACATTCATGAGGTGCGAAGCTTTCACGGCTTAGCAACTTTTTATTGTCAGGTTCATTAGGGGTTTTAGCACGATCATGGCTCCCATTACTGAATGCATGAAAAAGGGAGAGTTCGTGTGGTCTAAAGCCGCAGTCAAGGCTTTTAGGGAAATTAAGGGTAAAATGGTAGAAGCTCCTGTCATGCGTCTACCTGACTTTTTTAAAGTCTTTGAGGTGGCGTTTGATGCGCCTGGTGTTAGGTATAGGTGGAGTGTTGAGCCAGGAGGGCCACCCAGTAGCATATTTCAATGAGAAACTGAATGAAGCAAAACAGAAGCACTCCATTTATGATAAAGAGTTCTATGCTGGTAGTGCAATCCCTAAGACATTGGCGTCACTATCTCCTACCTGAGAGAATTCATCTTCTTTTTTTTTTTTTTTTTCCTAATATGAGGCCTTGAGATATTTACATCTCAGAAGAAACTCAACCTAAGGCATGCTAAATGGGTAGCATTTCTTCAGAAATATTCATTCATCCTGAAACATAAGGCCTGGGGTCGAAAACAAACCTACGGATGCCCTTAGTAGAAGAGTGATGTTGCTCAATTCCTTGAGCGTATAGGTAGTCGGGTTTGAGCAATTGAAAAATGAATACCCCACATGTCTTGATTTTGGGGGTACTTACACGTCACTCTTAGTGATCAGCGTATTATGGGTGATTATGTCCTTAAAGATGACTTTCTTTTTAAAGGAGACCGACTTTGTATTCCCCGTATGTCCCTTCGTGAATTCCTCATCTGGGAGTTTTATTCAGGGGGGATAGCTGGCCACTTTGGTCGAGATAAGACCATTGCTCTCGTAGAGGATCGTTTTTATTGGCCAAGTTTCAAGTGAGATGTAGCCAAAGTTTTAGGGCAGTGTCGTATATGTCAGGTGGTAAAACAACGAAAGCAAAATACCGGGCTATTTACGCCATTGCCAGTGCCACATGCTTCGTGGCAAGACATTAGTATGGATTTCGTGCTGGGACTTCCCAAGACGATTAAAAAGCACTGATTCCATCTTTGTTGTTGTAGATCACTTCTCTAAAATGGCACATTTTCTCCCATGTTCAAAAATGTCGAACGTGTCTCATATTGCTTGTGTCTTTTTTTATAGTGTGGTGCGTCTCCATGGTTTGCCTAAGACCATAGTGTCTGACCATGATGTCAGATTTACCAATTACTTTTGGAAGACATCATGAAACATGATGGATACACGTTTACAGTTTTCTACTGCATACCACCCTCAAGCAGATGGTTAAACTAAGGTGGTAAATCAAAGTCTTGAAAATCTTCTACGTTGCCTAGTGGGTGAACATATTAAAACTTGGAACTTAATTCTACCTATCACTGAATTTGCTTATAATGGGCCAGTTAATAGAACGACAGGGATGAGTCTATTTGAAATTGTCAGTGGTTACAAACCTAGAATGCCTATAGATCTCTTACCCATGTCTGTCACCTAAAGATCTTCAGAGTCGGCCGATGCATTTGCACAACACATTCGTGAATTGCATACACATATTAGACATCGGATCAATAAGAGCAATGATAGTTATAAATATCTAGTTGACTCTCATCGTAGATTACAAGACTTTCAGGAAGGAGACTATATAATGGTGAGGATAAGGCCAGAACGGTTCTCATAGGGTTCCGCTAAGAAATTACAAGTGCGTAGTGCTGGACCGTTCAAGATATTGCAGAAAATTGGGTCCAACACGTACCTGGATCGACCTTCCACCTGAAATGGGCATTAATCCAACGTTTAATGTGGAGGATCTAGTCCGTTCCCCTAATCCTACCATTAATCCCTCGTCCCTTTCATGGCATTTCTTTGAGTTTTCTTCACAACCTACTCTACCTCTTCCTCCACCCATTATTCGTAAAGAAGAGATTGAGGAAATCATGGATGAAGAGATCGTTTCTATGAGAGACGGAGGTTTGCAAAGATACCTTGTCAAATGGAAGAACAAACCACCGTCAGAATCTACGTGGTTGACTGAAGAAGATTTGCAGAGCATTGATTCAGACTTGCTAGAGCGTCACAAGAGCTTTAACTCGTCATAGTCGAATTTTTCTCACCCTAGGGGAGTTAATGAGGACTATAAGACCTTTCAAAGTCTACCAACGAAGAAAGCGCCCGCCACAAGCATCTTCCTTGTGGTTAGACGATTATTGATGAGCATTGAAGACCCTACACATATGATTTGACACATTGAAGACCCTACATTGGGAGGACACATGTGTAGGAGGTTTTTGAATGTTTTTGGACGTCTTCGGGCGCCCGAGCGCCCGAACTTTTGCGCAATTTATTTTAAGTTCGGTTTTTGCTTAATTTTTAAGGGTATTTTGATATTTTTATGTTTTCTTATTGGTTATTTAAGAGGGCTCAGCCGTAAAAACGAGATTAGTTGTTGATTAATGAAAAAGAGCAAACCTTTAGTTGTCTCCTTCCTCTCTCCCTCTCTCATGGTGCTTCTTCTTCTTCCTTGATCTCATTATTCTCTTTTCTTCTTGTGCCCCTCCAACTTCTTCTAAGGTAAACTTGTTATTTTCTCTTTCTCTATTTCTACTCTCATAACTTCTAGATCTTAGATTTGAGATTTGATTCAAAATCCCTATTTCTCAAATTCCAAAATCCCTAATCCGAGAAATCCCTCGATCCTTCGAACTAGTGATTTACATTGGGTATTTGGATTAAGATCATGCAAGATCGGGAGGTTCTATCCCTTGCCGGATCCAACCATAGCAATAATTGAATATCATACTTCATGGTTGTGATGAATGGCCCGCTCCATTGTATGTCTCCTTGTGATTTTCTTAGTTCATGATGATTGATGCTAGATTTATATTATTATTATCTTTTATTTCCGCTGGATTGTATGAGTTCATGAGCATGCATCATAATTAGGGCATCCTATGTCAGAAGTGTTTAACTTAAACGCTAGAAACCTTTGCAATTTTAATGATAGAGTGATTAAGGGAAGATCCCAAACTCAAAGGTGAAGAAAAGGGTTGTAAGAGGAAGATTTCTTAGCTCGAGGGATTCCTGCAATGCATGTTAGAGAGAAACACATGGCATGGTTTTTAGTATATAAATGTAAATACTCCACCCAAAGGGAAAATAGTTATTCCCAAAGGGAAAGGGTTGCAAGGAAAAGAAGAGAATAAAAGATCTCATCAAGGAAAGGGAATTAATTTCAAGATATATGAAGTATTCCAAGGAAGAGAGAAGAAAGAAATGGATTCCTCATGCTCGAAAGAAAAGGTAAACAACTACTCAAGGGAAAAAGGAAAGAAAATCAATTGCACATACATGAACCTAGGAAAAAAGAAAAGAAGGAGAACCATGTGTGAGAATACTCCCTTCTAGGCGAATCGAGCGTGAACCTCCCGCTCTCTGTTCCTCAAGTCCTATCACTCTCTCTCCTCCTCACATTCTCTCTATCTCCTCTTTTATGTTCTTCTCATCTTTTTCTTACGCTCTCTTTCCCTCTCATGCTCCCATAAGTACTAAGGGTCCCACATTGTATGCTTTCACATGTGTGGATGCACACATGTGAATCTCTCTCCCTATTGGTCTCAAGATCCCTAATTCCTCACTCCTTAAATGGTACTGGTCTTGACACGTCATCGCCCTTCTCTTATTGGTCCACATCACCACTTAATTCCTATTGGTTCAAATACATCATACTTTATTCCTATTGCTCTAACACATTATACTTAATTTCTATTGGTTGGAACACCTCATGCTTAATTCCTATTGGTTGGAACACCTCACAACCCGAGCCTTCTACCTCTCTTACAACTCTTAACGTGGGGGTCTTACTTGCTACACAAGTACTCCCAATGTGGAGCCCCAAAATGCCCCCCCTATGTGCACCATGTGTATGTGCGCTTTGAATGATTAGGATTGTAGTTGGTTGAGGGGTCAACAGTGTGGACGACAATGGAGATAGTAGGATGATCGAATATGTAGATGTCGAGTGTACCATGTGGTGGACAGTTTAGGTGAATTTGATGTATAGATGGGCAGTTGGATGGTTAAGTCACAAGGTATAGGGATGACTATGCGATGTACTTAATGAATGGTTTGGATTTGGTGGTTGGATGGTTATATTTGGTGATAGGTGATGGATGGTTAAGATGGGCGGTTGGTGAACGGGTGGCCTAGAATCAATTGTAAAATTAAAGGGTTTGTAGTTATTGATCAAAGGGGAAAGTTGAAGGGTTGACCTACTTCCTCTATGGGCCAATTTTCTACGACACCATTAATGGTCCCAATAGGGCTGTTCTAATTCATGGTCCAATGGTTATAAATGGGGCTGGTCTATGGTGTGAATCAATGCTCAAAAGTGTGCGGATTGGACTCAAAATTTAACGGTCCACATTGGGTAGGTTTAGCTCAAGATTGAACAGGTTGGGAATGGGTTGATTTGAAGTGCAAATGGGTGAACCTATTTGCACAGATTTTTGACATTGATAAAGGGTTATAATTGGGTTAATTTGGTACATGAATCAATAGTTAAGATTGGGTAGGTTTAATGCATGATCAATGGTTGAAATTTGACGGGTTGATGAATGGATGGTTAGTCATATGTGTGTGTAATGTGTTCAAAAATTAAATCCGTATGATTACCAAAAGGTTGGACCTTTTAACAGCTTGGATGGGTAAGTGTCATTGTCGGTCCTCAGCCAGATAAGGAGACAGTGTCAAGTTGGCAGCCTGAGTCATTGTGGTGTGACTAACAGTGGGGGTGACTAACATTGAGGTCTTAGTATCGATTCCCAAGTGGTGGCAGCCTGCATCAAATTTATGCCACAACTTCCAACAAGAATCCAAACAACATGACATTAGCCGACCACAATTAGTTGGGATAAGGCTTAGAAGATGATGATGAGATAGGTATGCGCCGATTTGGAAGGAGTGCACAATCAAGTAAGAATGTTAGATGAATTTATTAGTTGTCACATAGTGTTTGTTCTCGAGAATGAAAGTAGACTAAATCTCTTGGTTGATTTTTTTTTTTTTTTTCCAATAAAAGCTCAGATTACAATCACTAATGTTAGACTAATCTTATTTAATTACACTAAATAACAAAAAATTATTTGGTACAAAAAGATAAATATAGGCTTTACATCGGCTTTCCCTTCATAATGGGCCCAACCAAGTTAATGATCCAACTCATAAAAAACATTAGACCCACTTGTATGGTTGTTTGGCAAATAAAAAATAAGAAAACATTTTTCATTTAATCAAGCATTGTGAAATGCCTCTTGAAGAAATAAAGGTAGAAGAACATAACGAGATTTTCTTTCTTAAAAAAAAATTAAAATAAAACATATAAATAGCAAAAAAATAATAATAATTTTAAGCCGAGAATTCGATATGGGTCATACTTGGATATACAATCTTTGTTGTTGTTTGGGAACAAGAGAGAGTATTGCCATTTACATGTATAATGCTTTATTCACTTGTTTCTATAATTTAAAAAGTAAATAAAAAGTCCAAATAAATCTATTCTTCATCGGCCACGCTATCATCCTTCTCCTCATTACCAATGAGGTTAACATTATCAACATCATCTTCATCTTCAGAATTTGATGTCGAAATAAACTTATCTTCCTCTACTTCTACCACTTTCGTTTTTCCCTTCGCCTTGCTTTTAATAGCAAGTTTTCTAGGACCTACAAAATAGTTGTTGCAAAATTCATTATAAACAATAAGACTACAAGAGTACAAGACTAAATAATAAGAATACAAGTCATGCCACGTTGCCCATCCGGTTTTGATGTGAATCTGCTTACACCTTGCACATCCTCCAAGCCTTCAACAAAACATTCACCTCTGTCCATCCAGGTGTTATCTATAGGAAGTGCGAGATCCTCTTTCTTTGTGATCCATTTATCATCAGATTTTATAAGTATATAGGATCAAAGCCTTGGTCCTCTCTCTTTGCATGATGGGCTTTGAGCTGGATATTATATTTTACGAAGAGGAACGCATTCAATCTTTGTTGCTCAAGTCTATTTCTCTTCTTTGAATGTATCTGTAAGCCCATGAATGTAATAATTATAGTTGTACATGAGCCGAACAGAGTCGAGCTTGGCGCAACTCGGCTCAGTTTAGTCAGTAGCCTACCCTAGCTCGAGTTCGGCTTGGCTTGGTCCTCGAGCTTGATTGGCGAGCTCGCCTTGGTGTGGTTAGCAACTCGAGCCAGCTTGAGCCGAGTTTGAGTTCAAGCTTTCGAGCCCAATTCGAGTTGTACATTTATGTAGTTGTAGACGGTGTGCGTCTCTCGTCTCTTGGGCAGCTATCACTTCTCAAGCGTCTTAATGTGGATGGGATGTACAGAATTGAGCATGTGGATTGCAAGTTCTTTAGCGATTACAATACTATTAGGTTTCTATTGCTAGAGTGTTTAACATTCTGCAACATTCGTGAACAAAGGGCATGACGTGGAGTAAATGAAGGCGAAATCTCTTGCCTTCATGAGCTTACCATTAGTGAATGCCCTAAGTTGTGTGAATTGCGTAGCCTCCAATCTCTTTACATTTTAAAGATTATGGGATGCAATGATATAAAGTTTCTGTCCATAGGCTTGTATAACCCCATCTCCTTTTAGCATTTGGAAATCAGTGATTGTAATTGTCTACTTACCTTGCCAGAAGAGGGGCTACCCACCATGCTTAATTATTTGAAGTTCGAAAATTGTCGTTATCTTGGTTCATTGATATAGGCTACAAAAATTCTCCTCGATGGAAACTCTGATAGTTGATGGGTGTCCTTAGCTCACATCCTTGCATGAGGATGTGCTACCAACATTATTTGAAACATTGAGAGTTTTGAATTGTCTCAAGCTAGAAGAATGGTTGCCTAAATAAGACAAATGGAGGTTGGCAACTTGGCATCCAACAACACAAAACCCATGCATAATGATTAGATAACAACAAATTTCTTGAGCTGAAGAAGATAATCTTTTGTTCCCAAACAACAACAAAGATTGCATGATTAGGTGTGACTTCATATCGAATTCTCGTCTTAAAAAATTTCTTTAAGTTTTTTAGCGCTTTATATGTTTTATTTTGGACTTTTTATAGGAAAGAAAATTTCGCTGTGTTCTTCTATCATTATTTCTTTGAGAGGTATCAATGTTTTTTTATTTGCAACAACCGTACAGGTGGGTCTCATGTTTTGATGATTTGGACCGTCCATTTGGTGGGGTCCACTATGGATGAGTCATGCCACAAAAGCATCTTCTATGACTCCATCGGAGATCTTAACCATTTAATTAGTGGCTTGCAAATGGAAAATCAACCACATGGTCCAGATTCAATGTGTGAAAAGTCCAACAGATTGTATGGCTAACATTCGCCAATAGAGGAGGTTTTAGTCTTGACTATTAATGATAGGGACTTCCATCCATTATTCTGGCTCACTAAAGCTGGGGCACACCGTCTTGTTCATTAGAGCATAGCTGTACTGAAATTTGATAATAAGAAATTATAAAATGCTCGATTTGCTCAATCCAGCAATCTGTACAGGTGGGGCTAGCCATTCGTTCGTCAAGATTGTTTTGGTGGTCTCTCCAATGGACATGTGATGGATGAAAGATCTTCTGCACAGAACAATTCATGCCTTCCAATCAATGGACTTTCTCTCATGAGATATGGCTGCTTGCAGATAGTTGGAGCAGCGGTAAAATCTCTTAAGATGTGCATTTCTATTTGCCTTAGTGCTAACTAGAAGTCCAAAATCATAGAATTTGTTGAAGACTCCAAATGTAGTTTAGCATGGATGAATAGTTTCTGTTAGTTGCTGTTAGATGCTGTTAAAGACTCCAAGGGATTATGCTAATCTCACAGGAAACAAAAGAGCAGCAGGCTCCAGTTGCTCTGGGAAACTACAGGGGCATTTAGGACTGGTGTTCTGACTACACTCATGGGAGTTAAGTGGCGCTAGGGAAATGACCCTTATGGATGTGCTGGCAGGAAGAAAGATGGGAGGATACATCAAAGGAGATATCAGGATCTTGGGATTCCCCAAGAGCCAGGAGATGTTAGTAAGAATTTCTGGTTACTTTGAATGATATCCACTCTCCCCAAGTCATAATTAGAGAATCCTTGATCTACTCTGCATTTCTTTGTTTGCCCAAGGAGGCCAACAATGAAGAGATAAATGGTGAGATTACTGCTGCTGTTGTTTGGAAAATGCTATCTTACACGAAGAGGTGGCAAGGAAAAGGTGGCCACACATGCCTTGATTGGTCCATGTTGGTGATAGGGCCTACCTCAGACACTTATGGTTTCTTTGTACTTCTTGGGTTGACTGCCTGTGTGAACAGTGAAAATTTATTCGGGCCCCTATTTCTTACATGTGTGTGAGATTCGAAGGGTGGTGCTATTGCTGCGGTGTGCATTGGGATAGTTTCAGATTCACGTAAATTTTAAAATAATTTGTTTTCACTCCGGAAATTAGTGAGTGGTCCCGATTCAGATCTCTTAATTGGTGATGGTATTGTCTAGTCAAATCTGACTTTTGGGATATGTTCTATACATGGTGGGCCAGTCATTTTTGGTTGCCCAAGGCATCAACCCAAGCCCAATCCAATCTGGGGTGGAGTTGAGGATTTCTAACCTCTGCTTGTCGACATGCAGCCCACGTTTGTTAGAATATTACTTTTCTGTCTTTGGCCAGGGTGGCGGAGTCATTGGAGGCAGAGATCAAGGTGATTCAGTTGGTTCCTTGTATTTTATCCAATTCATATATTTTATCCAATTCATACACCACCTTTCTTATGGCAGAAGGGCCTGCGGAGGAATTTGATGGCTGGATCTCTGGAGGAAATCAATGGTTGAATCTCTTTCTGACCTCCTGAGTTTTGGTGGGTTGCTCATCTTCTCAATGAGATTAGAGATCTTTGCATAAACATCTCCCATGATCAGAAGGGAAACTAATTTGTGGGTCATGAATCATACCGGAGGCGGCTCCAGGCCATCTTTCTTGCTTTCATTTTGCTACAGTACCTTCCCTATATTCTTTCTTATCTTTGTCCATCAAAAGAAAAATATGGCACATGTGTGTGAGATCTGAGCTTTCCATCATGTGGCCACACTGATTAGATCTTCTGCCTACAATCTCAAGCCATTTCTTGCAGGTGAGCTGCAATGCACAAAACAAAGGGGTGGCTGTAAAATGATATTTTCTAGCACTCCTATTGTTTTGTACATTGGCTCACTTGAAGAGTGAAACAGCCTGATGATTAGTCTGGAAGAACTAACAATGTAGCCCACCTTATGGAAAGCTCAGATCTTGTGACTTGGCATGGCTCGAGGCCTACTTGAGCTTAGCCTGCCTCTTGTGTCTTGCCTGCTAGCCCAGCTAGAAGACGCCTGGGCGTTTCAACCGCAAGTCATCATGTTCGAAATGCCAAGGAGACTAGGGCTGTAAATTGATCAGCGGACCCGATGGGGTACCCAGACCGAACCCATTTAGACCCAACCTAGACCTGACCCATTTGTTAAATGGTATGGGTATGGGTCCAAGAGTAGACGCAATTGCTAAATGGGTCTAGATTTGGTTTCCTTTATATTTGGCCCGACCCGACCCGTACCGTACCCATTTAGTAAATGGGCAGGTTTGGTTTATGTTCCAAGAGACCCATCTAGGCCCGGACCCGTCAAAACCCGATTTTAAACCTAGTAAAAATACTTTCATATTAGATCCAAACCTATACCCATTAGACCCGACCCATTTATAAATGGGTCTGGGTGGATCTCCCTCTACCAGACCCAGACCCAGACCCATTTATAAATGGGTCTGATGAGGTTGACTCAAACCCGACCCAAACCTGCCCATTTAGTAGAAGGGTCTGGGTAAATTTTTTTTACCCAGACCCATTTAGTAAATGGGTGGGTCTGGTTTTGGCTAAACCCATCCCAAACCCAACCATTTACAAAAAAAAAAAAAAAAGGGAGCTTAGCCTGCCTCTATTCTTGCTACTGCACACTAGGGGCCTGTTTGGATGGAAGGGATCCACCATAATAGGGTGTGGTCCACGGTAAATGGGTAATGATTATCATTACCACAATAGTCCCAAAGTAATACCATATGCAATACCAATACTCCTCTGTAGCTTTAAAATTTTAACATGCATGTAATGTAGTCACCTGATTAGATACATGTGGATATAACTTACCTAATATGTTGTACATCCATTTTTACAATATCATTTTAGGGCATGACCCCAAATATCAGCTTCATCCAACACTTCTGTGGGCCGCAGGAAGTTTTTAAGGGCAGGCGTTCAATCTCGATTGCTTTTGTATCGTAGTCAATTTTCATTTTAGATGTTGCTCATTTTTTTATTCTTTCCATAAAATGATCTTACAAGATGAATGGATGGTGTGGATATAACATATACATCATGGTGGGGCCCACGAATCTATGCCACATCGACACACCTCCACCCATTAGAGCAGATTCCTTCCATCCAAACAGGCCCTAGAATTCAGTTTTTATGTAATATATGACCCATACATTGTACGTCTGATGGGATTAGAATGCTCCATCATGAATGCTTTGAACAATTTGTTATGAATCTATAGACTGATCATGCCCATCCATTAGGGCCATTGGGATTCAAGTGAAGTAGTTCGTGGTTTATCAAATTCATTTATGCATGAGAACCTAGGAAAATAAGGAAAATGTGTCCTTAGAAGTTGATCCTCAAGGCCAAATGGATGCTCAAAAAGCCGTGTAATGAATGAGCTATCTTGCACATGTTATGTTGAATAAGCTATCTATATAAGCCTTGTCTTTAACTAGCTGAACTAGGAACCATTTGGCACATTTGATACAGGTACATGCAACATTATGTTCCTACATGCACCATACTAAGGATTCTATTTGCACCTAGCTAAGGATAAGGTATTCGATCTAGCACAGACCATCCTTGCTTGAATTTGAAAAATAGTCAATGGGTCGGGTTCAAGACTGGTCCCATAGCAATTGTACCCAAACTAATCGGGATTAGGTCTTGCTCAATTCAGGTCCTTTTGGGTCAAGGTCTCGTTCTTCAAGATCCAAAGTAGATCCGATGGCACGTATAGGTACCCATGAAGTCTTTTGATCTAGGTTTCTAGTGGGTTTCAGGTCAAATAAGAGCACTTACATGGTTGAGCCCACTCGATTGGTGGATTAATTTAAACACAAATGCGCCACTTTGAGTGAGATCTCATTTGGCATTCTTTCAAGTTAGAAAGAGACTCAGGTTAGCAATAATCAATAAATTCCAAACCTTAACCATCAATTCTATTCTAAGCATTGATTGGGCCACTAAGCTCTTAATTGCATCTTTACTTCCATAATACAATCTGAGATTAGGCAAGATCTACAAGCAACTGTTAAGTTGGTTTTGAAAGAGATCAGCATTGGGTTGCATCAATGAATTATCAGTCTTAATGGTGATTAGTCATAATCATTTTTTTGTTTTCTATGGCTTGATAGGATTATTACATGCTTAAATACCAGTTTGTCAATAATACATTGTCGTCAAATGGGCTTGATTGGTGTTTGATGTTTTTGTAGATTACATTACGGCCCATTTGGATACCACCAAGGTCCTATTTGGATGCAGCCAAAAAGTTACTTTTTCTGCTGACAGTAGCAGTATAGTTACTTATCTTGGATAAGTTAGTTTGGTTAACAGCTAGTTACCAGTTCCTAATCTACTGAAAACTTCATAAGTATTTTAGTTGTTTTTTTTTTTTAATGCATTTTCCCACCAGCTGAATAGTTGAGGGCATCTTGCAGAACCCCTCTCATTGGCACTGAAGCTTCCTCTAAACCGGGCAAACGGAGTGGATTTGTAACACACCATCATGGCAGGTCCTAAGAAGTTTTTAACAGTCGACAATCAATCACTGTTTCTTATGGGGGACCCACTCCCTGGTAGCCCCATGTCAGGAAAATGATTGGGCAAAAAGATGGACAATGTATATTCAATACATACATCGAGATAGACTCTTACAAGGTTTCAACAGTGGAAGTCATGATCTCCACTGCTTGCAGATGTGGGGTCCACAGAGGTGGGAAAATGAATGGATGGTCCAAACGGGCCCAACAAGATGGATGATCTGCATCAAGGTGGGCCTCACATGATGGACAGTCCACATCAACGGTCGGTCCTAATGATGAGTGTAGCATATCCAAGGCGGGCCCGCGTGATGGACAACCCACATCAGAGGTGCGGCCCACATGATGGACGTGATTTTCTTTGCCATCGAACCTGTTTACCAAGTCATGTGAGACCTGGTTGATATGGAAAACGCAAATATCAGCTTGCTCTAAGCTCTGTGGGCCCCATTGTTTAACAATGGGAACAACAATGTTCCTCAATGGAACGTTCCTGGCATCCACAGAGATGTCTGTAGTTTGTTGGGAGTGGGTCCACCATGCTGTGGGGCCCACGTGATGCCTGCGAGAAATCCACACCGTCCATCCTTTTGTCCAGCCCGAAATCCAATCAGATCCGAAGCTCAGCTGGACCGCACCTTAGGAAACGCTTTGAATGAACGCCTGCCATTGAAATCTTCCTTGGGCCACTGGGATTGATGGGCCGTGTTGGCCAGTGTGGGGCCTTCTGTGAGCTCCGCCGTGATGTATATGTTTTATCTGTGCCGTCCACCTGCGATGCCCACCGTGATTTATGTGTTTTAACCATGCTGCTGGCCAAAGGGCCCCCAGCAGGTGACACACCTTGCTGGTCTAGCAGGTGTGGCCTGCTGTGGCGGCACACATTGATGATCTGTTGTATATCCTAGTCGTCCATCTGTTTTGTCAGCTCATTTTAGAGCATGAGACCGAGGGTGAGGCGGGTCCGAGGGTCAAGTGGACCACACTGCCCAACACTTGGAGCTGTTTTGACTTCCACCTTTGCAACCGTCCTTAAGGGCCGCCGTGCTGTTTTGAGGAGCCCACCGCTGTGGGCCATGCTGTGAAAACAGCATACGCAAGCACGAAAAAAATAAAAAATCAACCTCAAAACAAATTTTCTTCTTCTTCTTTTCTTGTTGAATTTGTGACAAGGGAGTTTCATTTCTCTCTGTTTTTTACAGGGTGCATTTGTGAGGGAAACACTTCTGGAAGAGTTTGCTTAGGTATAGTTTTAGGCCTTTTCATACAGTACCTTTTGCCAGCAATTCAATGGGATTTAAGGATATGGCAAAGAGTTGGGAGAGGAGTTGCTTAGAATCTGCAAACTTGGTCACTTACCATGATAACAAGCCCAAACAGTACATGGAATCTCAAAATAGAGGGTCGTCTGATAAAAACAGGGATAAGGATGTGACCGATGAGATAAATAGAGGAATGGCAACTAAGTGCAAGCTGCATTTAATGCCTTAAATGTTGTACCTAGGGGATGTCTACCTCCGATGCTTTCAAAAGATATGGTGTGAAATCATGACTATAAGATGGTTTTTAAATGCTTAGGAAAATATTAAAATTTGTTTTTTTTTTTTTCATTTCTCCATGGGTATCTACTGTGTTCTATACTTGTTTGAAGTGATTGTGGAGCATGCATCCTTAAGTTGAAAAGATAGATATGACATTGAAATGATAAAGCTACATCGAAAAATGACAGATTTGTCTCTGTATTTAGATCTCAGTTGAAGTTTCCCTTCATTCAAGCCAATTTCCAAATGCAAGTAGTGGTCAGATCCTTTTTCTTCCATAATCAGTTCAGTTATGTTTTTTATTTGAGAAATGTTCACATACAACATTGTATCTGAGCTTTCAGATACAATGATGTATGTGAACTTCTGCATACACAGCTGTCTGTGAACTTTTGCATACAACAGTCTTTCTCCCACAAATGTTTCACTTGTGTTTAAAATCCAAGTGATGCAAAAGGTGGGGCTGATCCAGAAATGTCACCTGGGGTAAAAACCAGGATGGTCTACTCATCAAGCAGGCTAAACCGTTGAAATCAATGGACAGCTGATGTCTGATCAAGTGTGCAGGTGTGGCCCACCTAACAAGTGGATCAATCTGATTTTTCCCATGGGTGATCTAGATACTGCAGACCACCTTGCACGGCTTGGATGTCCTACAAACAATTGTGCAAAAGAAAGCGTTATATGGGAAAATTCACATACAGAGTTGTATGTGATTGGTTCTCCTTCAATATATTAAGGTCTTCCAGAAATGAAGTAATATTTCAACAAAATTTTAGCTTTTGTGACCAAAATATTTCTGACATGCATTTTAGAAATTTCTAACATCTAAAAGTGACTGCCAAGGAGTGGGCTTGGTGATTAATATGCATTTGCCTGATTTATCCTAACTATTCTCCCCTGGATATTGGACAAGAATTTGAGTAATCCAAGTTGCCAAGGCGTGGGCTTGGTGATTAATATGCTTTCGCTTGATTCCAATCCGGGACATTTTAAGAGAATGGTCCATTGAAGGTGGGCACTGATGGACAAATGGTATGGGACTGCTGAAACATGGATCACTTGTACAAAATTGAAAACCTGAGTATATTTATACACATTGTGTATTCCTATAATTCCATTTTGAAATTTTGTATGCATTTCTTTCTCCACATTCCTATTTCCGTTTTTTCTTGTATAGATCTTCTTTTGGATTGTGTAATCGAATCAAATTATGGTTGGCTGGTTCATGTTCGGGTGCCGCTCTGGCCTTGCACATGTTTAAATCTACCCGCTTCTTGCTGTTTTGTTGTTAATAAAGGTCTTGACTTCTTCACTGTTATATCCTCATGTTGGTTCTTGTTACTGCATTTTATAGTTTATTGTTTGCTCTCTTATTGTTGTTAGGATGTATGCTCATTGTTTGGTAATCTTATTCCATTATTATTATTATTTTTTTTTCCCCGATTTCAAACAGAGGAAAAAATTGCATTAGATATGCTCCTGCTTTTTGGACTTTCTTGTGGACTATTTAGTGATCTTTTTCGTTGTGGTTAGTTTACTTAGAAAATCCAATATATGTATGCCTTAATGTCATGAAGCTTCCATATCCAAGGCAAGCTGTAGGCAACACGTTGACACACAATTGCTTGGTCTAATCTGTCTTATCATGTGTCTGGAGTCTCTAGCTTGTCTATCACGAGGTAACCCAATACTAATCTCACTTGTCCATCACATGAACAAACCTCGTCAAGATTTGAACCAGTGCTTTAAATAGCGGTAGCATGTTGAGTAGTGTTTAGCCTTTGTAACGCGTAGCGTAAATAGGGTAGCGTGTAGCGTGAGCTACACAATACTTCTATTTTTAATTTAAAAATAAAAATAGGAAAAACATGATAAGTAGTAAGAAAAAAGCAAAAAATAAAAATAAAAATGCCTAAAAGATGATTCATTTTTGAAGTATAAGCATGTTCAAAAAGTTATTAATTAGCACTTATCGAAAGCCAATCCAAATATATAAAGTTATCAACCAAATCACCTAATTATTACATCAACAACTTTCTAAGCAAACCACTTTAATTAATAATGGCTAATTGAAACTACAAGTCACAACTCGTAGATATGAAAAAGAAATAAAAATCCCATCATTTAGATGGGTTTTCGAAAACCTTCTTTTGAAATCCTTTTTTGAAACCCTTCTTTCGAAACCCTTTTTATTTCAAGTTTAGTTTTAAAGGTTTTTAATGTGCTAGTTTCACACCAACTTTTGCAAAGGAATCACCATCGTTTTAAGTGAAAGTAAACAAAGAAAGGTCCGATTTTAACTTAAGTTTTTCATGATGTGAGTTTTACACCATTTTTAACAAACAAAGCTTAAAAAAAAAAAAAAAAAAAAAAAAAAAAAAAAAAAAAAAAAAAAATCAAAAGGAGAAAAAAAAGAGTGAAAAAAGAAGGATGACAAAAATTGTAGCATATGCTACAAACGCTACACGCTACGACCCCTATAACGCACTGCTACAGGGGATTTATGCTATTTAGCTATGTTACGTTGCTACGAGTGCTATTTGAAACACTGATTTGATCCATCTCAATATGCTTCTTTCACTTGATTGTGGTGGTTTGAGTTTGCAAATTTTTTTGTGACATTTTATTGATGGGTCTTTTCATATTTGATTTTGTTTAGAGTTGGGATTGAGAGTCCTATGATTGAAGTCCAATTCGAGAGTTTAATTAAAAGCAGATGCTTAGTTAAATTTTTAGAGGTTTTTAATGACTAAAATGCCTCATCTAATTTCTCAAAATAATATTATTTTTTTGTTATTTTTTTTACTGAGGCTCTTGATGAATGAACAGATCGCCTAGTCTCGTACAGTTATTCAGCTTTGGATGGCTAACATTGTGGAACCAAATTTTAACCAATCAGATCCTTCTGGTTAATTTCCCTACTCTGTACCAGTAACATGATTTCAAATCCACCGTTAGCATTTGATTTTAGCACTTCTACATGCATAAATAAAAAAAGTTCTATTTCATGCAGTTTTATTTTTTATTTTACTATTATTAATTTTTGATGTGAAAATTATGTTCAACTTTTTCTCTTGTCAAGGGTACTTCAAGTTTGATTTATATGAATCCTATATAGAAACATGATTTAAGTTCTTATCTGCAAATGAGGGTGACAAGCAGCAACTTGAGTGGTTCTATAACGCCTGCAGAGGAATGCAACAGGTATCACTAAGAACAAGGGAGTTGCATACATAACTTGATTCTGTTACGAACATTTCATACTAGCACATGTGCAAATACATACATTAAAAAGTTGCATATCTTAATGGGTAATGATGCCATGGATAGATGGTGCTTTCTGGCCTCTTCTTTCAACCACCATTTTTGTTTGATAAATCAGACACCCAAGAATTATGCCAGATTCAGAAGTGGAAATATTTGTAGTTGGCTGTTTTGAAAGCTGCCATCATTGATTTCTGCATGTACTGTTCCTGTGATTTTGGGAAGGCCACTTAGTGTGTTGATTGAACACATCTCAATTCATTTCCATCTCTATTTCTTTGTGATGGGTTACAGAAGTCCTGGACGTGTATAGATATGATTAAAAAAATGGGACCCACTATCTATGCCCATCCAAAAAGTGTAAGCATCTGCTCTTCCAATTCCAAGTTTCTGAGTTTCTTCAGAGTGGAAGTTCTTAATTTCATTTGTTACAACTTTATTGTGTTCAAATTTCACCCATCACAGAGCAATACAAGCCAGCGGTTTGGAAGGACCTATTCCTTCCAGTATTTCACTTTTGGAAGACATGTCTGACGTGCAAGTAAAGCCTTCTTAATTTGTATTCTTAGTTGCTTCGTGTAACATAGCACTAATGGTTAATAATGGCTTGTCACCAACTACTATCATTACTATCAAGATGCATTGCTAAGTGTAGGGCTGTCAATGGGCTGGGCTCAGGACTTGCAAAATCAAAATTTCAACTAGGGTTGGCCATAACAGTTCAAAATCCCAGCCGAAGCCAACCTCAGGCTTGACCTGTTGATAGCCCTACACATGTCTATACAAGTCAGCTAATGCACATGCCTCCACATCTGCCAGCATGGTGGCCAGGTACAATATCCAAGCCATACATTCGGGTGCACCTCAGTGTGGAAGTTTCGTCCCTAAGATAAATGTGGTCCATTTGGTAGGTTTGACATGATATTAGAAATCACTGGAAAGGTTTGAAAACTTTGGCTGATTTTTAACAACCATACATTTTTTTTTTTTCAGTTCACTGTGGCCTACCTGACAATTGGACCAACTTGATTATTGGGAAATGGAATCTACATAATGGTACCCTTCGGATGGATGGCTTGGATATTGCACCTGTCCACTGCACTGGCATATGTGGTGGCATGTGCATTAGCTAACTTTTGTACATGTGTGTGGGCTTAGCAAAGCTCTCACTTTAATGAAGTTACTAGTATGCTTTATTTCTAGTTTCAAATAAAATTTGGGCCAGTCTGTTGTTTGGTTATGTTTTAGTGTTTTTTCTTGTTTTAGTTTTGGAATTTGCACTACAATGCTAGTTAGCTTATTCTTTATGGTCTTGGTTGAGAAATGGACTATAACGGCTGAGGCATTTGTTTTTACATGTTCTGTGGAATAGAGTCTGAAGCATCTTCAAAGAGTTGAACATCAAATGGGGTTAGTTCCGTCATGTTAGCTCCCTCTTATCCTCCTTGGCAACAAAAAATCTAGCCAATTGATAACTCAAGTGGGCCACACCATTTAAAGTCACGCCTAAACCTCTTTAATCATGTGGTGTGGTGCACCTCAAATTTTTAACACCTGATTCTTGGGTTTCTATTCAACTTTGTGTGGTGTGTCTTTTGAATGGACAATATGGTGGGCCCCATGCACAATCTGAAAGGTTTTAATGGTGGGCGTGCCATACCACAACTTCCTGTGGTATAGACCAGCTGAGTTGGCCTCATTTTTGGATGACAAGGAGAAAGTGAAGAGGCACACATGATGATGGATTGGGTGTCATGAATACATCATGGTGGGCCCTACGAGTGTTTTGGGTCAAGGGTTAACCTACAGACCTGGAAATTCAAGCTCTCTGGGATGCTATCTTGGGATGGGAATACTAAATCCAAGCTATTTACTCCCTTCCCGTTGCGAAAATGGAGAATGGTCAATTGGGCAGGGTAAGTATCCTAGTATTCACTTATTATCAGATTCTTGAAGTTCTTTCCATAAGTCGAATTTAGTTCTACCTATTTCATGTAAAAATAGAAAAGGAATGTCCCACTGTTTGAAGACCACTGCGGATGGCACTGATTGGGAGTTGCTTTTCTCAATTCAAGTCTGGTTGTTCGTTTTTGTAAGGTGTTTCGGCAATTTTTGCCAAGGAAGTAAAGACAACAGACAACGCTCTTTGCTTGGAACTGAAACTGCCGTCTAGGTCAGGTCAGAAACATGTGCACACATGCAGTGTCCTGAGTATTGGTATTGTTACATGTATTGAAGATTGGGGAAAAGTACTAAAAAATGGTTATACAACACGGCTATGTTCAGTATTGGTATGTGTTCTGCAAAAAGCAGTGTCACCTTCTTCAAGGTAGTATTCTAATATAACATGTGAAAAGTCTTAAAGATGAGGCATTCTCTTTGTGCTGATTCATTTTTCTGTTTAAGACCATGCTTTCTCTTACCATCAAGGATATCTTTCACTATATTAGGATGTTATTCTTTTCTGCCACAGACATTAATCGTAGCTAGATTCTCAATCAAGAGCTGGTCAAGTAAAAGCATGTGATGGGATTATTTTTTTCAAGACAAAAAACACTGGGACACAAGGTCTTCCCTAATATTCAAGCTTTTTCATAGTTTGAAATTTTTATTTGGAAAAATGATTATCTTCATTAGTCAATTTTGATATCTATAGGCTTTTTGTTATTTGGGATGTAATTAATTTCTTTTTGTTATTTTGCTCTGCATGTAGTAGGCAGAGACAAATGAGGGATGGATGGAGGGATTATATATATATTATATAATATATATATATATATATATATATTATATAATATATATATATTATTGTAAAGTAATAATTTTTTTATTTAGTATTCATTTTTAATTGTGTTGTGCAACATTCTTTAAGTTTCAAATATGTTAAAAAAAATACAGGTTTTAATTAAATATAAATATAACTAAATGGATTAAAAAAAAAAAACATTTTTATTGGCGGCCAACACTTATGCTGGTGATCAACATTTTTGTCGCCGATTGCATGCCTTTTTACTAGTGTTTGCCTTGGTCAGGGGCTTTTTACTGGTGTTATATTAGGTCTATATGGCGCTTCGACGGACCTCAACTGGCGCTTATCATACCTTTATCGGTACGTCAATAGATTTTTTTTGGCGTTTTGGCAAACTGTTTACTGTTGCTTTTCTAGGGCTATAGCGGCGGCCAGAAAAAGTGGCAGCAAAGGGTTACTATATAGCAACGGCCAACAAAAATGTCAGTAAAGTCTGTTGGCCGTCAGTAAAAGCTTTAGCGACACGCCCTTTGCCGGCGTTTGTCTGGAATTGGTTAAGCTTTTATCGATGATTTTTTTTTTTTTTAAAACTCGTACAAGCACCTGTTGCTATGATGACTGTCTAGCTACGAAGCTAGTCGAAGGATGAACAGATGTTCAAACCTCCCGCAAACCATGATTGTCTCGTGTAATGAAGCTCAGCCAACAATGAACATATTGTGTAATGAAGCTCAGCCAACAATGAACATATTGTTGCTCCTAACGACCGTCTATCTATGAAGCTAGCTGTGTAGATGATCTAGCCTTTATGCGCGACAACCTTCTTGCCACTTACTATGAACAGAGTGCTGTTAAATATCCATTTTTCATTTTTATTTTACTTACTTTTCTAGCCAAGTGTGATTAAAACCCGTTTATTTAATTAATTGACTTCAACCTGGTTTCATTCTCTTTATTATATTCTTTTATTTTCGAATGGTGTAAATTGATCCATGTTCGTAATCTTAAGTAAAGTTCTTGTTTCAAAAGAAAAAAGAACTCATTAGAAGGATGAACTTTCTCATTCGCAAATCACTTGATTTTGCATAATTGATGGCCGAGTATTCAAGCCAATCTCATAGATTAGGTCCCGAGCTTACTATCTCGGTGCCTAAGGTCATAAGACATTTGGTTCTAGTTGAGCCACTACTGGCTCTAGCATGCCTAGTGCACACACACATACATACTGTGCGATTGAATTCAAAACCAGCAAAAAGCCTTACTAGCTGTAGTTATGAATAGAATGCATGCCAGAGAGATCTCATTACGCGTTCTTTCAAGTTTGAAAGAGACTAGAGTTATCAATAATCAACAAAAATTCAAACCTTAATCATGAATTCTCTTTTTAAGCATTGATCTGGCGAATAAGCTCATAATTGGATCTTTACTCCCATAATACATCTGCCATTAGCCAAAATCTACAAGCGATCCTTAAGTTGGTTTTGAAAGAGATCAGCATTGGGTTGCATCAATGAATTATCAGTCTTAATGGTTATCACTCATAATCATGTTTTCATTGACTAAGGTTTTGATGAGATTATTACATACTTAAATACCTGATGGTCAATAATACATTTCCATCTGATCGGCTTGACTGGTGTTTGATGTTGTGTAGATTACATTACATGTGTGCGGCGCATTGTGAGGCTTTTGATTAGCTGAAACCCACATGTGACGTTGGATTTGATTTCATGCGAGGATGGTTGCTTTCTAAAGTACAATTAATTTAATGGTTAGGGGCTTAATTACATTTTTTTTTTAATATTATCAGAAACACACTAATAGAAACTTGAAAAAAGGAAAGAAAAGAAAAGATTATTAGGGGCTTACTTGTAAATAAGACTACAATAGATTGAAATGCTTGTAAAGGAAAGGAAATTAATAAAAAACATGTTAGAGGAACTAGTGATCCAAACCGTTGATCTTCTGGGCCCTCACATTTTGTACACTACACCATGTCTCATGGATGGGTAAACATAACCTTTCAGTTTGTGGCCTACAAATAGTTGGAAAGCGAACTACAACAACGGTCCGCATTCGACAAATAATGTAGAGGCTACTCCTGAGTCCTGATTTGCCTAAGTGGAAATGAGTCTCCCATTCGAGAAGTTCATCAACGGGCCCACCTTGCGGACTATCGCCATTGGTCTACAAGAGCAGGCCCTAGGGTTGGATTTAGTTGAATATTGGTATAACTGTATCTAGACTATGGATTGCTGACCCATCTGCCTTTCATGCAGCTTCTTTGAGTTAACTTGTTTTTCCAGACCGGGTTTGTTACCGTGAGTCAACCCGGTAGCTCCATCCCGTGTTTGGAACAATGAGAAGGATTGGATTAATCAGGTATCATATCATCCGGTTCCAAGAGGAGATCTGACGGGATTACGGTGGATTTTAAAATCTACTATATTTGTGGCCTCCAGGTTGATACATGTGTTTTATCTAGCCATCTATCTACAACTGTAAGTAGAGTTGGACGTGAACAACAAATTATCGAACAGTTCGCTCAATTCAATTCGAAAAAAACGAATTGAATAACTGGTTTGAAAGTGAAGCGAACCTGATCGAACCTAATTTTGGGTGTTCGAAAATACTTTGAACCGTACACGAACAGACCTCTGTTCGATTCGATTCGGTTCGTTTTACAAGTTCGAAGTTGTCCGATTTGAATTGGTTCGATTTGGTTTGAATGAGATATATAGTATAAATACTTTTTTTTACCACTCATTTTTCACTCGACCTCAGCAAGCCCTAGCAACTTTTTATCCCTGCCCAAAGAACCACCGAAACCCTAACCCTAAGCCCGTCCGGCCATCCTTCTCCCTCTGTTGCTCGTCCTTCCCACTCCTACCATTTCAGCTCTGCCCACTGAACCGATCAAAACCCTAACCTCTTCGTGATTCCTAGCCACTCAACTCGAGATTTCGGCCATCATCTGCTCGTCCTTCAATCCTGCCGGACGTCCGGTCATCCCTCTGCTCATCAGTCCTTGTCACCCTCCTGAAATCCGAGACTCGAGTACAACAACCCAAAGCCCGAGTTCCAGGGTGTGAACTTAATTCAAGCATAACTTTAGAGAAATTTCATTTCACATACCACAATACTAACTAAACTAAAGTACTTTATTTATCATAGTTTGAATTTCAAGCTGTAAATTAAATTAAACAACTACATCTACTCTACGAATTAATTAAGTCTACTAAAGTCGGTTTACATCAACTTAAAAGGGAAATAATTTAAACAACCTAATTTAAAATAAAGCTTCTAATAGAAGTAGCTGTCCAGATATTCCGCTTCAGCCGCTTCTTCTTCCTCCTAAAATCCTGCAGGAACTGTGGTGATTTTGGTGAGCTAAAGCCCAGTGAGGTCATTTCCATCGCAAGTAATATTCCAGTTAATAAAAGATAGGATACGAATCATTAATGGGTATAATTATATGAAAGACACGAGAAGAAAGTTATGATTGATCCACTTTATGATTTATTATCAATGGAACATGATTATTATGGATGTCACGTATGTCATGATACGTGTGAGAGCAATAAACGTCTAGGAACTCGCTGTCACTGAACATCATGAACCTGTCGCAAATCAACTATGCTCACCTAACCGGTACAGCTGAGGCGGCAAATCAATCATGCACGCCAGTGGGACAAATCAACCATGCACCACTGATCCAACCGAGCAAATCAACCATGCTCAATAAGTGAAACGACCAGAATTCGTTGCCACTGAACATTAGGAACCTGTCGCAAATCAATCATGCTCACCTAACCGGTACAGCGAGGCGGCAAATCAACCATGCACGCCAAGAGTCAAATCAATCATGCTCTTGTTCTGTCGCAGTGTATAATGAATGTGTATGTCATGAGTTATGGAAGCACTCTGCAAGCATACAATGGATATTACTATTCAATCAATTCACACCATGCATGCATTAACTTAATTAGGGTGTCTCTTTACTTAAACCCTAAGTTATTGTCTATTAGAAAGTGTAAGGATAATACTATGTAGAATTTTGATAATATCACAAATACCCAGAGTTGTACATCGTTGATATCGAAAGTGTGTAGTCTAAGTCAAACGTATTCTTGATTTGCACAACAAGAAAGAGAAATTGCGGGAAAGAGCCAACTAGAAAGGAAATATGGAAGGAAGGACTGGGAGAATGGAAACGAAAGATGGATCATTTACCTAGGATCAAAGATGCTATTCTAAACTTACTTTAGAAAGAGATTGAGGAATGTATCTTTACCAAAGATCCATTACATGAAACAATAAAGAGAGTTGGAACTTGAACGTAAAGAATAACACATATATGAAAAGAGAAATCAACTAGAAGTTTTTGAGATGAATCACTCACCTGTGGTGTTCCCTAGACTCTAAACAAGCTTACTTCGAAATCTGAGTCGACTCAGCGAGTTGACTCATTGGGTTAACTCAAAACAAAGTTTCTTCTTCTTCTCCTTCTCTTTCTTCTTCTTCTTCTTTCTTTCTGTCTTCTTCTGATCTGGAGCAGGGTCCAGCGGTGCAGCGGCGCAGCAACAGCAACTGCAACAGCAACAGCAGCCGCACCACCCTCTCTCTCTCTCTCTCTCTTTCTCTCTTTCTCTCTCTCTCTCTCTAATCTCTCTCTCTCTCTCTCTCTCTCTCTCTCTCTCTCTCTTTGGCGTTTCTCTGAAGGAGGCAGGGACGGAATCATGGGTTTATAATCGGCTGGAGGTTGGTTGTATGGTACGGAAGGAGTCTTGGATTCAATCCAAGTTGGAGAAGGAAACAATTTATTTTAGAAGGTTCTTGCACATGGAAGCCGTTAAAAATCTAGGTGGGGTCCACACAAGAATCTAGAAAAGATCTGAGCAGTCCATGCAATGGATATCCGAAGATCTTAAAGTTCTATAATCTGAACGGTTGTTTGAGGAGGGTTGGTTTCTCGTTTGATGGAAGAAAATTTCAAGAGGAGTGCTGGCGTCATGAAGAGAAAACGTTTGGACGGCTTGGATTTTCATATGGGGCCCACCAAAGCAATGGTGTGGATCACCAATGGCGGCAGCAGGTAACGCTACCTGCTGGAGTAGCGTCCGGAGAAGACGGACTCCCGTCCGCGTTGCGTGAAACGCGATCAAACGCGGTTTGACCGCGTGCCGACCTGTGTGCATCGCACACGAGGGTCCCACCTTGATGTTTATATGAAATCCACTCCGACCAGAAGGTTCGGCAGTGTAAATTTAGGTGGTGACACCAAATGTAGGCCTGATTTGAGATCAGATGGCCCACTTATGGCCCGATTTCTGATTTGCATATTTTTAGAATGATTGGAGGGCTAAAATTTGACGTGTATGGTTAAATTGTGTCCTAGAACTCAGTATATAAAGTTTCGTATGAAAGTGATCGCCTAGAAATCATAAAACTTAAAAAGGGTCGTTTAACTTAAGTTTAACTAATGGAATTTTCGTAATTATTGTAAATTTGTGATTTTTGTGAAATCTAATGCTTCTATGCCGTTTTAGAGTTTATTCTAAACAACTTTAATAAAGGGACCCTACTTTAATTCTTTATGGATTATTTATTATTAATTTATCAATAATTTAAGTGATTTAATTAATTAAACTATTAATTAAAATATTCCAGAAATTTAAAATTAATAAAATTATTATTTAAATTATTGTAAAAACCTGGGTTATTACGGTCCTGCTCGTAGCTCGCCCATCCGATTCCACCATTCCGGTCATCCCTCTGCTCGTCAATCCTGCTCGCAGCTCGCCCATCTGATTCCACCATTCCGGTCATCCCTCTGCTCGTTAGTCCTGCTCGCAACTCGCCCATTTGATCCACCATTTCGGTCATCCCTCTGCTCGCCAGTCTACACATGCAGCTCCTGTTCATCGTTCGATTTCAATCATCACTCTACTCGTTAGTCTGCACATTCAGCTCCAAAGGTTTGAACAAAACCCCCATGCTCAATTGCTCTTTTCCATATTTAAATATTTAATATTCTTAATATCTTATTTGTGAATGCCTGCAGCTACTGCTCATTCGATTCCGGTCATCCCTCTGCTCGTCAGTCTGCACGTCCAGCTCCAAAGGTTCGAACAAAACCCACTTGCTCAGTTACTCAGTTGCTCACTTGCTCTTTTCCATTTTTAAATATTTAATATTCTTAATACGTGATTGTGATGTGATTTGCGAATGTAACGTGATGTGATTAGAGTTTTTTAATTTGGAGATTTAATATTTTTTTAATTTGGGGGTTTTTGGATTAGGGTTAGGGCCTAGGGGTTTTGAATATTAAGTATACGTATGATGTACGTATGAGTCATGACTTATGATTTAGTTGGTTAAAAATCTTATGATTTGTGATTTGCAATTTGCGAAAATGTACTAAAACAAAAATATTTTTACACAAAAAAAAATTGTTCGAACTGGAAAAAATTATCTGAAATGAAAAATGTTTGAACATGTTCGAACATGTGGTAGACCAGACTGAACCAAACATAAACTAGGGCCCCATTGTTCGAATGTTTGTTCGAACATTATTCGAACACAGCCCAGTCAGCAACCGAACCGAACTAATTTGGCCCATGTTAGACTTGGTTCGATTCATTGTCCAGCTCTACTATAAGCAAATCTGTAATGATTATTTGTCATCTAACCCCTTGACAAGGCGAACCAGAAATGGATGAAGGAAAAACAAAAACACAAGGATAAGTTTGATCCAAAACTTTGTGGCTTAAAAAAAAGCTTTTAATGGCCATTCACTACTTTTTCAAATGGTGTGGATGGACAGCATGTATAGGAAACAAATTCATAAAGGTGGGCCCCACACGATAAGGGCAAGAAACAGCAATACCTAGACCTCAATATTGAGAGGTGTTGGAGGAGCCTTCAAACTGTGCACGTTTTGGGTGCACAGACCGGTCGGGCGACCGGTTTGGCCGAATGGCCCAGATGCACAGTAGGTCCTTAGACAGTTTTTGTGTACCCTAGACCGGTTGTTTAACCAGTCTGCAGAGGGCTCCGACCGGTCGGGCAATCGGTCGGCAAGTGAAGCAGCGTGACGGGTCTGCGTTGGATTTCTCCCTGGACTATTATGTGCAATGGTCGGACTGGTCGATTGCGCATGTGGTTTCTTGCGCAACTACGCTGGTAGTGCGTAAGATATTTCTATTTTCAGGTTATTGCTATTTAAAGGGGTGCAATCTGAGGTTAGAAGGAATTCTAAGGAGTCCAAGGTTTCCTAATCGTATTGGGAAGATGGGAGAGTGATTTGTGTGTGTGTGTCTGTGTGTGTGAGAGAGAGAGAGAGAGAGAGAGAGAGCTTGGGTTTTCTCCGTTTTCCTTGCTTGTGGGCTGTCAATCTCTGTAAGCTTCTATTTATCATAGTGGATTGCTTTGTGCTGTGGTTTTTTACCCGTTGAGGGGTTTTCCTACGTAAAATCGGATTCTCTTATGGTTGAATGCTTGTGTGTGGCTTGATTGCATAGTGTTTCTTCGTTTGATCCCGCATTACTCTATGAGTTCGGCTTCCACTTCCGTTGCCGGTTTTCCCATCAAGTGGTATCAGAGATAAAGTTGGGGTGGAGTAGAATTCGGATATGAGACGAGAAGATGGGATCAAGTACACGGTTCGAGTTAGAGAAGTTCTCCGAAAAAAATAACTTCGAACTACGGAAGGTGAAGGTTGAATCCATCTTAGTTCAGCAAGGGCTTGATGAAGCTCTTGGAAAGCGACCCGAGGTTATGAAAGATGATGAGTGGACGAAGCTAGACAAGAAGGCTAGAACCTCGAGCCTGTTAAGCCTTACGGATGATGTCCTCTATCACGTCACGAAGGAGAAGACTGCGGCTGAAACGATGACGAAGCTTAGAGAAGGTTTATGCCAAGAAGTGTCTAGAGAATCGCATGTACCTGTTGATGCAGTCGTTCACCTTGAGGATGGCTAAGGGGACGGATGTAGAGGACCACTTAAGCATGTTCAATAGGCTAGTTTGCAAGTTGGTGGAGATCGATGAACCAATGAAGGATGAATATCAATGAAGGATGAATATCAAGCATGCATCCTGTTGAATTCTCTTCTAGATTCATATGAGTCGTTCAGGGACTCTGTGTGCGCAGGGAATGAAACTATTAATGTCGAGACCGTTATCTCAGCCCACCAGTTGAAGGCGATGAGAAATAAAAGCGGTGACGTGGGTTCTCGTTATTCATTAGAGGCACTGATTATGAGAGGAGAGAAGTTCTGAGCATGGTGGAGGATATTCGAAATTAGGATCTAAGGCCAAGGGTAAAGGGAAAGCCAAGGCGAAGTGTTGGAGTTATGGTCAGGAGGGCCACATGAAAGGGGATTGTCAGAATCCCAAGTTAAAGCAAGAGATGTATGAAAATTCTTCTAGAGAGGGAGCCAATACCGTAGAGGACGGTGGCAATTTTTGTCAAGTTCTGATTGTATCTAGCAAGGGATCTCATGGTAATGAGTGGATCCTAGATTTAGGGGCTTCATGTTACGTTTGTCCTAACTGGAGTTCATTCACGACATACATGGAGTATGATGGTGAATCGGTGTTTGTGGGCGATGGTTACTCTCATAAGGTGGTGGGTGTTAGTATAGTGTGCATCAGGATGTTCAATAAGATTGAACGAGTCCTGGAAGATGTGAAGCACGTCCCCAAGATAAAGATGAATGTTATTTCTCTTGGTACACTTGAGTCGAAAGGATGTGTGTTCATCGGCCGTGATCGTTGTTGTGAAGTGTTGAAAGAGGGCACTCGTGTGCATGAAAGCACGGATGTGTGGCCATCTTTACAAGTTGATCGGGAGCACAATTCACGGTGGAACTGTGGGATCGGCAGCGAGATCCACAGTTGCTCGTATGTGGCAAGTGCCCAAGGGCCACATGAGAAGAGCGGAAAAGGGCGTGAATGTGTAAGGTTAAAGTCGATGGTGACACGAGAAGCGGTAGAGCTATGGTAAAGATGAGATGACGTCGCGATGATAGTTTTGATTCGACGTTTGAAGCCTCAGTGGAGATTGGTGGAGGAGCCTTCAAACTGTGCACGTTTTGGGTGCTCAAATCGGTCGGGCGACCGGTCTGGCCGAATGGCCTAGATTCACAGCAGGTCCCTGGACAGTTTTCGTGTACCTTAGATCGGTCGTTCGACCTGTCTGCATGGGGCTTCGACCGGTCGTGCAACCGATTGACAGTGAGGCAGCGTGACGGGTCTGCGTTGGATTTTTCCCTGGACTATTTTGTGCAATGGTCGACCGGTCGATTGCGCATGCGATTTCTTGCGCAGCTACACGGTAGTGCGTAAGATGTTTCTATTTTCGGGTTATTGCTTATTTAAAGGGGTGCAATCCGAGGTTAGAAGGAATTCTAAGGAGTCTAAGGTTTCCTAATCGTATTGGGAAGAGGGGATAGTGATTTGAGAGAGAGAGAGCTTGGGTTTTCTCTATTTTCCTTGCTTGTGGGCTGTCAATCTCTGTAATCTTCTGTTTATCATAGTGGATCGCTTTGTGCCGTGGTTTTTTACCTGTTGAGGGGTTTTTCCGCATAAAATTGGATTCTCTTGTGGTTGAATGCTTGTGTGTGGCTTGATTGCATAGTGTTTCTCGTTTGATCTCGCATTACTCTGTGCGTTCGGCTTCCGCTTCCGCTGTCGGTTTTCCCAACAAGAGGAGTTTATCTTATCTCAGTCTACCACTATTCCAAAGGTATAGGTGTTACAACAAATTGTATTTAACTTACAAATTACGAGGAGCGAAGTAGGTGAGTGAGTCCTAACCTCACCCAATACGATGCGGCCCACCTTGATATGTGTATTCTGTATCCACCCCATTCATTTTTCTAGATCATTTTAGGGTATTATAAAAAAATAATAATAATAAAGATCCAATTATCAGGTGGACTAGACTCTAGGAAATAGTGGTGATTGAGCAACCTACTATTAAAAGCTTCTAAGGGTAGTGTTTATTTGCCATCCAATCTGTTGATAAGATCACGGATGAAAGGAAAAACAAATATCAGCTTGATCCAAACTTTTGTGGTCCATTAATGGTCAATCATCGCTGTTTCTTATGATATGGTCCACCTGGTAATTGGATCTAATTAATTTTTTGGATAATGACTTAAAATGATCTTGAGAAACAGATGAACAGAGTGGATGCAAAGTATACACATAAAGGTGGGCCCCTACTGTAAGTGTCACACCATCTTGGGTGAGGGGCTTGTCTAATCTGCTCCCATAAATTACATGGGAACGGAGTGCCTGTGCCAAGGCTGTGTAGGGTCAAAGAAATGTCTATCATGGGATGACGTGGTGGGACTCATCTAATCCGACTCCCATAACGTCGGGTTGTACATCGATTCATCAATTTGATTTTGGATGACATTGAAATTGAATTGATTCTAAATTTTTGAAATTGAAATTGAAATTGATTTGATTTTAATTTTGAAATTTTGAATTGAAATTGAATTGACGCCGAATTTTTTAAAATTGATATAAGATTGAATTGATGTATTTTTCGATTCGATTCGATTCGATTTTTCACACATTGCAAATTGAAAACCTATAGGTTTTGTAGGTTTAGATTTTATAGTACCTCAAATAATAATATTAGTAAGAAATACTTCTGAAAACATATGCATAATAACTACACCATGCATGGTTTTGGAATAAAAGTTTAATCCAACTTACCGTTATGGTGCAAAAATACAACATACTTGGTGGAAATTTATACATATCCATATCTCAGGTAGAGCACGCCACATGAAACAATGTTAATTGAGTGCTTCACCATTAAAATTTTCAAAGGTTCCATTGTAACATTTACTTAATGTTTATTTTCAATCCAACACGTTGATATTGTCAAGAAGATCTGGATGAAGGGAAATTAGAAAGATCATATTGATCCAAAGCTTTTGAGGCCCGCAAAATGTTTTTAATGGTTATTCATCTCTCTTTCTCTTAGTATGGTCCACTTGAGATTTGATCTTCTTGTAATTTTGGATCATGTCCTAAAATGAGACGTAAAATTTGATGGACAGAATGGATATACAAAAAATACATCAAGGTAGGCCCCACATGGTAGGGGTAATACCTACTAAGATGTTACCACCGCAACACCTAATTCACTCTTGGGCGAACTTCAGATTATATACTAAGTTAGTATCCTTTTGTCGTACTGAGTACTCAGTTGGGCATACTTTGAATGCATTTGGTTTATCCACACCGTCCATTCGTTTTGCCCGCTCATTTTACTCGTTGAGCCCAAAATTAAGGCATATCCAAAGCTTGAGTGGACCATGCCACATGAAACAATAGGAATAAGGATTTCCACTGTTGAAACCTTCCTAGGGCCAACAATGACATTGATTTGTCATCCAACCTGTTCTTAAGATCAAGTAGACATGTATAAATGGAAAACAAATATCAGCTTGATTCAAAACTTCAGTGGCCTACAATAATTTTTCAATAGTAGAGGTTCAATTCACACGGTTTCTTGTGGTGTGTGCCACTTGAGCTTTGTATATGCTTCAATTTTGGGCTCGAGCCATAAAATTATCTTTTAAAATGGATGAATGGAGTGGAAAAAATGAATAAATTATTGTGGACCCCACAAAGTTTTCTCAGTACGCTAAGCGCATTAAGTTACTAAGTACGCAATCCAGTTCGTCTTGGACTCTTGTATGGGCGGGATATGCAGAAGGGTAGTTTCAAAGCTCAATGGGCCCCACCATGATGTATGTGTTTTATTTAGGCCATCCATCCATTTTTTTTTCATTTAATTCTAAGACATTATCCAAAAAATGAGACATCCAAATCTTAAGTGGACCACGCCACAGGAAAACACTGGGGGATTGATGATTACTGTTAAAAACTTTCTGTGGCCTTAGAAGTTTAGTATCAAGTTGATATTTGTTTTTTCCCTTCCTCTAGGTCTATGTGACCTTTATCAACAGGTTGGATGGCAAATAAACATTACAATGGGCCCCATGAAGAATTTAATGGTGGACGTTCAATCCCCACTGTTTTGATATGGTGCGATCAACTTGAGATATGTATCTTTCTAATTTTTGGAATTTTGCCTTAAATTCAAATGTAAAAATGGATGGATGGCATAGATAAAACACACTATGATGTATCTATTTCATCCATGCCGTCCATTAATTTATATAATATATATAATTCAATTCGATTCGATTCAGTCGATTGGAACCGAAAATTGAAATTGAATTTTTTTTTTTTTTAACAAATTGAATTGAAATGATCTTGGAAACGATTCGATTCGATTTGATCAATAAATCGATCATAAATTGAATTGTGTGCTGCTTAGGAGTGGATTGCCTGCCACGGCGGAGGGAAAGAGTAGGCGGTGAAAGGGAACCTAGGTAGGGTCCACCGTGATGTTTTTGAGAAATCCACCCCGTCCATCCGCTCTGTGAGATCATTTTAGGATGTTATACCAAAAATGAATAAGATCCAAGACTCAAGTGGGCAGAAAATGTGAGGATTGAATGTCCACAGTTGAAATATTCGTGGGGCCACATAAGTTTTAAATCAGGCTAATAGTTGTGTTCTCAGTTCATCCTAGTGGGAATGAAGTTATGGATGGTATTGATGGCATATAAGCATCACTGTGGATCCATGGAGGTTTCTACTGTAAGAATTTCTCAACCGTACCTTTTCATTTAGTGCGGCCCACTTGAGTCTTGATCCGTTTTGGTATAATGATCTAAAATGATCTTACAAAGAGTATGAACGGATTTCTCAAAAACATCACGGTGAACCCAAACTAGGTTCCCCGCTCAGGAACTCCCTGTACCAGGCTTTCGCAGGGAATCCGCGTCCGGGTCAAAGAGATGTCTGTCTATTGGATGAGGTGGATTTCTCCCACCACTATGTTTGTGAGAACTTTACCCCGTCCATCCGTTTTTTCCACAATTGAAATATTCGGGCCCACCACGAAATTTACCGGTCCATCCGTTTTTTCCTACAATTGAAATATTCATGTGCCAAAAAAAAGTTTTGAATCAGGCTAATATTTGTGTTTTCAGTTCATCCTTGTAGGAATGACGTCACGAAAGATATGAATATCACGTAAGCATTACTAGTGGACCCTAGGCGGTTTTAGTAATATAAATTTCCCAACTCACCTTTTTTTTTTTTTCCTTTAGTACGGTACACTTAAATCTTAGATCCGGACCATTTTTGTTAGCATGTCTTAAAATGAGCTCACAAAGCATACGAACAAGGATAGATTTCTCGGATTTAGCAGGAAATCGGCGTCCTAAAAATCATGGAGATCCAACGGGTGGGCCATACCAAGAAGATAGGTGGATCAGCGACGTCTATTGTTGAAACCTTCCTGGAGCTGTCCATGATGTATCTATGCCATCCAAACCGTTCATAGAATTATTCCCATTCATATAAACTGTTGAACAAATATCATCCCTGATAAAATAATTTCGTCACTGCCTGGTGTTCAATCCCCACTGTTTCATCTGGTATGGCCCACCTGAGTTATGTATCATCCTGATTGTTGGAATCCTGTGCCTATTGTGGTCTTTCAAAACGGATGGACGGAATGGATTTATCACAGACATCTTTGTTGACGCCAAACTACCCCAGGCACATAGATATCTTTGTGACAGGCAATCCGCTCCCAAATTATATAGGGTTTCAATCGTTGATACTTTTGGACCCTAATATCCATACCTAGCACAATGGAGAGGAGACAGAGCTACAGAGAGAGACCCGAGGCCCCCATTTTTTTGAAGACACAGCAATCTTTGGGAAAAAGTAAAGGATTGATGAAGAAAGAAGTTTCAGTATTGCCTCTTCTTGATTCTTTCTGCGAGAAATTGAAGTCAGTAGCGAAAAAGACGGGTCATTCCTGTCAGTCATTGGTTACGATCTTCAACAGATATCAGCTACTTTATCAACCATACGCCCCATCGTCGGATATGCCGAGGTAAAGCAAGCTGAATCCTCGGTTGCAAGATACTGGTTGAGGGAGCTCGAAGACGTTGCTGATGAAATGAATAGTGTATTGGACAATTACGCGATGAAAGGTATAGATTCTGATGTGGATGAGGCATATGAGAAGAAGCTCTTTATCTTCTCATTCGTTAAAATCAGAAGTACGATTTAGGCTACGGGCGATTAGCAATAGATTAGAATTCATCAGACGATCTGGCATGCGATTCCATAAAATGCTCAAACCCTTGCATGCAATCAAAGAGCTCCCACAACCAGAACCACTTCCCTCTCAAAGTTTCTTCTTTCACGAAATCCACTTGGCTCTCTCAGCACCAACATCCTCTCGCTCTTTCTCAATGCATATCTCCGAAGCTAAGAAGATCATCTTCTCTAGGATCCAGACCATTAATTCAAAGAATGCGACCAAGATTATGGATCTGCTCCTCATCCAGAAACTCAGCAAGAAGAAAATGATCCGCCTTGCCTTCACACACGAATATATCTTCCGAGCCCTAGTCCTCAAGGCCGAGCAATATCTTGGCCTCCTCCCTCTTTCCTCCTTCACCCCTACCCCAACCTTTCGACAGCCCCTCTTCCGTCTTTCCTCCACCACCCCTTCCCTAACCTCTCTACAGGACCTCTACTTCTCTTCCTCCACCACCCCTTTACCATACTTTCTAGACTACCCCGACCTTCTTTCCTCCACCATCCATTTCCTACCCTCTCTACAGGAAGGAGAACGGCCACATCAAGTACCCGCTCTTCTCAACACAGTTATGGCGAAGCTCATGTCCTCTTTATTTGTGGAGGTTTTGAGATTGCGTTCTCAAATTGGAATCCCAGACACCCCATCTGCAGATGTGGAGAAATCGGACCCGTCAGACAAGACACCAGATGCCCCATCTTTTTATATGAAGCGATCAAAATGCTGCCTGGCAGAGGACTTCATAAAGAACTTACAGATTGGCACATCCCAATGGCGCATCTACTACAAGGATTTCCTTAAGCTCTTACACACCTTATTTGCCATCCAATCCATGGCCGCACATGCCGATAGGAAGCCAGCAAAATCAGAAGCTGTGGGACTCTGGCTACAAAGGGTCAGAGATGTCACCCACGATGCCATGGATGTGTTGGATATGGATATGCTGAAGGCTACATCGGTCAGATACATGGTCACAAATCTTCCTTTCAATGAGCATTCAATGATCGAGTCTCTTCTTTCCAACGAGCAGTCTATGATTGAGTTGATCAGCGATAGCTTCAATCAGTTGCTGGAGGAATGCCCCAGCCTCCATCTCGAAGAGGAAGGAGATGGAGTCACAAAGAGATTCAAGGCCCTGATCATGACGGAAGAAGTTCTAGTATCGCCTCTTCTTGATTCTATCTTGGAGAATTTGAAGTCAGTAGCTAAAGAAAGTAACTCATCCCTGTCAGGCATTGATGAGAATCTCCAAAAGATCTCAGCTATCTTATCAACCGTACGCCCCACCGTTGAAGTTGCCGAGCAAAAGCAAGCTAAATCCTCAGTTGCAAGATCTTGGCTATGGAGGCTCAAAGATGTCGCTTATGACTTGGATGATGTATTGGATGATTACATGACGGAAGCTCTAAATTCCAATGTGTATAAGCATGTGAGAAGAAGCTCTTTATCTTCTCTTAGTTCAAGTTCGTTCGAACTAGTCATCAGACGTAAGCTAAATGAGGTTGTTGGGAGACTAGATGAGGTCACAGAGTCATGCATTGGCCTCCATCTTAAAGAGGGAGGAGATGGGGAGAGTCCGTTTCAGTTGTGGGAGAGATTGCAAGCCAGTTTGCTCGTAGATGAGTCAGAGGCTTCTGGTAGACACGATGATAGGGAGAAGATAATAGAGTTGTTGTCATCTGAAGAATCTCAGGGAGAGAATGTTTCCTCTATTTCTGTTGTGGGTATGGGTGGGCTCAGGAAGACGACCGTCGCGCAACTTGCCTACAATGATGAGAGGAGGGAGAAACATCTCCTGCTACGACATCTAAGATCAAGCTATTATCAGCTTCCGGCACATGTGAGGAAATGTTTGGCATTCTGCTCGATGTTTCCCAAAGACTATGAATTTGAGAAGGATGAACTAGTCCTGCTATGGATGGCGGAAGGTTTCATACAACCTAAAGAAACGAAGCAAATGGAAGAGATTGGTGACGAGTATTTTAATGATTTGTTGCGGTTTTCATTCTTTCAATCCTTTGGAGGCAACAAATCAAGGTACAGAATGCACGAGTTCATCCACAGTCTGGTACAATCGGTTTCTGGTGAAGAATGCTTTATGGCTGAGGATGGGAGGTCTTGTGATATCTCTGAAAGGGCCCTCCATGCATACTTGGTTTGTCACTCTCTAGAGCCAAAGTTCTTTAAAGCATTTTATAAAGCTAGTGGCTTACGTACTTTTCTTCTACGCGCATATAATAAGCATCCTCAATTCAATGCCCGTATCGAGCAGATTGTTTCTGATGTGTTCATGAAGTTGAGATGCCTGCGCGTGTTGGATTTGAGTCATACCGAAATCACAGAGTTGCCAGATTCAGTTGGCAATCTGAAGCATTTACGGTACCTCAATCTCTCTCGAACTCATATTAAAAGGCTTCCAGAGTCAACGAGCACCCTTCTCAACTTACAAACACTCAAACTCGACCATTGCTTTAAGCTCATCGAGTTACCCATGAACATGAGAAACTTAATTAACCTACGACATCTCTGTCTTGATATGTGCCTCTCCGAGTTAATTCGTATGCCACCTGGAATTGGGAGATTGACTTGTCTCCAAACACTGCCCTATTTTGTTGTGGGCAGAGAGAGTGGGTACAGAATACGAGAGGTGATGGACATGGTGCACCTTTGTGGAGCACTTTCCATTTCAAAGCTTGAGAATGTGATGACTGCAGAGGAGGCCAAGGAGGCCAATTTGAAGAATAAAGACAAGCTCTGCAGATTAGAGTTGCAATGGAGTCATGATTATGCTGATTTACGAGATGAAGGGATTGAGGAGGAAATCCTGGAAGGATTGCAACCTAATGGCCACCTCAGAGAACTATTGATCAAGAATTACAATGGTACTAAATTTTCAAGTTGGTTGATGGATTCAAAGCTTGATAATTTAGTAAAGATTGAACTATTGAATTGTAGAAACTGCAAAGTTCTCCCGCCTCTTGGAGGGTTACCTTGCCTTAAAGATCTTTACTTGAAGGGAATGCATGGAGTGAACACTGTGGGTCATGATTTCTATGTCAAAGGTGTGAAGTGGTTTCCTTCATTGGAGAGGATGGTCCTCTGTGCAATGGCTGATTTGGAGGAATGGTTTGGAGCAGAAGATGAATTCACTTGCCTGCGTGAACTAAGAATTTGCTACTGTCCCAAGCTGAAAAAGTTTTCCTTCCTTTCTCCCACCACCCTGGTAAAATTAGAGATTAGAAGTTGTGTGGGATTGACTGCCATTCCAAGCTTCCCATCTCTTCATGATTTAAAAATCAAAGACTGTGGTCAAGTGATATTGAGCTCGCTCCCTCGCCTCACATCTCTTGTATCCTTGACTATTTCCCAAATTCCAGAGTTAACATTTCTGTCTACAAGGTTTCTTCAACCCCTAAAACTACTCGGAAAATTAAAGATCAAGGAATGCGATGAACTCAAGTGCTGTAATAAGGAAGAAGGGTTGCAAGACCTCATCTCTCTCCGAAATTTGGAAATTAAGAGATGTCCTCTGCTCACTTCGATGATAGATGAGGAGCTGCCCATTACACTAGAAGACCTCAGAATATCCTCTTGTCTTAATTTGACGGCTCTACCCAAGGGGCTGCAGAAACTTACTTCTCTCCAACATTTGGAAATATCTGATTGTCCTCGGCTCGTTTCCTTGCCTGAGGAGGGGCTTCCTTCCACACTTCAATCTTTGCTGATAAGAGGATGTTACATGCTGGAGAAACGATGTCAAGAGGAGGAAGGCGAAGATTGGTGCAAGATAAAGGACATCCCCATGATATCAATCAATGGCTATGATTAGTGGTACGACTATTAACTTCCTGATCTAATCTTTTTTATTGTTTATTTATTTGTTACCTTTTAGTTTTCCTTTGGAAAGATCATTCATTAGACCTATTCTGTTTATTCTTTTTACACGATTTTTAAAGCAATGCTTTTTCTATGTAATAATCTGTTCCCATTTAGGGTTTGTTTGGATGCCCATAAATGGGGCTAACTGTAAATGATTTACAGGTAAATGGTTTACAGTATGTGTTGGATGCTGAAAAATGCTGCTAGACTGTAAGTCATTTTCCACTTTCAGCCCCATTTGATTTACAGGCTAAAAGCTGTGATTTCATTTATAGGCTCTCCATTTACAGCTAACGGCTATAAATGGAAAGATGGCTCTCATTTATAGGACTTAAACAATTTACAGGATATCCAAACACAGACAATCATTTACCTGTAAATCATTTATAGCTTATAGCGAAACAGGATAGGTTTCAAATGATTTACACCTATAAATTATTTATCTATAAATCATTGATAGCTTATAGCCTAACAGGATAGGTTGTAAATGATTTGCTCCTGTCAATTATTTACCTGTAAATCATTTACCACTTAAACCATTTACAGGCATCCAAATGACCCCTTGCTATGTTACCTAATGAAAACATTTTTTCTCTCTTCCTTTGCTTCGATCATTTGTTTTATAAATTTGATTGTTATTTTGTGATGTCAGTTCAATTCCCTTATCTCATGCTATGATATGTTCTGATTTGTAATGCATTTTTGCATTAATGATTTTCTTCCTTTTTTGCAGCTTCCATCATTAACCCTCAACCCTACCCACCCTGCCCAATTTGCACTGCTAGAATCTAATGTTTGTCCTTGTGTTGCAGAGTTGGATGGCCTTTTATTGCAGGATTGGAAAAGCCGTGTTCGAATGGGGTACATTCAATGTTTGCAAGTTCAAATGGGGTACATTCGATGTTTGCAACGTCCGCATGTGTGTAGAGTCCTCTGCCCATCTGCATGCAGCCACATGTTTGTTACGGTCTACTTTCTGGACTCAACTGGGATGTCTGAGTCACTGGAAGCAGAGGTCGAGGCAACTCAGTTGGGTCTCTATACTTCATCCAATTCATACACCACCTCTCTTACGGCGGAAGGGCCTGGAGAGGAAATTGATGGTTGGATCTCTTTTTGACCTCCTGACTTTCGGCGGGTCGATCTCCCTCTCAATGAGATTAGAGATCTTTGCCCCAGGTTAAACATTCGTGGGCCATGAATCTTGCTAGAGACGTCTCTAGGCGATCTTTGTTGCTTTCAGTTTGCTACGGTATCTTCACTATATTCTTTTTTGATGCATGTGAGATCTGAACTTTCTGTCATTTGCCACACTGATTAGATCTTCTGCCTAGATTCTCAGGCCGTTTCATGCAGATGAGCTGCAATGTACAAAACAAAGGGGGCCGTTGGCACACCTGAGAAGTGAAATAACCTCATCTTTAGGCTGAAAGACCTAAACATGTGTGATGTGGCCCGTCTTATGGAAAGCTCAGATCTTACACGTGTTCCTTATAAGCAAGTGCACATGCACACATGTTCCTTATTGGCAACTGCAGCTGCGTGTGATTTGGCATGCCTGAAGCCTTCTTGAGCTTAGCAAGCCTCTATTCTTGCCACTGCACACGAGAATGTTTATACATAATATCTGACTAATACATTGTACGTCGGATATGATTAGAATGCTCTGATCGATGAATGCTTTGAACAATTTGTTACATATCTATAGATTGATTGTGTCCATCAATTAGGGCCATTGGGATTCAAGGAAAGTAGTTTGTGATTTGTGAAACTATCTAATGCATGGTAACTTAGGAAAATGAGGATAATGTGTCCTTAAAATTTGACCCTCATGGCTGAATGGATGCTAAAAAACCATGTGACCCACAAGCTATCTTGCACATGTTGTGTTTAACAAGTTTCATTAGTCATACCGTCTTTGATTAGCTGTAATGGAACATGTGATGCATGTGCATGAAACATTATGTCCCTGCATACACCATGATATAGGCAACATATTTGATTGAGCCAATGTCGTCAAATCACATAAAATCGCATAAGCCATAAACATAATTGCATTAGCGATTGCTCAGGCTAATGTCTTTTCTTTTTTTGAAAATTAAAAACATAAAAAAATGGTAAGAAAAGAAACTATGTATAATTACTACAAGTGATTGTATTGCGTTTATTTACCTATTTCATTGTATTTGACTACTAAGCCATCCATATGTTGAGTTATATTATATTATATATAACAAAACAAATTTAAATAATAGTTACGGTAAAAAAGAATTGATTATTGAAAACTATGAATATATAAACTGTATTGATAACTAGGTTCTTCTTGAGTTGATGCATACAATACAAGCTGTAAGTTCCAACTTACTACAATCTACAAGAAACTTGACTGTTCGGCCGTGATGCCATGGCATGCTTAAGTATGCCATGATTATGCGGTAATCATGGCATACTTCTTGCATGGCATATGTGACTAAGTGATTGAAGCCATGTTATGCGAATATGCACATGACAACACTGGTATTGACCATCCTTGCTTAATGGCCATGTTCCGAGTAGCTGGTGGACTCATTTTCCTAGATTTGCATACAAAAGTTATCTTGATAAACTAAGTATAAGCCTACCTTACTTGAGTAGCATGTGCATTCAACAAGCCCCTTAGCAATGATAGTGCATCTTTACACACAAGTTGGAATCGCCATATGGATAGCCTATTAGTAGCTTCGTGCACATGGAAACACAGTATTCTTGCATGTCCATCATATGCCAAAATGTGTCATGGTTTAAGTGCTCCATGTGTGCCACCATCAATTATCATACACCCAACACGCAATACATGAATCAATGTGCACATTGAAAGTTGGCCCGGAAGAGTGGGTTTGTAAGATCCGATGGTTTACACGATATGGGACCTTTGCAAAAGCCGATGATCAACGGCATTAGTCCAGTTGTCCACCTAACCACTATGGGAGCAGATGGGTCTCATCACCCCTTTTAAGATTTCCAGCCCCATGTTAATGCAACCCCAGGGCCTACCATGTGTGTATATGCCATTAAACCCGTTCATCAGGTGCATCTTGATAGGATTAAGGGAAATTAGAAAGTTCATCTTGATCCAAAGCTCAGTGAGGCCACACTGCACGTAGGGTGAAGGGTGAATATGAGATGTTGCACCCTATGGACAGAGGACGTCACAACCAGAACACACTGTGCCCTGCAAAGCACAACCGTTGTTATAGAGGATGGATTCCAGTAGGGAGTCCAGAGAGGTTTGAGTTCTCTGTTGCTCAGAGAGTTCTCTGTTGCTCAGAGACTCTAAACTCAAAATCAACCGTCCAGATAGTGGGCCCTTGTCTAGATAGGTCTGTAAGGGCTCGTTTGGATACCACCAAATAAGTTACTTTTCTACTTACAGCAGTAGATAAGTGACTGATATTTAGATAAGTAGGTTTGATTTATGATTAATTATAAGTAACTTTTTTACTTAAAAGTATATAATCACTTCAGTTTTAGTAGGGCTCTCAATGTAGTGGGTCAGATCCGAGATCGGATTCGGTCCGAATCCGTATAATGCGGATTTGGATCTTAAAATAGGTCCGATTATTTAAATGAATCAGATTTGGATCTTAAAATAGGTCCGATTACTTAAATGGACTGGATTTGGATTCACAGAAACGTATCCGAGTTCGATCCCAATATGATCCATATCCGACTCATTGTCACCTTACTGTATATGTTATATTCATGTTGGCCATCCCTTTTCCATATTATTTTAGGCCATGTCTCAAAATTGAGACATGCCACTCTCAGGTTGACCATATCACAGTAAATAGTGGGATCTGCATCATTTTGCCTACTAAATTATATATATATATATATATATATATATATATATATATTAATGGGGATTGACCTAGATCCGACCCGAATCCGATGGTTATATGGATTTTGGATCGGAAATGGATCTAACTATTTATAAATGGATCGAATATGGATATCACCTTTTGGATCCGAGTTGGATCCGAATCCGATCCGAATTCATCTACAGATATTCGGACTTGGAGCTGGATCCAACTAGATCCGATCATCCAATCCAGATCCGACCCATTAAGAGCCCTCAGTTACATATGAGAAATGGTACTATGCACTCGAGGTTAAGCTGTGTGGGCCCCACTGCGATGTGTGATGGGCATCCCATAACCAATAGGGGACTTACCAAATGCATGGTGTGGATGTGAGATATACATCACAGTGGGGCCCACACAGCTTGACCTCTTGGGAAGTTCCCGTGAGGTCGAGCTGTGTGGGCCCCACTGTGATGTTTGATGGGCATCCACACCATCAGTCAGATGCACCATTCCATGGTGGGTGATGAGCCTAAAACTCAGGCTAATCAATGACTTTGGTGGGCCACACCATAGACAACAGTTAAGAGTGGATATCCACCCATTGAAACCTTTATGATCGTTTATAGGACCTACCGAGATGTGTTTGAGAGATCCAGAACATCCATTTGCGTGTCCCACTTAAACGAGTTCACACCAAGCTTCAACCGTATCCAAAACTCAGGTGGGCCCCAACAAGTGATTTTGGATGCTGTAGGCATGATTTTTCACTGTTTCAGTTAGTATGGCCCACTTGAGTTCTGGATACAACTGATTTTTGGGATACCTCATAACCAATAGGGGACCCACCAAATGCATGGTGTGGATTCCCAGCAAACATCACAGTGGGGCCCACACAGCTTGACCCCCCCCCCCCCCCCCCCCCCTCGGGCCCACGCACACACACACACACACACACACACACACACACACTTTTCATTAAGTTGCTGAAGAGTGGAATCAAGAGAGTTGAAAGAGAGGAGAAGCTGATAAGTATGTTGTGTACCATTCATTTCAAGGGTACGGTGGTTACTTGGGAAGGTTTCAACTGTAAGAGTCATTATTTCCATTGATTCTTAGAGTGAGGTCCACCCGCTAGACCCTAAGAGGCTTACAACGGTGGGTCTCACTAGGGATTCAGTTCCGCTCCATTTTTTGACTCATACTTTAATAAGGTTGGGAAAACAGATGGACAGGTGGATAGAACATGTACATCAGTGGGTCCCACCCACCGGATGAGTGGCGTGGATGTGAGATACATACATCACAATGGGTCTCACCCACTGGATGGACAACATGAGTCTAAGACATACGCCATTGTGGGTCCCAGGGAGGTTTCCAAGGGCATATGGGGTCATTTCTGGTGGTGGGGCCTGCATCAGTTTAGGACCAAGCTAATCTTTGTGCATTCCCTACATCTAAGTCTTGTGTGCCTAATTAGGAGGCAATTAAATATCATGGTGGGTCATCTAATCTGGTTCAACAGTGGATGTTTCCATGTCCAAACAATAGTGTCCACAACAGTGGGATCAAGCTGACATTTGCGTTTTACTTTCATCCTAGTTTATGCAACCACATGAACGAGTTGTATGACAGGTAAACATCAAGGTGAGACCCACATGAATGGATAGTGTGGGTGTGCATGGTGGGTTCACATGATGGGTAGTGTATATTGAAGGTGGGCCCCACATGATCGATAATAACATTGACAATGGGCCCTATTTGATAGATGACCAACATCAAAGGCAGGCCCTACATAATGAATGGTGCACATTAAAGGTCGGGCCATAATGATGAATTGCCCACATCTAAGGTGGGCCTTGCATGATGGACGGCCCACACAATGAATGGTCCACATCATACGTTGGCTCCACATTGAAAGTGGGGCCCACATGACAGACAGTTCACATCAAAGGTGGACTCCACATGATGGGCAATTAATAATGGTGGGCTCCACATGATGGTTGGTCCACATCAAGGTGGGCCTCACATGATGGACAATCCACATCAAAGGTCGGGCTAATGAGAATGACCCCTATCCAAGGCGGGCCTGCATGATGGACGACCCATATGGGAGGTGGGCTCGCATGATGGGTGGTCCACATCAAAGGTGGGCACCACATGATAGGGCAGTGGATATTGAAGATGGGCCCCACATGATGGACAATAACATTGATGGTGGGCCCCACATGATGGATGACCAACATCAAAGGTGGGACCCACCTAATGCATGGTGCACATTAAAGATCGGACCCTGATGCTAAATGGCCCACATCCAAGGTGGGTCCACATGATAGATGACCCACATTAGTGGGGCCACACAATGAACGATCCACATCAAAGTTTGGCCCCACATGATGTGCAATGGATGTGAGGGGGACCAAATAGACCCGAGGGATGATAACTTATGATGTTGGAAACCAAACATGCTTTCTACTTTTTGAATGATAAGTATGTTCTTTACCAAACATGCTTATCTGCTGATTTATGCTGATTAAGTAGAACCAAGATAAGTTGCTTATTTGATAAGCAGCTTATCTAAGTAACTTACAATCCAAACGGGCCCTAAATGATGCTTTAATTTGCCAATTACCTGATGTTTGACTATTGGATTTCAGCCAAGAAAATCAGGCACTGCAATTATGCAATTAATATTATTTTTTAAATTTATAACCTATCTACATACACCGGGTACTTGAATTGGATGGTCCAATTTGAGTTAGATATGTTTTATGTGTACAAATGCAATTGCGAATTTTTCTATGTAGACTTTACTTTTAACCCACCAGCCTTACTAAACCTTCAAAACTTTAGTTTCCATTTCTAAACATATGAGCTTTTTTGGACAAAAATATTTTTCAAAACCCATCTTCTTCGTTTTTCTTCTTGAAAAAATTCATATCCTTTTTCGTTTTTCTTCATAAAATTTTCAGTTCAACTTGAAATCTCCAATCTTTCTCAGGATTTTATTCATTGCCTCAAACTGTGGTGGGCTTTTTTTTTGAATGAAAATACCCTCCAAAATTCATGTTCTTATTCATTTTTCTTCGTGAAAAAACTCATACTCTTCGTTTTTCTCTTCGGCTATACTAAAAAACCATCTTTTCTTTATTTTGAAATCATGTTTCACTTCACTACACTTTTCTTCTTCTTGAACTTGTGTTCCACTGGAACGACAACTGTGGGCAAGTAAGAATGAATAATGAATGTGTTTTTTTTTGTAAGAGTTGTCCACAAGGATGTAATTAGTGAGAACTTGATAAATTTCACTAAGTACATTGAAAATTGACCGAGTTCTCTTTAAATATCACCGGTGAATTGTGATTTGAATGGTGAATGATGATTTTTGAATGGTGAATGGTAAAGGTGATTTGAATGGTGGATGGTAAAACCTCCCGCGTTCTTTATAAAATTGACCGAGTACAATGAAAAACAACGAACCAAGTTCGTCACAAATCAACTTTTCACGATGAAATTGATCGAGAAGAAATTGACCGTACAGTGAACATGGACTGATCAAGTCAGTCGCAAATCGACCTCTCAATGAAACCTATTCTTGGTGAAACCTTTGTAGTGAAATTGACCGTACAGTGAAATCGACCTCTCAATGAAACCTGTTCTCAGTGAAATTCACCGTATAGCGAAAAACGACAAACGGAGTTCATCGCAAATCGACTTGCTTCGGTGGAGGATAGCGGATTAACCACATACGGTGAAATTGACCGAGAACTCTTGTGAAACCTTTGGGACTTGGTGAAATTGACGTCAAAAAACGACGAATGAAGTCCGTCGTAAATTGACTTTTCTTCATGAAACCTCTCACCCGAGAACTAAAAAACCAAGGGTATTTTTGTCAGAAAAAAAAACCCATCCTCCTATTTTAAGTTTTCACATGAAAACTAAACTTTTGGAAGTCTAGTTAGGCTGGTCAGTCAAAACTGAAGTCTACAAAGGGAAATTTCTTGTAGTAACATCTACTTATGAGTCTGGATCCTCTGTTAGCTTCCAAGCGGGAAATCCTTGCTTGGAGTCTTTTCATTGGTCCACATCATCACATAGGTCTGAAACCCTATCACATCCTCAATGCAACCTGGTCACATGATGTCTTGCAGTGTAATGTGGACCAATGAAAAGGCTCCAAGTAGACTTGGCAAAATTCAACCCGACCCGATTTTTTTTCAGTTTTAGGTTGGAAAATTTGACCCGAATTCAATTTTTGGGTTGACCCGACCCGACCCGAATTTTTATGGGTCGGGTTAGGGTTAAAGGTGACCCGACCCAACCTAACCCAACCCGAATCATATACAGGTTGAGTAGACTATTATATATTGATTTTCTTATTATAAATTATACATAGTTTTTTTTTTCACACGCCTTGTTGGATGATGACGGAGTGGATTTCACTTTTGATCAAAGTGGGCTCCATTTTTGTCGGTGAGTGTGTACTAACAATTGGTACACATGTTGTACACCAAATTGGGTGGATCGATCAACATTTGTTGACGCGATCAAAACCAAAACTGAGATAAAATCTTCTCTCCCTCATCGAAATGTCTCAAACGGACGCTGTCCGTTTTCAAGATCGTGCGGCCCACTTTTGAACAATAGTTTAGCTGATCCAATCCGTTCATATTGTTCGGACATGGGAGTGTAGCAAACTCCGGATGTTTCATTGAAGGTATTTTTGTATGGTGTACACAGTTAGAAGCCAAAGATGGCAGTGGGTAACTAATTTTGTGTTTTTAGGACCTTCAAAACATGACCATTGAAACCAATGTGGCCCACATTGGCTCAATTCAAACCCTCTATCAGTTTCTAACATCATTTTTATCTAGAAACCTATTGATATCAGGGGTGGACGCTCATGTGTGTAACCATTGTTTCTCATATAATTTGCATTGTGCAGGTGGCGGGTCCGAAAATGAAAATATTTGATTTTCTTTTTCTCTCTCCTCTATTTCTTTCCCTATTAACCTCAATCCATGACAATGCATTCGAGCAAATTTGAGTCATTCATAACCCTTAGTTACAAGCTATCCTAGCCATCCATTGATGTTCACCTAGATTATGGTTTAGAATGCCATCATATGAATAGGAATTTTTTTTTATGTTTTTCTCACTTCTTGCATCCAGAAACTCAAAATCTCATGATAACCATATAAACACGTTCGTTAGAAGGGGTTGGAGCTGAAATCTTAGAGTTTCCTAAGCTCCTCAAAATGATTCTACTTTATCCATAGCTTTTGGATTGAAGGAAAATCAATTGTTGGCGTTTCACCATTGGAGGCTAGGTCTTCTTCTCCAGTAGTGTTGTTGCTGTTGAGGTCATTATTGAGTTGCATTCATAGAGTTCTTGCTACTGTGGTATATGTAAGATAATCAACCATTTCATCTTTTTGTTACATCTATGATTGACTCGGTTTACTACTGAGTGGTAAACCAAGTCAAACTCATTTTACGCCTAGTTCATATTAGTTTATAGAAGTTGTTCATGATCCGAAGAATGTCTGATTTAGTTCAGCTATTTAAGATTAATCAAGATCATATATCATTTCTCTTGCAGTTCAATCTGGTTGAAACTTGTGTTGAGTTGACTCAACAAAACTCATTGAGTCCAGTTTAAGGTGAAGTCTAATCCATAACTATTCATGTTAGATTCATGAGTAATGTTGGGTAGGCATTGGTAGCTGAAGATTTGAGTCTAGTTGTGAATTTAGTAAAATTCATCTATTAGGTGAATTTTTGGTATTTTAATTCAAATTAGGGTTTGAAATAAGATATGATTTTAATTTAATTTACAAATTAGTTAGTTGATCATTAAAATGCGGGTCAACCTGACTTGACCTGGTTTACTTTGGGTTGGTTAAGGGTTGTGAATATCCAACCCGAATTCAATTTGGGTCGGGTTAGGGTTGAGGTGGAAATGACCCAACCCGAACCCGACCCGACCCGACCCGACCTGACCCATTGCCACCTCTAGCTCCAAGCATGGATTTCCTGCTTGGAAGCCAACAGAGGATCCAGACTCCTACTTGATACATGGGATATGACACCCGGGCAAGGGTGAGGGCGGGCCAGCTCTGTTCACCTCCGGATAAGAGTAGAAAGAATTCTCTATAAACACGCCACAGATGCTGCCCATGCAGCCTTCATCTCAGCTGACGTTTCCGTCCTCTTAGTCGGTAGGGGTGAGGGAAGCAGCGTCAAAGCTAGTAGCCGAAGGGCATCAGATCCTGTGCCAACTAAGAGACATGGTGAATCAGATCCTGTGCCGAAGGGGCCGAAGGGCATCAGATCCTGTGCCAACTATGAGACTTGGTAAATCAATTGATACTCCTGTAGCCTGTGATATTAATACGTCCGCCAGTCATAAAGCTGCACATGGCACACATTAACTTAATTAACCGATTAAATTGTGGAAATTATGGTCTATAATAATATGATTTGTTAAAAAATATTCTAAACTCTGATCTATGGACACTAGTTTGTAGAAATCAGACCATCGAATCTTTTCCATTTTTAACTGACCGATAAATGTCCAAAAATTCCTCAGTCATATAATTAAATGAGTATAATTTTTAGTTTATCTTACATCTAAATAGAGACCCATAACTTGTACCGTTAAGATTGAGTTGGTTGTATTCCACACATGTAATTTCTAAGTGCATGCGTATCTTCCACCACACCCTGCCGGAGTATAGAGTTTCTCTCTAAAGATACCTTTTCGTGAGAGTGGTCCAGCGGGCAGGATTGACTCCATTTAAGTACATGATAGTAATACTCAGATAGCATATGGCACTTGATACACAGGCACTTTTTTTTTTTTTTTTGGTCAGTCATGCAACCCACCCACGCAGTTAGTCATGCAACGCACCCACCGGTGCTGTCAATAGCATGGACATTTCAGCACTGATGGGTTTCAAAACCAAGACTCCTTATTGACACTCCGCAGAGTCTACCAACGAGGCAAGGCCTCATACCCAAAATTATATCACTTAGAAAGTGTACACATAACATACTTCAAGTCAAATTAAACACCAACGGCTCACTTTTGCAAAATTATATCAGATGCACTAGCCTGACTTCTGACGGATGGACACATTTTTGTTAAATTATGACCATCGGATTTTTTACTCTTAAAAGTCTAATAATGCCCACCAATCCAACGTTATGGTAATTACATAAGCATAACTTCTTGACCACCGGATTTTTTTTTTTTTTTTTTCTTAGTGGGATTTCACCACCTATGGCTATGGAACCCCACACCTTGTGTTGAAACTCCTGGAAATCTACCACCAATGCAAGAATAAGAACCCATTTTCCCAATAATTTTGTGGTGCCTGCATATATATTGTATATTATATTATGCTAGAGTATCAAAGTGACACATACCGTAAAGTGACACATACCGTACTGAGCTTTTCAATTAAGTGGATCTCAATCATAGGTCCCTTCGTGGATTTAAGAATTCTCCTTGTGTATCTCAATATGTTTATCTTTTTCATTTATTAGTGATGTAATCAAGAAATCACACACATTAGTTAATTATTCAGTAAAATACTCAAATTTTTTTTCTTGTGAATTCAAGGTGTTAACCACTTGAGAAAGATAGTGATCTTCCTCTTAACTTTTTCATCCTCTTTTTTGAGTCAGGTTGATATCAGAGTGAGGCATTTCTTAGTTTGATGGCATCTAATAATGGTTTGAGTAACAATTTCATGAACGGTGCTCCAAGGAACAATCCTATAATATGGACCATGAGAGAGCATCTTGAGAGAGAGAGAGAAAGAGAGAGAGAGAGAGAGAGAAAAGTTATAAGTTAAAAATCTAAATAAAATTATTAAAGTAGCTTTTATCACATAAGTTACTTTTACAATGATGCTTATCAAACTAATTTAAGTGAAACAGAAAGTAATTTAACCGGCGTTTGCCATAAGTAGCTTATCTTGGTTTCTATTTATTCAATTGATAAGTAGTGGAGGTGGCTAACATTGTGATGTGACTAACAGGGGTGGGTGGGTGTACTAACAATGGGGTGTGTGAACTAACGCATAAAAAAAAAAAAAAAAAATTGATAAGTATGCCTGGTAGCCAACATACTTACCAACAAAAAAAAGTAGAAAAGCATGTTTTGCTTCGAACCTCATAATTAATTATCCCTCAAGTTTGTTTGGTCCCCCTCAAATCCAACATCCACCATATGAGGCCAACCTCTGATGTAGACCATTCATTGTGTGGGCCCCACCTTTGATGTGCGTCTTCCATCATACAAAGGGAAGCGGATTGGGTAGTGAGTAACTCCGCACGCTACGCGTGCAGAGTAAACTTTGTGGGGCCCTACCGTGATTTATGTATTTTATCCACTCCGTCCATCCATCTTAACAGATAATTTTAGGGCTGGAACAAAAAAATTAAGCATATAAAAAGCTCAAGTGGACCACACCATAGAAAAAGTGTGAAATGAATGTCTACCATTGAAAAATTCTTTGGGGACAGAGAAGTATTGGATCAAGCTGATGTTTGAGTTTTCCCTTCATCCATGTCCATGTGATCTTATGAACAGGTTGGATGACAAATAAACATCACTGTGGAGCCTGGGAAGGTTTCAACGGTGGAAATCATTATTCCCATTGTTTTGTGTGGCATGGTCCACTTGAAATTTGGATATGCTTAAACTTTGGGCTCAACCCCTAAAATGAGATGGAAAAACATATGGACGAAATAGATAAAGCACATACATTCTAGGTGGGCCCAACAAAGTTTACTCTGCACGATAAGAGCGTGCGAAGTAACTCCGCACGTAATCCAATTTCCATACAAAGCTCACCTTGGATGTGGGCCATTCATCATTATGGCTCAACATTTAATGTGCACCATTCAATATGTAGGGCCCACCATCAATGTTATTATCCATCATCTAGGGCCCACCTTCAATATCCACCGCCCATCATGCAGAGCCCACCTTTGATGTGGACTGTCTATCATGTGGGCCTCACCTTTGATGTGGGTCATCTATCATGCAGGGTCCGCTTTGGATAGAGGCAACTCATCATTAGGGTTGACCTTTGATGTGGACCGTCCATAATGTGGGCCCTACCATGATGTAGATTGTCCATCATGTGCAACTCACCATTATTAATTGTCCATCATGTGGAGCCCACTTTTGATGCGGACTATCCATCATGTGGGCCCCACCTTCAATGTGGGTTGCCTTATCATGCAGGGCTCGACTTAGTTGTAGGCTTTTTATCATTATTGGCTGACCTTTGATGCAGACCGTCCCTATGTGGGCCCACATTAATATGGGGTCATCCATCACATGGGCCCACCTTTTATGTGGACCTTCCAACGTGTGAGCTCCATCTTCAATGTGGACATGTGGGTCCTCCTTTGATATGAATTGCGAGAGATAGTCATCTTTAACATGGCTTGTGAGTGAGAAGTAAAAAAGTCATAAGTTATAAAGCTAAAAATAATTACTTATTAAATAGGTAGCTTTTGGCACGTAAATTACTTTTACCATGATGCTTACTAAACTAATTAAGTAAAAAGGTAACTTAATTACTTAAAATAAGTTAAAAAGTAATTTTTGCTGTATTCAAAAGGGATGACTTAAAATAAGTTAAAAACTAACTTATTTGGTGGTATCCGAACATGCCCTAAATATACTGCATATGCATCCTTAGAAATTAAAATGAGCTCTATAAGTAGGTCATGCAAAGTACCTTTTGATCCAAATGAGCTCTTAGAAAGGCTGTCAATTAGGCTTGACAACGGTTCGTGTTGAGCCGTGTTCGTGTCGTGTCGTGTTCGTGTCGTGTCAAAAATCTGCTCACTCAAACCTGGCCTGTTAACTAACGGGTCGAAATCTAGAAACCCAAACCCATTCGTTAATTTAACGGCCGACTCGTTTAACCCGTTAGGCCAATCTACTCATCAGATGGCCACACCGTTGATGAGGACAACTGACAGTCTGACCCAATATACAGCTGTGGTCCACCTAGTGGGCCCATTCTATCACTGGAAACAATATGATTCACTAGTGAGAGAGGAGGAATCACTTGTACATTACAATACTATATATGATGGAGTGCCAAGGTTCATAGGTGGGCCATGGTTTGGTGATCTAAACCACTATGTTAATGGGTTAAATGGATTCGCGAGTGAAACACCGACCCTACCTGTTATGTTAACGGGTCTTAATGGGTCAACCCATTAGTGACCCCACAAGATAAGGCTGGACCTAAACACTAGTTTTTTTGTGCGGGTTTCGTGCGGATTAACGGATCATGTGGAATTTTGCCAGGCCTACTGTCAATGGAATTGTTTCGGTCAACACAAAATAAAGATTTTGAATATACTTGGCACGAACAGGTCAAAATCTGAGCCCAAAGCAGCAGTTGACGGTCATATATTAAGCAGGAAGTGAAGAAAGGTTGTCCCATAAGTGTGATCTTTGAAAAGTAGCGGGTCTCATCGGATAGAGTGTTCCAATTGATACACTGACATGTGCATATCTGAGCATCAATCTGGACCGTCCATTCATTCCACGCCAATACTGTGATGCAAAAACATTAATGGGATGATGTTAGCCCTTCTAACATTATCAATTTCGTTATAACCATCCAATTTGAGACTCATATATCATATGGTTAGCATCGTCTGATCAAAGTGTTTCTTCGTCTTGGTGGGCGATCAAACAAAATAAATGTTTCGAGCTGATGGTCGAACCTTTCGCTTCTCAATTTGAGCCGTCCGTCCATATATGGCATGACTCGCAAGGATAGAATCACCCCAATATTGGAGGGATTCTTCGCCCCTTACCTACAAAGGGGAGTAGATTGGGTGCCGCCGGTCCCACCCAAGACAGTGCGGCCCTTATTGTAAGGCTCACTTGATGAATGTATTCTATATCACATTGTTCTTCTGTTTTGCAGTACCATTTTAGGATGTGAACAAGACAATAAATTAAACCCAATTGACCATAACATAGGGAAAAGGCAGCGGTTCACCATTAAGGGCAGCAGAAGTATTAGATTAAGTTGATATTTTGGGTTCCTAAGCCTCAGTGGTAAACTCACAAGAGTTTCAACACGAGCTCTTGGGTTAAGTACCCATTGTGGTGAAATCCCACTGTGGTGTGAGTGCGTGAATGTATGTGTAGAGCTGGACATGAGCCGGGCCAACTCTATTAACTCGACTTGACTAGGCTCGAAAAAACTTGATTCGATTCGACTCATTGCTGAGTTCAAACTAAGTCGAGCTAGGAAGGTGTGGTTCGAAAAAAGCTGAGTTGAGTTCGAGCTGACCTGGCTCGACTCGAAGCTCGGTTCATGTTGACTCAGTTTGAGTTTGACTCGACTCGGATAGTTGGAAAGTGAGTTTTTTAGTCCCACATCAAATGTGAGCAAAGAAAAAAAAAAAAAGGAAAAATTATCTATAAAAGCATCAATAAGGGGTGTCAGCGAGCCTAGGTTACCTTCGGGCTTAGATTTTGAACTGTTTTAGGCCTGGCTTTTGAGCTAGGTCTATTCAAAATTTGGGCTTCTTCCAAGCTCGAAATTGGCTTGAAAGCTCGACCAAACCAAGCCGAGCATGCTATTCTAGCTCGAAGGCCAAGTCAAGCCAAGCTCGAGCTAGGATTGTCCGCTGGTCAAGTCGAGCCGAGCTAGGCCCAACTCGATTTGGTTCGGCTTGATGTCCGGTGCATGTAGGGTGTGATTGCATGTATAAAAAAGAAAAAGAAGAAAAAACAGGTTGATATTTGTTTCGTCCCTTCATATGGGTTCGTATGACCTTATCAACAGGTTAGTTGACAAATAAACATTTCCACAATAATAATGTGGGACATAGGAAGTTTTTAATGCTAGGGGTTTAATCACCATTGTTTTCTATAGTGTGGTGCACCGGAGATTTTGATCTTCTTCATTATCGTGCTTATGCCCCAATATAATATGGAGAAATGGATAGACCGCATGGATATAGAATAAATACATCCATGTGGGCTGCATTGTCTTGAGTGAGGTTGGAGTTGAAATCAAGTGCCATTAATCTATGCTGAAATAGAGGAGTTAGGTCGATTGATCGAAAATTTTCAATTTTTTTAGTTTGTTCACTGGACAATTTTAGCCATGTTCTGTTGATCAAACATGGGACCTTGATCGATAGACAATTTGGTCAAGGGCACTCGATCGACGAAGCTTAGATTGACGGAGCACGCGGTTTTGCATAATTGCGCGATTTGTCTCCTATTCCGTATAACACTATATATGGGCGTAATACATGATTAGGGTAGAACAGGATGAGCAAAATCATTTCTAGGGTTTGGAAGGAGAAAACTAGGGTTCCTATATTTGCAAGTTTGATTCTATCTCTTGTACTTCCGTTTTCATAGTGGATTTGCTTGTTGCTTTGTGTCGTGGTTTTTTCAAGCAATAGTTTTTCTATGTAAAATCATGTATTTTTATGTTGCTTGTTTGTGTTTATTTATTGCTTGTATAATTTTACTTGATGATTGCTTTCGTGACACCACAACAGCTGTGACCAAACAAAAATCCCTGCATAGGATGAATGAGTAGGCCAAGTTGATTATTGGGACACAAGTTAGCTATTGAATACTTCAGTAGCTATCTTGCTATTGAAGTGAGGTCGTTCATTTTTTGGGTCACACCATGGTTATGTGTTGGATCCACCTGTTCATCCATTTGGAGAGGTCTTTTAAGGCATGAGCTAAAGAATGGGGCAGATCCAAAGCTCAAGTAGACCCCACTTTTTAAGCTGATATTTGTATTTTCCCTTTGTCCATGTTGGTGTGAACTTATGAATAGGTTGGATCTCAAATAAACATCATGGTGGGCCCTAGGAAGGTTTCAACGGTGGGCGTCACTGTCCCTACTGTTTTCTATAGTGGGTCCACTTGAACTTTAGATTTGCTTCATTTTTTAGCTCACGCCCTAAAAATGATCTCGCCAAATGGATGGACAGTGTGGATACAATACATACATTGTGGTGGGGCCCACAAAACTTGGTGACATCACTTTATGCAGCCATCAGTAGCTAACCCGCATCCTGATTATTGCACACAAGGTTGTAAATGGTCAGGTTTAGCCAAAACCATACCTGCTCATTTACTAAGTAGGTTTGGGTCCAACTTTTAAACCCAAATCCTTTTACTAAATGGGCGGGTCTGAGTCAACCTGATCAGACTCATTTATAAATGGGTCTAGGTCTAGTAGAGAGAGATCCACCCAAACCTATTTATAAATGGGTTAGGTTTGAGTTTGGATCTGGCATGCAAGCATTTTTACCAGGTTTAAAATTGAGTCTAAATGGATGTGGGCCTAGATGGGTCCCTTGCAACATAGACTAAACTCCCCATTTGCTAAATGAGTTGTCAGGCTTAATGTAAACTAGATCTAAACGCGTTTAGTAACTGGATCCTTGGACTGACCCGTACCATTTAACAAACGGTTGGGTCTAAATGGGTCAGGTCTGAACACCCATGGGATCGCTGAACCATTTACAGCCCTAATTGCACAGTAAAAAAAGAAAAAGAAAAAGTCAACAGTACATCTGCTTTACGGGAGCGGATTGCATAGTGAATAAAAGCCTACTGAGTAAACTCTATCGGGTCCACCATTAAATATGTGTTTTATCCCTGGTGTCCATCTATTTTACTAAGATAATTTTATGGCTTGAGCATGAAGAATATCCAAATCTCAATTGGACTACAACACAGGAAACAATGTGAATTGAAAGTATACCGTTGCAAAATTCTTAGGGCTATGTAAGTTTTGGATCAAGCTGATATTTTGTGTTTTCCCTTCATCCATTTCTGTGTGATCTCATGAACAGGTTGGATGACAAATAAACAACGCTGCGGGCCCTAGTAAGGTATCAACGGTGGAAATCATTATTCCCTACTGTTTCCTTATGATATGGTCCACTTAGAGTTTTGGATATGCTTCAAATTTTGGAATCAACTCCTAAAATGAGCTGGAAAAATGGATGCACAGCGTGGATTAACCACATACAGTCAGAGTTGGCCCAACTGAGTTTACTCAGTGCGAGTACGCAATCCGATTTCCTGCTTTAGTCCATCCTCTTCCTGCGCAACACCACTCACACAAAACCATCTCTGCGAGTCCCCTACTCTGCTTAGCTGATATTCTTCTTTCGTCTAACACTGTTAAAGGAGAAGAAATGGCAGGAGAAGTAGCAAAAGAAGTGGGCAAGACGGTGGGAGAGGCAGCCCTAAACGCCATCTTCCAAGGCGTCTCCCAGATCGCCTCGCCCTTAATCTACAAGAAGCTCGGCCAGCTATTCAATGTCGAAGACGAGGTGAAGAAGCTCTCCCGCACGCTCCTCCGCATCGAAGCCGTTCTCAATGACGCCCGCGAGCGGCATTTCATCGAGCACGCGGTGCGCCTCTGGTTGAGGGAGCTGCGGGACGCGGCCCTCGACGCGGAGGACGTGGTTGACGAAATGGAAACTGAATATCAAAGGTGGAGGCTCGAGAGTGGACCAGAACCCAATGACGGCATTAATCAGGTACTCGATCACATTTCCTCTTCTTTAACTAGGGTTTATCGTCCTTTCGAGATCGCGCCCAAGCTGAATTCGGTTCTCGAGAAGTTGGATGAGATTGCGAGAGACGGGGATGCGCTTGGTCTGCAGAAGGGTGTCAGATGGGGCCGGGTCGAAACTGTAGAGAGGGTAGAGTCGAGTTCGGTAGTCGATGTATCTTGTGTTTTTGGCAGGCAGGGTGATAGGGACAGGATAGTAGAATGGTTGTTATCTGACAGATTTGATGGGGGAAATGTTCCTGTTCTTCCCATAGTTGGTATGGCGGGAATTGGCAAGACGACTCTGGCTCAGCTCGTTTACAATGACGAGAGGGTGAAGGCGCATTTTGGGTTGAGAGCATGGGTCTCTGTGCCCCAGGTGTTTGATGTTAGGTGGCTGACGAAAGCAATTATACATTCGGCCACTCGAAGGACCTGTGATCTTGAGGAGCTGGAGCCACTTCAAGTTAGCCTCATGGATGTTCTGCGGTGGAAGAGATATTTACTCGTGTTAGAGGATGTGTGGTGTGAGAACTCTGCTTATTGGGAGCGTGTAAGAGCCCCGCTTGTTCATTGCCTGAAAGGAAGCAAGATCATAATAACCACTCAGAGTCGGATTGTGTCCAAGATAATGGGCACGATCACTTCTCACGAGTTGGATGGTTTATCTGAGGGTGATTCCTTATCTTTGTTAGAACAAGTAGCGAAGGTGAGTTTAGATGCACATCCGAACTTGATGGCAATTGGGGAGAAGATTGTGAAAAAGTGCAAAAATGTGCCTTTGGCAGTAAAGACCCTCGGAGGCCTCTTGCAAGGTAAAGTTGAGAGAAATGAATGGAATGATGTCTTAAATAACAAGTTATGGGAGGACAAGAATGGCATTCTTGCAGCTATTAGATTGAGTTATCATCATTTGCCTGCGCATCTAAAACAATGCTTTGAGTATTGTTCTGTATTTCCTAAAGGGTATGAGTTTCAAAGAGACGTGTTAGTGCAGATGTGGATGGCCGAAGGCTTCCTAAAAGAAATGGAAACGAGACAAATGGAAGAAATTGGTAATGAGTACTTTGATGAATTGTTGCTGAGGTCATTCTTTCAATATCACTCCCGGGCTGACAAATTGAAGTATGCAATGCATGATCTCATGCACAGTTTGGCAGAATCAGTTTCAGCTGGAGAATATTTCAGAATGGATTGTGATGGATTGTATGGTGATGACAAAAAAGCTCGTCATGCATCATCAATTTCCCTAGATATAAAGAACTATAAAATTGAGAGCCTACGCACATTTCTTCTTCTACATCCCAATAGTTTCCAGGGTGAGCCAGACCCTCATGGTTTGTTCCAAAAGATGAGATGCATACGTGTGTTGGATTTGAGTCATACTAAAATAAGCAAATTACCTGATTCAATTGTGAAGTTGAAACACCTGCGATAACTTAACCTCTCTTTGACCGCCATAACAAAATTGCCTCAATCGACTTGCAATCTTTACAATTTGCAAACGTTGAGGCTCGAGAATTGCTATGAGCTTACTGAACTACCGCATAGCATGAAGAATCTAACTCAACTACGGCATCTCGTTCTCAATGGAACAACAAACTTGCTTTCTCTACCGCCAGGAATTGGGAGACTGACTTCTCTCCAAACACTGTCAAAGTTCATTGTCCAAGATTCGATTGGACGTGGCATAGGAGAGTTAAAGAACTTGATCAACCTCCGTGGAGCAATTGATATTTACAATCTTGGGATTGTGGATAGTGTAGGGGCTGATCTGAACAATAAACAACACCTTCATAAGTTGAAGTTGGAATGGGGTCAATGCTCGCATGAGATTCAAAATGGAGTCGCCGAGAATGTACTTCAAGGCCTCCAACCTCATGCTAACCTTAAAGAACTATGCATAAAAGGCTACAGTGGTCTTCAATTTCCAAGTTGGATGATGGATGCTTCACTCTTTAATCTAGTAAACATTCACTTATCTAATTGTGAACAGTGTGTGACTCTCCCGGCTCTTGGGCGGTTACCACTTCTCAAGCGTCTAGATGTGGATGGGATGCACGGAGTAGAGCAGGTGGATCGTGAGTTCTTTGGTGATGTCAATGCGAATGGGTTTTTTCCATCGCTAGAGAGTCTAACATTCCGCAACATGCGTGGATGGAGGGCATGGCTTGGTGTAAATGAAGGCGAAATCCCTCGCCTTCATGAGCTTACCATTAGTGAATGCCCCAAGTTGTATGAATTTCCTAGCTTCCTGTCTCTTCGTGTTTTAAAGATTAGGGGATGCGGTGATCTTGAATTTCTGCCCAGAGGCATGCATAACCTCACCTCACTTCAGCATTTGGAAATCAGTGATTGTAATCGTCTGCTTACCTTGCCAGAGGAGGGGCTACTCACCATGCTTAAATATCTCAAGATCGAGAAATGTCGTTGTCTTGGTTCATTTAAGAGGCTGTAAAATTTCTTCTCCATGTAAAGTCTGATAGTCAATGAATGACAGCAGCTTGCATTTGTACCAGAGGATGACCTACCTACATCACTTAAAAAATTGATAATTTTGAAGTGTCCCAAGCTAGAAGAATGGTGCCTAAACGAGAAATGGAGATTGACGCCCAAGTCCCAACAACACTAAATTCCTGTATGATGATCAGACAACCATAGATTTCTTAAGTTGAAGAAGATGCTCTCTTATTCCCAAACAACAACAAAGATTGCATGTCCGGGTGTGACTTCTCTCCTTAATTTTTTTTTTCATTTTGTTTACTCTTTATTTGTTATATTTTGGAGTATTTTTTTTTTAAAGAAAGAAAATCTCACCATGTTCTTCTACCCTTATTTCTTTGGGAGGTATTCTATGATGCTTGATTGAATGAAAAAAGGCTTTATTATTTTTGATTTGCTCAACAAGCATACAGGTGGGTCTCATGTTTTGATGACTTGGACCATCCGTTTGGTGGGGCACAGTATGGATGACTATGAGCAATGCCACAAAAGTATCTTTCATGACTCCATCAGAGATCTTAACCATCTGATTAGTGGCTTGCAAATGGAAAATCTACCACATGGTCCAGATTCGATGTGTGAGAAGTCTGACAGATTGTGTGGCTAACATTCTCCAACAGAGGAGATTTAGTCTTGACCATTATTGATAGGGACTTCCATCCATTACTCTGGCTCACTAAAGCTGAGGCCCATGTCTTGTTCACTAGAGCATACTTTCTTTCCTTGGATGTAACGAAGTTAGGAAATGAGATATTATAAAATGCTCACCCTGAATCTAACAGTGTTTTTGTTCAATCCAGCAATCTGTACCGGTGGGGCTGGCCTTTCATTCATCAAAATTGTTGTGGTGGGCTCTCCAATGGACATGTGATGGACGGAAAATCTTCTGTACGGAACAATCCATGCCTTCTGATCAATCGACTTTTTCCAACGGGATATGGCCACCTGTATTACTTGGAGCAACGGTGAAATCTCTCAAGATATGAATTTTTATTTGTTCTAGCGCTAACTAGAAGTCCAAATTCGCAGAATTTGTTGAAGACTTCCTCTGTACTTACCATGTATGAATAGTGGCTGTTAGATGCACCGTCGACTAATATCTCATTAACTGCTTTTCTCTCTAATGTTGGATGGTGACCAAATTCATGTTTATGTCACTTCTTTATCATGTGTATCCTTTAATACTGATTTTTGCTCCCCATATGGGGTTAACTGTTTTTTTTTAAAATTTACATTCTACTGTGAGAAGGCACGATTGAAGGGACTTGAGGGCTGAATGTTGTGCAGAGAACACTGCTTAGTCTGCTTGCATCCTACTTTCCACAATTGCCTGATCCCAGGTTGTTTATCAGGTGGGCCCCATGTGTATGTCAACGGCAGGCCGTCCATCAATTCTTTATAACCATCCATGTTCTTCATTACTTAGTCATCTAACTGATAACTGGACCAGCCTTATTTCAGGCCATTGCACATGCACTGGGTGAGGTCCACCTAATGAATGGCCAGGATCTTGCACACAGGTGCAGGCTTGGCATTTGTGGGGGAGAGGGATTTATTAGTCTACTCTTACGAGTGTCACATTTTTCTTGTGCAAATTGGTGATGCACCTTGTTTAATATATGTCGTGGTATAAGAATTATATTGTTTATGATTATGATAATTTTCTTTCAGGTTAAAGAGGAGTTTTGTGGGTAGATTTTGTTCTGCTAATTGCAAGATGCAGTGTGGTGTTTATGCTCTGGTAATACCTCTTTCACATTGTGTTCATGGAATTCTTTTTTTTTTTTTTTTCTCTTGATTATGCTGCATGTTTTAAGCTAATAACAGGAATTTATGATCCTGAATTGATCCAAACAAACTCTAGACTCGGGTTTTCAGTTTGTACATGTCATTTGGTGCTGTAGTTCAATATTACGGACAATATCCCTGTGTACATCATTGCTTGATTGAACATAAAAACTGCATTCTTTTCAATCAAGCAGATGATGACTATTTACAAAATCAAGTAGATGATGTTGTTCTTTTTGTTTCACATTTTTCTTCTATTTAATTTCTGTAAATTCAATAACTAGGGACTATGCTAATCTCACAGGAAATGAAAGAGTAACAGGTTCCAGTTGCTCAGGGAAATTACGGGGACATTTAGGCCTGGTTTTCTGACCGCGCTCATTGGAGTTAGTGGTGCCGGGAAAACAACCCTCATGGATGTGCTCACAGGAAGAAAGACCGGAGGATACATCAAAGGAGATATCAGGATCTCGGGATTCCCCAAGAACCAGAAGACGTTCACAAGACTTTCTGCTTACTGTGAACAAAACAATATCCACTCTCCCCAAGTCACCGGTAGAGAATGCTTGATCTACTCTGCATTTCTTCCTTTGCCCAAGGAGGTCAACAATGCAGAGAAAATGGTGAGATTATTGTTACCACCATTGTTGTTGTTGTTGCTGTTGATGTTGTTGTTGTTGTTGTTGTTGTTGTTTGGGAAATGCTAATCTTACATGAAGATGAGGTAAGGGTGGCCACACAAGCGTTGATTGTTCCATGTCGGTATGGGTATTGCTGCGGTGTGTATCAGTGTAGTTTCAGATTCAAGCAAATGCTAAAATCATTTTTTTTTTCAGAACAGAAATTATTGGGTGATCCTGATTCAACGAAGATCTCTTAAATGGTGATGGTATTGTCTAGTCAATCGGACTTTCGGGATATGTTCTATATGGTGGGCCACGCTTTTTTGGTTGCCCGAGGCCTCAACCCAAGCCCAATCCAATCTGGGGTGGGGTCGAGGATTTCCAGCCTGATGTCAACCCAACCCAATCCAACAGGACCTAAAGTTCAAGTTGGGGCAGTCAGTTTTGGATGAACCCAACCACAGGTTTGTGTGTGAGGTCCACTACGTGTGTTTGTATTCCATCTGACCCATTCATCAGGTGCATCTCCATAGGATGAAGGGAAACTACAAAGTTCATCCTGATCCAAACCTCAGTCAGGCCACACTGCAGAAACTTCGGAGAATTTAGGAGTGAGTTTACGTTGTTCCCCATGGTGTGGCCAACCTGCATTTTGGATCAGGCTGATTTTTGAGATGCATGGTAAACATGAGATGGTGAACCTGATGAATGGAGAGAATGTCACACCCAGAACACAATGTGCCCCACAAAGATTGTTTGTTGTACGTGCTGCCTACAACGGTTGTTGTAGAGGATTTCAGTCCGATGTTTAGAGAGATCATGTTCTCATGGCATAACTGAAAATTACCCATCCAGATGGTGGGCCCTTTTCTTGATGGTCTATAAATGATGCTTTAACGTGTGGATTGGCTGCTATTTAACCCTTAGAATTCAGAAAAGAAAATCGGGGATCACAATTATCTACAGTGGGCGTGCTGATTTGGATGGTCTAATATGAGTTAGATGTATCATGTGTACAAATGCAAATGCGTGTGTACCATCCATCACACCCAAAATATGAAATACCCCACAAGACTTGGTGAGTTATTTGATACTCCTCCAGCTTGTGATGCTGATACGCAGGCTCTCGGAAAGTTTACACATGGCACAAATTAACTCAAAATATACAGACTAAGTTGCGGAAATCATGGTATCTAAAGTCATGGTCCCAAAATATTATTTGTTAAACAATCCTAACCTCTGATCTGTAAACAGCTGTTTGTAGAAATAGGACCACTAGATGTTTTTCATTTTTAACTACAGACAGATGTCTAAAAATCCTATACTCAGATAATTAAATGAGCATAATTTTTTTGTTTATGATGCATTTAAACTGGGACCCATAACTTGGACAGTTCAATTTCTAAGTGTATGCATATCATCCGCCACACTCTACTGGTGTATTGAAGTTTCTCTTTGAAGAGCATACTTTCTTTCCCTGGCTGTTCTGAAGTTTGGAAATGAGATATTATAAAATGCTCAGCTTTAATTAATGGTGTTTTTGTTGAATCCAGCAATGTACAGGTGGGGCTGGCCTTTCATCCATCAAGATTGTTCTGGTGGGCTCTCCCATGGACATGTGATGGACTAAAAATCTTCTGCATAGAACAATCCATGGCTCCCAATCAATGGACTCTCCCACAGGATATGGCCACTTGCAGATAGTTTGAGCAATGGTGAAATCTCTCAAGGTGTGAATTTTTATTTGTTCTAGTGCTAACTAGGAGTCCAAATTCATAGAATTTGTTGAAGGCTTTACGTCGTTTAGCATGGATGAATAGTTGCTGTTGGATACACCATCGACTGATATCTCGTTAATCGCTTCTCTCTCTAATGTCAGATGGTGACTGAATTCATGTTTATGTTTCTTATTTATCATGTGTATTTTTTAATACTGGTTTCAGTTCACCGCATAGTGTTAACTGTTTCTAAATTTACATTCTGATGTCAAAAGGCACATTTGAAGGGCCTTGAGAGCTGAATGTTGTGCAAAGAACCCTGCATAGGCTGCTCGCATCTACTCTTTCCACAATTGCTAGATCCCAGGTTGTTTATTAGGTAGGCCTCACATGTATGTCGACGGCAGGCCGTCCGTCAATTCTTTATAACCATCCATGTTCTTCATAACTTTGTCATCTACCTGATAACTGGGTGAGGCCTACGTAATGAATGGCCAAGATCTCTCACATGAGTGCAGTATTGGCATCTGTGGGGTGAGAAGGATTTAAAGGTCCACTCTCACGAGTGTCACATTTTTTCTTGTGCTAATCAGTGATGCATCTTGTTTAATATATGTCATGGTATGACAATTATATTGTTCACGATTATGATTATTTTCTTTCAGGTTAAGAGGAGTTTGGTAGTTAGATTTGCACTGCAGTGTAATGCCTCTGGTAATGCATTCCTCTTTCAAGTTTTGTCCATGGAACTCTCTCTCTTTCTCTCTCCCAACCTGATCCAAACAAACTCTATACTAGGGTTTTCAGTTTGTACGTGTCATTCGGGGCTGTAGTTCAATGTTACAGACAATATCCCTGCCTAATTGCTCTATTGAACATAAAAATCTCCATTCTTTTCAATCAAGCAGATGATGACCCTTTTCAAAGTGATATGTTTGTTTTGTTTCTCATTTTTTTCTGTTTTTATTTAAATTCTGTAAATGCAATAACAAGGGACTGTCCTAATCTCACAGGAAATGAAAGAGCAATAGGTTCCAGTTGCTCAGCGAGGTCGCAGGGGCACTTAGGCCTGTGTTCTGACTGCACTTATTGGAGTTTATGGTGCAGGGAAAACAACCCTCATGGATGTGCGCACAGGAAGAAAGACCAGAGTATAGATCGAAGGCAATATCAGGATATCAGGATTCCCCGTTTGCAAGAATTTCTGGTTACTGTGAACAAAATGATATCCCCTCTCTCTAAGTCCCCGATAGAGAATCCTTGATCTATATACTCTGCATTTCTTCATTTGCCGTGTTGCTGCTGGTGCTGTTGTTTGGAAAATGCTAATAATCTTACACGAAGGCGTGGTAAGGAAAATGTAGCCACACATGCCTTGATTCATGTTGGCGATGGGGCCTACGTCCGTCCTGTATGGTCTTCTTCTGTACTGCTTGGGTTGGCTGACCAGTGAAAATTAATGTCTTACATACTTGTGTGCATTGGTGTAGTTTCAGATTCAAGTAAATGTTAAAATCCTTTGTTTTGAGAACGTATATTAGTGAGTGGTTCCGATTCAACTAACATCTTTTAATCGACGATGGTTTTGTCTACTCAATCTGACTTTTGGGATATGTTCTAGACATGGTGGGCCATGCTTTTCTGGTTACCTGAGGCCTCAACCTAGCCTAATCCACTCTGGGGTGGGTCTGATGTCAACCCAAACCAATCCAGCAGGACCTTTAAATTCAAGTTGGGCCAGTCAGTTTTGGGTGAGCCCAACCACAGATTTTTGTGTGTGTGGGGCCAACCACGTGTGTGTATTCCATCCGACCCATTCAGGTGCATCTCAATAGTATGAAGGGAAATGTAAAAGTTCATACTGACCATTGCTCAGGCAGGCCACGCTGCACGAACTAACGAGAATTTAGTTGTGGCCAACCTGTATTTTAGATCGGGCAGATTTTTTACATGTACAGTGAACATGAGATGGTGCATGTGATGGACGGAGTGGATGTCACACCCAGAACACAATGTGCCCCCACAAAGATTGTTTGTATGGTCTAATTTGAGTCAGATATGTGACACTTGTACAATACTTGGTGAGTTATTTGATACTCCTGCATCGTGTGATGATGATACGCAGGCACTCAAAAAGTGTACACATGGCACATCTTAACTCAAAATAAAGAGACTCCTTAATTGACTCAGGACCGAACACATAGATTCATCTACTCTTTTAACCATGGCATAGGCTGTTGAATGGCCCAAGGGCCGGGCAGGTCGAAAAATACAATCCCATTTTATAAATGGTCGTACGCATGAAGAGTTCTCATATCTAAGGAATCTGGATTCTCTACTGGGAAAAAATAGGAAAACCTTGTTTGGCCCAAGCTCATTGGTCCACGTCAGCACTGATTGCATTAACTGTAGTCAATGTCAATATGGACCAATCAGCTCGGCGTCAAATAGGATTTTTTTATTTTTTCCTTAAAAGAGACCTGGATTCTATATCTAGTCATCTAGTTGGATTGATACACGAGTATACTAACATGACCCATCAATACCAGCCTGAGTTATGGCGTGTGAAGGTGAGCCCAATCATACATACATGTGCAAGGTGAGAATGGTCGAGTCACCAGTATGGTTCTTTTAACTCAGTGACTAGGACTGACTCATTCAGTTCTGAGTCAGGATGCGACTCACCCAAGTAGTGCGAGTTGAGAATACTTTTGGGGGGCTGACTCGTGATGCTGAACCAGGTTCCACTGGACTTGACCCCATCTGAGTTGACGATCCATGGTTGCCAGACCAAGCCTGCAAATTCACTGTTGAATGTTAACCCTCACATTTCTTTTTAAGCTATATTTGTTGCCCACAAATTGAGAGGGATGCATTGTGGAGTCCAAAAGATGAATGGTTTGGATTGAAATTCTATAAAAATATTTGCATTTTTAATCAAATCCATTGTAGTCTAGTTGGTTAGGATACTCGGCTCTCACCCGAGAGACCCGGGTTCAAGTCCCGGCAATGGAACTTTTTTAAGTTTTCACTCTTATTTTTCTCTCCACTCTCTCTCTCCCAATCGTTCTCCACTCTCTGATTTTTTCTCTTACCATTCTCTCTCTGTCAATTTTTTTTCTCTTGCCATTCTCTCTCCCTCTCTCATTCATTTTTACTCTCTCTCTCTCTCTCTCTCTCTCTCTCTCTCTCACATCAGCCAACGCCCATTTGACCGAATAGTGTATTATGGATAAATAAGTATTTAAGCACAAAACAAGGGCTTGTTTGGCTGCCACTTAAAATTAAGTTCATCTCGTTGTAGTTAGCCGTAATTATGCATAGATACCATATTTCTTTTCAGTAAGCATTGAGAATAACCATGATAACCAACAATCACGATCTGTAACACATAATTACAATTAACTAAAATGTGATAAACTCATTTTTAAGTGGCACCCAAACAGGTCCTGATATTATCAAACTCTTGAAATCAAATATCTGGTTATGACTAATCACCATTAAGTTAGTGATAAACTGATAATTCTATTGATCGTAAGCCGGTTTGCTCGTCAAAAATTTCTTGATGTGATCCAATGCCAGTCTTCTTCAAAATCAACTTGACTAACGAGCGTTGAATTAACTAATCATGAATCACATCAACAATGCCGGCCTTTTTAATAATCAACTTGAATAAAGAGTGTTGATTTAACTAATCACGAATTTCTTTGTGGACTGTGTTGGGCCTACACGGACAGCGTGGCGGGTTAGGCCCACTAATATGAACATGGGTCAAATGATTACACGACCAAATTGAGGGCCGAAACACGAAAATCGGCGGCCCGCTCCAATCAACTGCACAAAGAGAAGACTAGCCAATTCACTTACATGATTCAATGGCGTTGATGGTTTGCCGATGCACACGACCTTGAGTAAGACTTAGGAGCAGACCCTTCTTTATATTACAGATACACCCCATGTATTATGTTCCAAAAATTTCTCTCTCTCTCTCTCTCTCTCTCTCTCTCTTCTAGTCTCTCTTCTGGTCTCTCTCTCTCTCGATATCACCTCCCATCCCTTATATAGGCGATGGGAGAGGTGGAGGTGGTGGGCTACTAGCCTAACCTGCTTGACACAAGGCAGGTGGGCCCCATTAGGGGTTGCCCATGGCTGAAACGTGCTAGCTAGGTGCTAGAATGCATGCATCCAATGCCACCTACTGACACGTGTCAAGCATGTGGCTAACATGTTATATACAACGCCACTTGCTGACACGTGTCAGACAGGTGGCAGCAACATGTGCGACTAACATCTCCCACTCAACCCCGTAGTGGGGAAACATAATATTATAGGGTTTTCTCTAACAATACTGGTCGAGATCGTGTGCAAGGAGTAAGAATCAGGGAAGTGGGACCAGTCGGAATTTCAATGTTTCTATACACAAGTGACTATACACTAAGTAACCATCACACTAGCACATAGCCTCCCAAGCTCTCTAAGGCTTGCCCTAAACCCGCATGACCACACCAAATAAAGATAATCCTCGATCTAGGATCGCTCTGCCAGCATATGCACTTATACGCTTATCGAGTTCAAATCACAAATCATTTTGCAAACATTATTTAAAGTGTTTAAAATAAATTATTTACATATATATCTATATATATAATTTATAAAAATAGTTCACAAATGATCATATCACAAAATTTGATAATGCCGCGGCAGATAAGTCTCAAAGTGAGTAATCATAGTCCTAAGAACTTGGTGTCACTGCTAAGGGATCTTTCCCACGCAACTACGCAATTTAGAATCGACCAAGTCGCTTTCCTAGTAGTACATCCCAGGTCGAATTAATCATGATCATCGTACTGTATGCTAAAGTAGTAATACTTAATCTCATCCTCCTATATGCAAAGGTGGGTAGCTGAGGGCACAAGGGTCACCTACAAGACCAACCTACTCGCACAATGCATTGACCAGATCGAATCAGGTACCAGTAGGTAAATCAGTCCGGAAGCGAAATCCAACTCAACGCTCTGAGCACGCGGTTACTCATCCACACCGCAAGTAGATATTACTAGGCATATGTCGGGTTTACAATGCACAGGTCCTGTTTAAAACGTATGAGTCTCACCTAACAACTCCTAACCTCAAATAAAGATCCCATCTAAAGCGCGTAAGTTCTGGCTCATCAACTCTTAACCTGACTCCATACAAGCCATGACATCATCAGGAGACAGAGGTCCCGCTTAAAGCGCGTGAGTTACAATCTAGGAACTCCTAACCTAGTTACTACTGTGAATGTCATTCGACTCCTAAAGTCTCATCCCCAGTCACTAAAAGCTATCTTCTGTGTGGAGGCACGGGCTAATGAGTACTAATAAATGCAAAATATATATGAACATATCTAACATATCAGGGATCCAAAATATGTATAAATATGGCTGTGATTGGAGGTGGTCGCGCCTTGATTTACGCTTCCTCATCTTGAACATGCCTCTTAAGCGCATGCTAGGGATTGGTCAATTCCTATGTGAGTGAGGAAGATTGGTCTGCCGACGAAAAATAAACAAAAGTCAAACACATGATCTATCACTGATGATTCAAGACCTAGAAGAATTGATTGCGCATAAATATTGATGTGAGAAATATAGAAAATTCATTCAAAATACATGACATTAATAATTTACATCACCCACTCTCAGGAGTTCATGGACTCTATTCCATTTCTCAATTGCAAGTCTCAAATAGTGCACAATGAAATTTTTATCATTGCCTAGATGATTGTTTCAGCCCATAGATTGATTTTATGAGTTTGCAGACCTTGTTTTCCTGACCCTTGTCAACATATCCGGTATGTTGTTGCATATAAATATCTTCTTGTAAGTCTCCATTCAAAAATGCTGTCTTTACATTCATATGGTATAATTCTAAATCCAGGTATGCTACCATAGCTAAAATCATGCGAATCGATGTAAACCTAACTACCGGAGAGAAAGTTTTTTCATAATCGATTCCTTTTACTTGCGTAAAGCCTTTTGCTACCAACCAAGCTTTGTATTTATTAATTGAACTATCTGCTTTTTTATTATTTTAAATACTCACTTGTTTGCAATTATTATTCGGCCGACTGGAAGATCAACTAGTTTCCAAACATGATTTTTTATTATTGAATCAATTTCCTCATTCATGACATGAATCCAATTTTCAGAATTTAGAGATGTTAACGTGTTTTGATATGATTCAGGTTCATCTTCATCTGTGGCGATACACGAATATGATTTACATTTTATCTCAAAATATCTTTTAGGAATTCTTCCTCTTAAACTGCGTCATAATTCTGGATCATTAGCTGATGTGCTCCCACCGACTTTACGAGTCATAGAAATGCCCTGATTTTCATTACTCATATTACCACTCCCACTTCCTTGAACTGTATTCGGTGTCTCATAAAGTATTATTTCTATTGTAGACTTCTTTCTACAGGGATACATATCTTCTACAAATGTTACATCTCAAGACTCAACTTCAATCCATCTATCTTGATTTTCATATACCATTACATACCCTTTCAAGTGAATAGAATACCGAATCAATGTACACTCTATTGTTCTATTGTCTAACTTACTTCTATTTACAGCAGAAAGTAAAATATGACCTAATGAACCTTATGGACGTAAATAGCCAAACGAATGCTTCCTACCAGTACATAATTCAAAAGGTGTCTTGGGAATAGATTTCAAAGGAACTAAATTCAATACATAGGTGACTGTTAACAATGTATCTCCCCAAAAATTAATAGGTAAGTTTGAGTGAGCCAGCATAGATCTAACTATATCTAATAACGTCCTATTTCTTCTCTCGGCTACACCATTCTATTAAGAAGTATAAGGCATCATATATTGTCTAGCAATACCAGCACTTGCACAATATAATTTGAAGATGTTAGATGTGTATTCTCCACCCTTATCTGTCCTTAATACTTTCACTCTTTTGTTTAGTTGATTTTCTACTTCCAATCTATATTTTTTAAAACAATCATGTGCTGATTTTTAAGATATCAAATATGTCATTCCGTATTAGGAATAATCATAAATGAAAGTTATAAAATATTGTAATACCCCGGTCCTTTGTAACACAACCCGAGCACACACGCGTCTCAATTGATGCCTTTGATGGCCTGTATGCAGTGTCCTTGATCACTTAGTACCGGAACCTAACGATTTACTTTGGGTGATCTTGAAATCTCTATCATGTCGACCGCGCCGTCACTGCGGCTGCATTGGCGAAAACCGCACATCAATCCGATACGCGAGCGCAAAGTTAAGGCCCTTTGATCGAAAACGTCGAAAAACATAATTTCTACACACTTGTGTGGGGCCCACTAGAGTCTCACCACCATGCCCCCCCACTCCTCCCCACGTCACCCCATTCCCTCTCCATGCCTTCATTAATAATAAAAAAAAAAAGAAAAAAAAGCAAAAAAGAGAGATTATAAAGAGGTAGGGAACGTGCATACCCTCACCCCCCTTCTTCCTTCTCCTTTCGTCCATTCACATCAAGAGAGAGAGAGAGAGAGAGAGAGAGAGAGAGAGAGAGAGAGAGAGTGTGGCGATTTTTGGTGGGCCATCATCAACCTCTCATTCCATCTCAACCATCCATCCACTTCAACCGTCAAGATCGACCTTCGATCAAGGAGATCAAGGTGAGTACACCATCTTCACTCAACATTTTGTATTGATTTTGCTTAGATGATGATTGTGATGGTGATGATGAGGTGAGTCACCTCGATGTGGGCCCCACCTTTGTACATGCATGAAATCCTAACCTTACAAATGGGTTACACGTTTGGATGGAGGGATGATATCAAATCAGCTTGATCCAAACTATCTGTCGGACCAGTTGATTATGGGCCCCACCATAATGTTTATTAGCCATCCAGCCTGTCCAAAAGGCCTCAAAGGCGTGGATGAAGGGAAATACAAATTTCAGGTTGGGCAAGGCCCAAATCAAGGCCCCACCATGATGTACATGTTATATCCAAGACGTCCAACCCTTTGGCCATATCATTTTGGGTTGGGGACCCAAGGATGAAGCAGATCTATGGACGATCCAGATTGTGGCCCCACTATTAAAAATAAATATATATTAAAAATAAATAATAATAGTAAATAAATAAATAAGAGAAAAAGAAAGAGAGAGGGAGAGAGAGAGAGAGAGAGAGAGAGAGAGACGAGATGCTGGAAACAGCGTTCGGACAGACGCTATCCGTTTGGGGGCCCCATTTGTGAGTCCCACCTTGATGTATGTGACTAATCCATGTCATTCATCTGTCTTCTCAGACCATTTTAGGCCTTGGCCACAAAAATCATTAAGATCTAAATCTCTAGTGGGTCATACTAAAGAAAATAATGGCGACTGTTGAAACCTTTCCAAGGCCCATTATCATGTTTATGTACAACAAAACATACCCAAATCAGGGCTCGTTAGGCCCACATTAAGCTGGCCAATCTGATGGACAAATTGGATTTTCCATGTGGACACCACCGTGTAGGGGAAAACAAAAAAAAAAAAAAAAAAGAGGAAGAAAAGAAAAAAAAATCACTGGAGCTGACCAGAGGACGCTGATGCTTAGCTACGTGAGGGCGGAAGCCCCTAGCGTTGACCAAAGGGCCCCACTCGAGGACCCCACCATGATGTATTGTTTTGTCCAAACTATTCATCTGCTTTGCCAGATCATTCTAGGACATGGGCCCAAGAATGAGGCATATCCAAGTCTCAGGTGGGCCACACCACAGAGAATAGTGGGAATAGTGACGTCCACCATTGAAACTTCCCAGGGCCCATCTGCGATGTTTGTTTGCCGCTCAATCTGGGCAAGGTCACACGTGACCTGCTCTCTGTTCACACGTGGCTAGGATGAAGGAAAAAATACAAAGATCAGCTTGATATAGAACTCGTGGGGCCACACGAGTGGGCGCTGCCAAGAAGCGTGCCTAGGCACATTGTCCAAGCAGGGCCTAACTTGTGGGGTCCAACTTGATGTATGTGTTTAATCCTCACCGTCCATTTGTTCCTCCAGCTTATTCTAGGGCAGGGGCCGAAAAATGAAGAAGATGCAGATCTCAAGTGGGCCGTGCCAGAAGAAACAATGCAGACCGTTGAATTTTAGTGTTTTGGGCTATGTTTGGCTGCCCTTGGTGGGCCCCACGTGGGAGCAATGTAGAGACCACCATTTGGACCTTGAATACTGTATGTGTGGCTACAACGATAACATTTTACCTAAGCCAAAGCGGACCCCACATGATCAGAAATTAAGTTCCAAAATGGGGTCGGAAAAAGTTGTGCAGGAATTTCTGTGCAGAAATTTCAAGTGCTTATATTTGGCCCTGCACCAAAAAGTATCTATACGTATCTAGCAGACTCTACCTTATGGGTTTTGGAGATCATGCATAGTTCTACCAGGGGCACTTGACTGCACGCCAAAAGGTGGCCCTGTTTGATGGCAGTACGGGCCCAAAGTTTGTCCAAAATCATTTCTGCACTACTATTTCTACACAACTCCAAGTACCCATGTTTGGGCCTTTGTTAAAAATTGTCTACATGCAAACAAAGTGATCCGTCTTATAAGTTTTGAAAACCATACATTCGTCTGTGAAGTGGTCATTTTATTTCTCCAGAAGATGGCCCCCTTGTGATTACAAATTGGACCCAAACTTAGATTAAAACCATTTATGCATGTAAAGTCTGTTTAATTAGAAATCTACGTGGGGTCACATCCATAGAATCCACCACCTTCCTAAAGTATTAAATAGGTCATTTAAACCTTAAACTTTAAATCTAGCTTGTATAGGCCAACTCCTTAAAATTTTAGAGCCACCACCATAGGGTTGATCTTAATTGTATAAATTATGGATATGACAATTTAACCGCATAAATGGTCTAAAACATGGTAGGGTCGAATTCTAGTAAGCGTGTACATGTTTCAAGCAACATTGAAAGATGCTTCGATTCTTAAGGTGATGATTCCTCCCCTTGAGCTTTCCGCTTCCATACTGGTTAAGTGATAATTTTATTTATTTTGTTAAGAAAACATGTTACTAATGATTTAAACTCTGTCTTATGATTATTTAATTACATCATTAATTATATGTTAAATTGTGAATTTATCCACATTTTTGTGAATTATTACGGATTTTGAATGGTCAAAGTTATTCCTCTTAGAAATCTGGAAGTAAATTGTGAATCTGGATTGTAGTGATCACATTTATTAGATGAGACCTTAAACCGGTTGCCTTTGTAAGCAAGATATTTGAATGATCACTAAAGATAGGAATCCTTGAATGGATTTGTTGGACTAAATGTCTTGTTAAGATGAATCATTGTGATTATGTCCCTAACTGAACTTATAATGAATATATTTAGAAGTTAGGAAGATGAGAGGCCACTAGTTGTAAGGGAATGTCATAATTCGTTAGGTTGTAAATTGGACTAATAATGGACGGTTAATCATGCATATCATGGCACTGACAGGACATGTAGTAACGAGTCATATTACCGTCGGGTGGTTTGGTTACTGAAAGCACGTACGTACCTTTGGTATTTTCGCTGGTGATGGCCGCTCTTGATGGAATTGCATGGTGGGGCTGATGTGTGTCCTTAGGGACTTCCAGACCACGTTTTCCAGCTGGATGAGCATTCCCAGGCTGAGAGACATGTGCATGCATTCATACATTTAAGAAAGATCACATCATGGATGTTTTGTATGTTTCCATTTCTCTAAACTACTCTTGATTAGTATGTTGGTGTGTAATTTTGAGGGGACCTTACACTGAACTGGCCACTCATGTTTAGAATATCAACCGTATAGATGATGCAGGAGTGATGGTGGAGAATGGAGAACTTGGAGTTACTCCCGATGACACTCTAGCCGAGAAGGGTGTGGAGTATGCTGGGGAGCCATATGCCGATGTTGCTGAGCTTTACAAGCTCAATCAGTAAAGTAGTTATTTCCATCTGTTTTCCCTATGACACTGATATTTTGGGTTTGTACTGAGTCCCAAATGGGGGAAACTCGTAAATTATCAATACTTGTGTTTGATATGGTTATATTTTCATGGAATTGTTATCTTTTTTGTTTCTATGGTGCGCCCACTAGTACAATTGTGAATGTGGAAACATAATCCAACTGGAAACCATACTTAAAGGTGATACTTCCTCCCTAAATTAACGCCCGGGTTCTCGTGGTAATAGTCATACTCGAGCCATGGAAATCGGGGTGTTACAAATATTGACACCCATTTCGAGTTCGAACATTCAGAGGACCGCATATATCACTATCTATGATTTGCAAAAGTTCTTTACATCTTTCTGCTTTAGGAAAATGTTTTCTAGTTGCCTTCCCTAACACACAATACTTACACAATGGTGAATCTATTTTTGTCAATGTTCCTAACAAGCCATCTCTTGCTAACCTAACCATATGATCATTTCCTATGTGTCCTAGTCTATTATGCCATTTAATAAATTCAGATATAATATTAGCATTCGTCAAACCAATAAAAGAGGAATTACTTGGCATTGATAAAAATATATTTACAACATCAAGTTTGAAAAGATCTCCTGACAATTCTTCCCAAACAAGTATTACATTGTTCTTTCTCAGTGAAACTCTATTTTTACAAAATCTCACATCAAAATTTTCTTTCACTAGACTAACAACAGACACTAAATTTCTTCTCATTCCAGGAGCAAAAAGAGTATCTTTAAGTAAAAGAGAGTGTCCTATCTTTGACTCGAGACGGTATATACTAACTCCAACAACATCCTCTGACGCATTGTTTCTCACGTATAGCTTGTGACTTCCGAGTTGGATAGTCTGAAAATCCACAAAACTATCTCTGTCATTTGTTACATGTCTTGTTGCCCCTGAATCCACAATCAATTCGTTAACATTTAAATCGGCTATCAATACTTTTGTGCAGGCACAACTAATGAGTGGAAGGGAGATTACCATTTTTTGCTTAGGGCAAGTCCTAGCCCAATGTCCTTACTTTTCACATATAAAACATGAGTCATTACCTTGTCCTTTAGCTCTCTTTTTATTCTCTCTTCCTAGTGGCCTGGGATCAATGTATGTATCCCAACGTTGCGATGATTGTGCATGTTTAATTTGTGGATACCTAGGTTGGTATGGATGATTTTGAGGTAGATATAGCTGTGGTTGGGGTGGTATGTTTGGGTAACGAGAAGGACATGGACGGAAACAAGGTTGGATGAGTGGACGATAAGATGGATTGTATTGTCTAATGGGAGCATACTGTCTACCTGGTTTCCTAAATCTTTTCTTTGATCTATCAAAGTTCTTTCCACTTTCTGTAGTAAAAACAATACTGCTGTTAGACTAAACGGCCATAAATTCAATCTCATGTTCTAAGTGATGGGTTAAATCCTTGAATGTTTTTATTATGGTTTAGGATATCTTTTATGTGGGCCCAAGAATCAAGCAGAGATCGAAACATGGCTATAATTTTTTTATTTTCGATCATAGTACAACTTACATTTCGCAAATTGGTCATCATTTGTTCCATCTTCTTAATATGATTTTTAATGGAACTTCCTAAAGGCATTCTATATGAATCAAATTCCATTTACATCGTTCTAATCATATAGTCTGATATTCTGGCATATGAACTAGTTAGGGTATCTCACATTTCTTTGACAGTTTTATAAGTCTCGTATGTAGGAATCAATTCTTTATACATGGAAGCGAGAAAAATATTTCTAGCTGTTTTGTTATTTTTCGCCCACTTCTTATACTTACGCTGCTCAAATTTTAACTTCTTTATGGGTTGATTCTCATTTTCTATTTGTGGATTTTTTTTAGTGATCGTTAATGTATACAACACATCTTCTTCATCTAACAAAATTCTAACAGCCTCTTCGCCAGTCATCAAAATTATCGCCATCAAATTTTTCTTCTTTCACAAGGTTGGCCACAATTGATTTAGATGCCATTTATCACTAATTCAATGTGAAATAGGGTCTAGTATCAATTAATCAGAAAAATACTTTCGAATTTTTTTTTTATTTAATATATTCATGCGCAATCATCATCAGTGGTCCAAAAACAACATCATTACCTAAAGAATTTGATACGAGGGCAATTCGGTCATTGTCAATCTAGCCCAAAAGTTCCACTTATCCGATTGGGCGTAGCAAAAACAATCAAAGTTAAAAGGACAATGAAAGAATCCTTCTGTGGCAATAGCTAGATGATGCCCCAAAAAAAAATAAAAAATTTATTTAATACAATGCCAAAACACTTTTATTTTACTCTTATTTGCTACGTATTCCTTGTGAAGTGAGTTGTGCGGAATTATAATTTTCTTTGTCGGAACCGCGTCGATTGTGGCTCTGATACCACTGTTGGGCGTACATGGACAATGTGGCAGGTTAGGCCCACTGATATGAACATGGATCAAATGACGCGATTTCACGACCGAATTGAGAGTCGAAACACGAAAATCGGCGGCCCGCTTAAATCAACTACACAAAGAGAAGACTAGCCAATTCACTTACCTGATTTAATGACGTTGATGGTTTGCCGATGCACACAACCTTGAGCAAGACTTAGGAGTAGGCCCTTTTTTATATTATGGACACACCCAACGTATTATGTACCAAAAATTTCTTTCTCTCTCTCTCTCTCTCTCTTTCTCTTTTGGTCTCTCTCTTTGGATATCACCTCCCATCCCTTATATAGGCGATGGGAGAGGTGGAGGTGGTGGGCTACTAGCCCACCCTACTTGACACGAGGCAGGTGGCCCCTACTAGGGGTTGCCCATGGCCGACACGTGCCAGCTAGGTGGCTGGAATGCATGCATCCAGTGCCACCTATTGACACGTGTCAAGCATGGGGCTAGCATGCTATATCCAATGCCACCTACTGACATGTGTCAGACAGGTGACAGCAAAATGTTCGACTAATAGAATGGAGGCAATGAAACCTAGAATCGATTCCAAGATTTTTTTCTAGATTGTAGTCAATGAAAAATCAATTAGAACCCTTTTGGATACCACCTAACTTATTTGAGATAAGTTAGTTTGGTTTATGATCACTTATAAGTAATTTTTTTTTTTATTTAAAGTTATTTAATCACTTCAGTTTAATAAATAGTATAAATCAAGATAAGCTACTTGGGGGCATACATAGCTTTAAGTAACTTAGGATCCAAATGCCCCCCTTAGACTTTTGTCGTTAATTTTGGTGAATCACATTGTCGTCAACTGCATGAACTTAGATCTCTCTTTCTTACTCATGGCCGTAAGCGCTCTTGTTTTTGGCTAACCAAAATTCAAATAAATCAGGTGGCCCGCATGTTGTACGGATGCGATGTAATAGCCCAAAATGCGGAAATATCAGTCTGAGTCCCGTTTGGACGAAAATATTTTTAAGCACTTAATCAATCATCCAATCAGTGGCTGGAAATGTATTTAAGCTCGTAATCAACAGCAAGAAAATCACATGTCAACAGTCACTCTTGATGTCCCCAATTCCTAACATTAGGCTCATTACAAAATAATGGGTGCCTGAAGAAAACCTGGCCAGGTTTTTTGAAGCCATAGCCATACATTCCTTCCTAGCATCATGGGCCACTTGATTGGCCAGGATATCTATAAGGTGGGGTCCAGATGGAAAGTCTAGATCTCAGTACTTGTGTGCCACATTGGTGCATTCATGCTTGGGTTAGCAAAGCATAAATTGACAAAACTGAAATATTAATTAGTATTGTCAGTAGGGCAGTTAATTAGACTGGATTTGGACTGTGTACAAACAGCCTTGTAGCAGGGCCAAGTCCAGCCCGGCCTGATCCACTAAGGTTTGCAATTGCAATTTTGGGAAGCCAATTAGGTCCTACCCCTGCCGGTCACTAGCCAAGAACAGGGAGATCTGTGTGGCGGCCCACTGTGATGTATCTGTTTATACACACCATCCAATCCCTTTTCTCGTATTATTTTAAGGTATGAGCCCAAAAATGAGGCAGGTCCAACGCTCAAGTGGACCACACCACGGATGACTCTTGCATTTAATGCAACTTGCATTGAAATGGACAAAGCATTAAATGCAAGTTGCATTAAAAGCCAGAGTCATCTGTTGTGTGGTCCACTTGAGAGTTGGACCTGCCTCATTTTGGGCTCATTCCTTAAAATGATATGAGAAAAGAGATGGATAATGTTGATAAGCATACATTATGATGGCCACACATAGATCTACTTGTTCCTATAGGTGAGATAGGACGCATTTCACATCTGAGCTTTCGTAATATGCATAATAAGTAAAAATCCTCTCTCTCTCTCTCTCTCTCTCTCTCTCTCTCTCACACACACACATACACACATGCACGCAAGCATGCGCACGAGGACCAACCCTCGGGCTCAGGCCTAGCATAAATATTTTGGGCCGGGCTATTTTGAGTAAGGGTGGCAATGGGCCGTGCTAGGGCTTGGAAAGGTTTGGTCCTAGCCTAGCCCTAATCCCTATGCCAAGATGGGCCGATGGGCCCATTGCCATTGCTAATTTTGAGCATTAATTATGGTTTGAGATGAGGTTTTTATTCAGAATCTGGTTGGGAGCAACTTACTCGATTTCTAAGTGCCTGCCTATCATCCATCACAGTCTGCCAGAGTATCTAAGTTTTTTTTTTTTGGTCTAATCCATAAGCCTCCCACAATGGTACGAAGAGGCCTGAATAAGAGGGAAGCGGATTGCGTAATGAGTAATTCTGTGGGCCCACCATGATGTATGGGTTGTTATCCACAATGTCCATCCGTTTTAACAGCTCATCTTAGGGCATGAGCTCAAAATTGAATAATTTCCAAACCTCAAGTGGACCACACCACAGGAAAGAGAGGGGGATAGTGACATCCACCGATGAAACCTCCCTAAGGCCCACATTGTTGTTTATTTGCAATCCAACCTGTTCTCAAACATACATAGATGAAGAGAGAATATAAATATCAGCTTGAACCAAAACTTCTGTGGCCCCTAAGAAGTTTTCAACAGTAGACATTCAATTCAGGCATAATAATTTTTATGTATGGGATCTGGCCATTGGCTCAAATTTTAGACCTGTTTAGTAAGTGGGCCATCCTCATCTTGTGGCCCATGGATTGCAGGTTAGTCTCAGTTTCCTATGCTTGACCCATTTGCCAACTCAGTGGATCTTAGCCTGACCAGATCTAATCCATTACTGCTGCTCGAGACCCAAGACGAGCCGGAGCTTGACCCATTTATTATTTATTAAATGGATCGAGAATTCTAGCCCAAGCCCGACATAAACCCATTACCCTGTGGCCCACCCACAGGCCAACTCAGGTTTTAGGATGGAACATTAAAGGGTCATCTAGACTTTTGTTCTTTATTTTGTTTTGGGTTTTGGGTCAGGTGGGGCCTGGTCATGTGGATCACTCCATTGATACCTATATGGGCAGGTCCGTTTGGGTAGTGTTCAACCCAAGTCTGACACATTCCTAGCCCATCTAGACCCGCTATCCATTTATCTTAGCCCGAACCTATATTCTGAACCATCCAGGGCTGTCCTATCCAAAAGTTTTAAATTCTCTAGGTCCAGGCCTGGCCCATTCGGTGATGTAGAGACCATCCGATCAGGTTGACATCGTGAATGGTTGTGATCATCCTGAATATGTCCAATTCAGTCTACCCATCCTATACAAACGAACTGCCATGATCAAATAGGTGGGCCCACTTGGACACCACCCAGGACTCACTATTAGCCATCATGATCTTCCATTAGTGGGCCCCACCCTTTCCATTTTTCCCTTTCTTTTTTTTTTTTCGTCGCGAGGTCGTTGGTACGGCGTAGCAAAGGTTGGGCCACCTGATTGCAACCTGCTATTGATATCAAAGCAGAGTGTAACTATGGCCCACTACCTATACCAATGGTCCAGTGAATATTGATACTCATGCATAACTAACTATTGGCACTGGTGTTCGTAGCTCATCATTATTCGAAAATAACATCCACCGTCTCCTTCTAGGTAAGCCATTAAAAGTGAACTTTATTTGTGTCCATTATTTTGTTACTCTGGCAGAGTATGATCACTTGATACACAGGCACTTAGAAATTATACATGTGGAATACATTAACTCAAATTAAACGCACTAAATTGTGGAAGCCACTGTCGTTGAGTCACATTTCCAAAAATCAGATTAGTTGAACAAATTTTAATGTATGATTTAGGGACACTTGTATGTTGAAGTAGGACCATAAGATATCTTTAATTTTTAATGGTCCTATAGTTGTACACCAGTACTATAGTAAGATAGTCAAATAAATGTAACTTTTGGTGTATGATACTTCTAAATTGGTGATTAGGACAAGAACCCCATAATGAAGGGCGTAGATCAAGTACATTCTTATCACACATGGATTGAATAAAGATCAAAGAAAAGTTAACAAATTCGACAATTTTTGCATGAATGTACCAAAAGAAGGTGGATTGTAAATCTGCCATAACTTTTGATCCGAGAGGAGTTATGAAACGCACAACGTATGGATTCCTACTGAAATTCCATTTTGTGGTGAATCAACCTATATTGGGTTGTGTCCGTCAGTTTCTCCAGAAAACATATGATTATAACAGAAAAACAGGATTTTAGGAGAAAAAAAAAGGACTAAAAGAAGGTGAATTATAAATCGGCTATAACTTTTGATCTGGGAGGAGTTACAGGATGCACAACATATGAATTCCTACTGAAACTTTGTTTCGTGGTGAACCGACTCACAAATGTGGGTTGCATTCGTCTGTTTCGCCAGAAAACGTGCGATTACGGCAGAAAAATAGAATTTTAAGGAAAAAAAAACTGTTATTTTTAGTAATTCCAATTTTAGTGTGTTTCCTTTTTAGAGTTTTTGTTTATTTAGGAGTTCCTATTTTTGTTGAACAATGAGTTTTAGAAAGAGTTTACTTAGTAGTAGTATTTAATTAAAATTTTACTATTTTTAGTAACTTTCTATTTTAAAAATTTTATTATTTTTAGTAAGTACAAATTATGGTTTATTTAGGTATATATAAAGATGTTAAATTCGTTTTTAATATTAACTTTTATATTATTATTCAATAAAATTTTGATTTTTACCAATCTTCTCTTGTGGATTCGAGATTTTTCCACATGGTTTCGAGGAAGCCTTGAGGAGTCCAGGAAGCCTTGTGGATTCAAGATAGTTATCCCATGAGGAGTCTAAGGAGCCTTGTTGATTCAAGGTAGTTATCCTCCTCGGACTCATCCTCTGAGGAGGATCGACGATCCGGAAAGAAGCCCAAAGGGGAGGAACCGAGCTCCACATCCCGAGCAAACCAAGACGACCACTGTTAGAGAGGCGGCGTGACAAGTTCAGGATAAATTCTCCAAACACGGACTCGATGGAGATTTAGCCCTATCTCAGCCATAAATCTCTCCTGCAATGATGGGATGGGACGAGACTCCCGCTCATTTATGACTCTCCTAACTTATCCTTAAGGGATTTTAACTCCCATAACCTTCTCCATGACTTATAAATAGGGCATCAATTTCCAAACCAGGGTACACTACTACTCACCCACACCACCCGTACGTCTGAATTCTACTAGCTTGACTTAAGCATTGGAGGGTCTACAGTCGAACATCGGTACCCCACTGCTGCCTATTTTCTTTTTATTGTAGGACCAGCGATCAATAGGGCATTACCAACTTGCTTCGCATGAAGGTGAAAACATTCACCAATCCATTTCAGCTTGACTTCATCTGTTGGTCAAATCTAGGCAACAATAACAGTAGTCATTACCCAAATACCATTGTTAAAGTCTTATGCACAAGATTCGAGGTGACTATGATTTCCTTGTCTAAACTAAGACACTCAAAATGGAATCTATAAGAATTTATGCTCATAAAAAAAAATCTTTCGAAAGCACCGTGAAGTAATCACAGTTATATTTTCTTTTTTCTTTTTCCACTATCTAAATACACTTCAAGGGCTGCTTGATCTTACAATTGAAATGATAGATGGTTGTACAAGGATAATGATTATTTACTCTTATAATTATGTGGTGACATCACTTACATTCAACTGTAACAATGATTTATCATTTGCTATGAGGTTTGTTTCACTCATCAATCACTGTAAAATTGGTAGTTTTATAATGTGAAAATATAATGGCCGGTTTGATTGGAGGTAAATGGTGGCAAATGATGGTAAATAGTAGTAAAATCATCATGATTTTTTTTAATCCCTAGTTTGAAAAGAGATGAAATTTTACCTCAAAATTGTGCAACTTTAAACATATTTTCAAAGCAAAACTCCATGGGCCCCACTATAATGTATGTTATATCCACACCGTTCATTTATCTTTTCAAATCATTTTAGGGCATGAGCCCAAAAACGAGGTAGATCCAAAGATTAAGTGGACCACACCAAAGATGACAATAGATTCAACAATAGAAGTAATTATTCTCATTGTGAGCCAGCTGAGCTTTAGATCTGACTTATTTTTTAGGTCATGCCCTAAAATGATTTGAAAAAAATTGAATGGACGGCATGGATATAACACATATTATGACGGGCTCCACAAGATTCTGATACATAGCACAATAATCAATGTGAAACTTTTTGGGACTGCATGCATTTCAAGGGAATATAAAAGTATAAGTAATTATCTACTTATTTACCATTAACTACATGCAATTACTTCTAATGAAATAGACCTTACAATTGTATTTTACTCTTTTGTACGGGCTATAATTCTTATTCAAATGAATACTAAAATGGTAATATGGCTCATTTACTTTATATTTCATAGGAAATTGGAAATCTTAAAAAGCCCTGCGAGTATAAAGAAAAGGTGTTAAGAGCATGAATGACCTAAGTATCACTCCCCCACAGAATACCAATGAAATTTCTTTATGATATTGTTTGATGCCACTACGGAAAGATTGGATCATTGATACGCAGGCACTTGATTTGAAAATATGGGTAAATTAACTCAACATAAACCATCCGAATTGCTTGACCTCCCATTGATATATAGATGAGTACTTCAAAACTATATGGAATTAATGAACGTTTGTTTGTTGGTTGGATTGCTAACAATTCCTCACTGTAGCCGTCCATTAAATGTCAACTAATTGTCCAGTTGGACAATCAAATTCATGTAAATTTAGTGTATCGTCCATATAAATCAAGGCCCACGTCATGAAATCTCTCTTTTAATATATTTCTAGAACTCTGAAGGGTGATGATCTTCAAACCAGAGTCCTCTTTAGAAGCTGTAACCTGCAAGGTCCTTCACCCTCAGATGCTGACGCCTCTGCACATTCACAGCCAGCCACGTGTGCAAGAATGTATCACGTGGGATACAGTGTGTAGATCTTATGGTCTAAAAGGTACCTAAGGTGGACCACAAGATTTAAAACCAACGTACGGTCAGAAAAAAATGTGTTAACTGTCAGTTTGCTTTTGTGCATTAGGTAAGGAGATTTCACACCTAAGGTGGGCCACAAGATTTAAAACAAACGTACGGCCAGAGAGAGAGAGAGAGAGAGTTTTGCAGCCAATGGGCTGTTGTACAAAATCCAAATCCAGCTCGATTGACAAACGGGCCTAACTATTAAGCCCAAGCCTATACAAAAATACCAACGGGCCAGCCCAGTCCATTGACAGACCTACACCTGAGGAGTGGAACAGCTAGATTTGCAAGTCATATGATCTAAACAGTAGGGCCTACCGACGAAGGGTGGATCACGTACATGTGTTCCATATTGGGTTATGTGGGGCAGGACTCTCAACTGACATCTAGGAATTTGCATGTGTCGGCTCTAGTGCAACGGGAAAGGAATACCAGTTGCAGGACGAGGACGACTCAGATCAACTGATTCGGCCATGAGTTGAGTTGGGACTCACCCGAGTCAGGACTGGATCCCACTGACTCGCCCCAGTTAAGTGTGACTCTTGGTGTCGAACCCCATCTGGTACTAGTGAACATAAGCCAAGCTAGCTCGGTTAACTCGCTCAACTTGGCTCGAATAAGCTCGATCTGGCTCCGGTTAAAAGCTAGGTTCAAGCTGAGCCGATCTGTTTTTTTTAGCTCGAAATAATTTTGACACATACCTCAAGGTTAGTACGCAATCTGCTTTCGAATGAGAGACCCACTGTGTAAATGGGTCCCAGTCAGGTGGGGCATGAACATAATAATTTTTATGCATGGGATCTGGCCATTGGCTCAAATTCTAGACCTGTTTAGCAAGTGGGCCATCCTCATCTTGTGGCCCATGGATTGCAAATCAGTCTCAATTTCCTATGCTTGTCCCATTTACCAACTGAGCGGGATCTTAGCCTGACCAGATCTAACCCATGTACTGCTCCTCGAGACCCGAGATGGGCCGAGCTTGACCCATTTATTAAATGGATCGAGAATTCTAACCCAAGCCCGACGTAAAACCCATTACTCTGTGGCCCACTCACAGCCAAACTCAGGTTTTAGGACGGAACATTAAAGGGTCATCTATACTTTTGTTCTTTATTTCGTTTTGGGTTTTGGGTCAGGTGGGGCCTGGTCATGTGGATCACTCCATTGATACCTATATGTGCAGGACCGTTCGGGTAGGGTTCAACCCAAGGCTGACCCATTTACTCAAATGGGTCACATTCCTAGGCCATCTTGACCCACTACCCATTTATCTTAGACCGAACCTGTATTCTGAACCATTCAGGACTGTCCTATACAAAAAATTTAAATTCTCTAGGTCCAGGCCTAGCTCCTTCGGTGATGTAGAGACCATCCGATCAGGTTGAGATCGTGAATGGTTGTGATCATCCTGAATATGTCCAATTCAGTCTACCCGTCCTATACAAACGAACTGCCATGATCAAATAGGTGGGCCCACTTGGACACCACCCAGGACTCACTATGAGCCATCATGATCTTCCATTAGTGGGCCCCACCCTTTCCATTTTTCCCTTTCTTTTTTTTTTTCGTCGCGAGGTCGTTGGTACGGCGTAGCAAAGGTTGGGCCACCTGATTGCAACCTGCTGTTGATATCAAAGCAGAGTGTAACTGTGGCCCACTACCTATACCAATGGTCCAGTGAATATTGATACTCATGCATAACTAACTATTGGCACTGGTGTTCGTAGCTCATCATTATTCGAAAATGACATCCACCGTCTCCTTCTAGGTAAGCCATTAAAAGTGAACTTTATTTGCGTCCATTATTTTGTTACTCTGGCAGAGTATGATCACTTGATACACAGGCACTTAGAAATTATACATGTGGAATACATTAACTCAAATTAAACCCACTAAATTGTGGAAGCCAGAGTCGTTGAGTCACATTTCCAAAATCAGATTGGTTGAACAAATTTTAATGTATGATCTAGGGACACTTGTATGTTGAAGTAGGACCATACGACATCTTTAATTTTTAATGGTCCTATGGTTGTACACCAGTACTATAGTAAGATGGTCAAATAAATGTAACTTTTGGTATATGATACTTGTAAATTGGTGATTAGGACAAGAACCCCATCACGAAGGGGGTGGATCAAGCACATTCTTATCATACATGGATTGGATTGAATAAATCTGCCATAACTTTTAATCCTAGAGGAGTTATGAAACGCACAACATATGGATTCCTACTGAAATTCCGTTTTGTGGTGAATCAACCCATATTGGGTTGCGTCCGTTAGTTTCTCCAGAAAACACACGATTATAACAGAAAAACAGGATTTTAGGGGGGGAAAAAAAGGACTAAAAGAAGGTGAATTATAAATTGGCTATAACTTTTGATCCGGGAGGAGTTGCGGGATGCACAACATATGAATTCCTACTAAAACTTCGTTTCGTGGTGAACCGACTCACAAATGTGGGTCGCATTTGTCTGTTTCGCCAAAAAAAGCGTGATTACAGCAGAAAAATAGAATTTTAAGGAAAAAACTGTTATTTTTAATAATTCCAATTTTAGTGTGTTTCCTTCCTTTTTAGAGTTTTTGTTTATTTAGGAGTTTCTATTTTTGTTGAACAATGAGTTTTAGAAAGAGTTTACTTAGTATTAATATTTAATTAAAATTTTACTATTTTTAGTAACTTTCTATTTTGAAAATTTTATTATTTTTAGTAAGTACAAATTATGGTTTATTTAGGTATATATAAAGATGTTAAATTTATTTTTAATATTAACTTTCATATTATTATTCAATAAAATTTTAATTTTTACCAATTTTCTCTTGTAGATTCGAGATTTTTCCACATGAATTCGAGGAAGCCTTAAGGAGTCCAGGAAGCCTTGTGAATTCAAGATAGTTATCCCATGAGGAGTCCAGGGAGCCTTGTTGATTCAAGGTAGTTATCCTCCTCGGACTCATCCTCTGAGGAGGATCGACGATCCGGAAAGAAGCTCAAACGGGAGGAGCCGAGCTCCACATCCCGAGCAAACCAAGACGACCACTGTTAGAGAGGCGGCGTGACAAGTTCAGGACAAATTCCCCAAACACGGACTTGATGGAGATTTAGCCCTATCTCAGCCATAAATTTCTCCTGCGATAGTGGGATGGGACGAGACTCCCGCTCATTTATGACTCTCCTAACTTATCCTTAAGGGATTTTAACCCCCATAACCTTCTCCATGACTTATAAATAAGGCATCAATTTCCAAACTAGGGTACACTACTACTCACCCACACTACCCGTACATCTGAATTCTACTAGCCTGACTTAGGCATTGGAGGGTCTACAGGTGGACATCGATACCCCACTGCTGCCTATTTTCTTTTTATTGTAGGACCAGTGATTAATAGGGCATCACCAACTTGCTTCGCACGAGGGTGAAAATGATCACCAATCCATTTCAGATTGACTTCATCTGTTGGTCAAATCCAGGCAACAATAACAGTAGTCATTACCCAAATACCATTGTTAAAGTCTTATGCACAAGATTCGAGGTGACTATGATTTCCTTGTCTAAACTAAGACACTCAAAATGGAATCTACAAGAATTTATGCTTATAAAAAAAAATCTTTCGAAAGCATCATTAAATAATCACAGTTATATTTTCTTTTTTCTTTTTCCACTATCTAAATACACTTCAAGGGCGGCTTGATCTTACAATTGAAATGATAGATGGTTGTAAAAGGATAATGATTATTTACTCTTATAATTGTGTGGTGACATCACTTACATTCGACTGTAACAATGATTTATCATTTGCTATGAGGTTTGTTTCACTCATCAATCACTATAAAATTGGTAGTTTTATAATGTGAAAATATAAGGGCCAGTTTAATTGGAGGTAAATGGTGGCAAATGATGGTAAATAGTAGTAAAATCATCATGATATTTTTTAATCCCTAGTTTGAAAAGGGGTGAAATTTTACCTCTTGTGCAACTTTAAACATATTTTCAAAGCAAAACTCCATGAGCCCCAC